>JAMXBD010000375.1:0-600000 GCA_024138025.1 Combretum micranthum
TAAAAAGCTATCAAGACAAATCAATCAAGAAAAAAATCAAATTCCCTTCCCCCCCCCCCCCCCCCCCCCCCCCCCCCCCCCTTTTTCCTCATGCATTGGTTGGCGTGAAACCCTCCCCAACAAGTTCCAATTTGCAGATTTTTTTAATTTGTTTTATTCCATTTTAACTTAATTCCAATTGATATATAAACTTCATTTTCTCTCTCTTTCCTCATTCTTTCACATTTCAAACTTTTACAAAAAGTAAAGCTCTCAATTCTCTCCTCTCCACTCCCTCATTGCCGTGACCCATGGCCTCCCCCCCCCCCCCACACACACACAACTTGTTTCCTTCTCTTTTATCTCCTATTTTACTTTAAGTAAATGAGCTTTTACTCCTTCTACTCTTAGATCTTTCTAATGGCTAGGTTATTCTTGGATATTTCCAACCAAAGGACCCCATGAGCTCTTGCTAGGGACAAGGAAATGTCGAAACAAGAATACCGAACCATCACAAAGTAGATCTAACATTTAAAGGAGCTTTCAAGGCATAAGCTTTATGATTTTTTCATCAAAAAGTGTTTTGAACAAAAGATCTCTTATAAAAATGTAGTTTTTATGTTTTTAAAACTTATTTAAGCACTTGATATAGTAGATCTATCATTTTACTACTCATATTCATGTAAACATTTAAGATCTCATCTTTATTTTGAATTTATGTGCATTAATGGTCTTTAATGTTTTTGTCCTTAGTAAATAACCTTCCTAATACATAGATCTATAGATAGATGAGTTAACAAAACCAAAAAGGAAAACACTTTTCAAGAAATGAGTTAGTGTAAATTCGGATGACTTGGGAATCCTAGCCTAAAAAACCCTTTTGCCAACTTCTAAATATGTATTTTACAAGAAAAATGAAGCCTATAGGTGATAGATAATGTTTGATGATGTTTTTCATGAGTTTAAATGAGTTTTTACTAAAGAAAATATTTAAAACAAGAGATGAAGTCTAATAGAAGTTTTGAGTTGAAAAGTCTTGAAAGCTAAATTCGTAATAATGGATAGATGGTTAGAAGACACTAGTTTTCCAACTTCAAAAATGGAATTTTCTTAAATAAGTGAAGTCCTTAGGGTATAGGTAAAACAAATACTTAAAGTTCTAAGTATAAAATGCATTTTTCTTAAAAGAATCAACTTGAAAATGAAGTTTTCTAAATTCGGATTTTTGGAACTACCTTAGTGTAAGACCCACTTAAAAGTTTACAAATGAAGATTTTATTAAAGAAATAAAGGCATTAGGATATAGTTAATATAAGGGTCAAAATTTCTTTAAACAAAATAGAGTTTTCTTAAAGAAAATCTTATAATAAGTAAGTGTGACCAAGTGTAGTAAGCTTACTTGTTAAACAATAGCATGAAATGATTTTCTAGGAAAAAGTTTGCTTAAATTCTTTAAGTCTAAAAATTTATAAGACCTTAGACACTTAAGAGTTCATATCATGACATTCATGATAGGGAAAATCATCACCATGGCATTTAGTTCCATTTTTCATGTAGGAATCTCAAGTGCATTCATGAAAACCGCATTTTCGGAATCAACACAACCGCTGTACAGATCTGATCCCTCATTTCCGAGGCTTAGATATTTTCAAAACTTGATTTAAACTTCATATTTAGAAAGCTCTTCCGATGTAAATAGAAATCGATATAAAATTTGCTAGATTCTGAGTTAAAATGACCAAGTTATGGCCGTTTTAAGTTGGAATTTCCGCTTAGAGTGCGGATTACGAATTTGATAGTTCGTATGAAGTCGTTGGATTAGTTTGAGTTGAATACTTATTATAGTATTTCTTCCCTTTTTAGGTGATCCCGAGTTCGACGATTCCCTACCATCGGATTATTATTACTAAAAGACCGGTGATCCAATGGCCAAGTGAGTTCATTTCCTAAGTAATTATGCTCATTGAGTGTGCTTGTAATTGTAGTAGCACTAGACTTAGGTAAAGATAAAATTGTTGATGAGAAATGAACTTTCCCTGTTGAATGAATGATAAGTATATCGAGACGAGACTTGTTGAAATAATATTGTATGAGTTAGTATAGACTTGGATTGTTTGAAATGCTCTATGATCGCTCTTAAATTACATAATGAACTTGCTACGATTCTATAAATAAATTGTACATGCATATCATTTAGGAAGTCACATTGCATTACGAGAATGCTTTTGGTGGGAACAAAAGTATGATCGGGAGGCAGGGGGTCTTTAATGAAGGGGACTAGGGTTGCATGACTTATGGACCACCCCATTCAAATAATGAAAACTATGGTTGCATGACTTATGGACCAACATTAAAATTGTGGTTGCATGTCTTATGGACCACCCCACTTAAGATTGGGACTATGGTTGCATGTCTTATGGACCAACATTGGAACTGTAGTTGCATGATTTATGAACTACCCCAAACCCTGAATGGAGGGTGTAAATCCATTCACATATGACTACCGGAAAGCCATATGCTTGCTTGCTCATTTGCTTGTGCATTCATATGGTTGCTTAATTATAACTTGCTTGTATAGATATTTTTAGCTTGATCAAGTATGTTACTTGGAAAATGAATCTCACTAAGCTAGTGTAGCTTATACCCCAATAGTTATTTAAATGAGCAGGTTATTCCAAGAATGCTAAGTGGGGACCGAGATGGTTGAAGCCGAGAATGATTTCGAGATTTCGGCAAGATATAAGAATGCTTGAAGTTTTTGGCTAAGCTTTACGATTTGCTTTGTAATAGCTTTATGTAGTGAAGTCTTAGGATGAATGTAGTTGAAGTTTGATGAATTGTATTTTGAAGTATATGGTTTTGTATTTGGAGTATAGTGGATTGTATTTCCTTTACGTTGTTACTCAATTGTATCAACATAAAACATATCATTCCGATGTGTCTCCTTTATGTGTTAGACGCCTTGTACATAATATGGAAGCCTTCGCGTGACTGAGGTGGTCATTCTTAGGCTTTAATATTGTGTACGGCGGACTGCCACGTTTAGGATACCTTTCGGGGTATGACACGCACCGGGGATGCATCCCATGTATGAGCCTAGCCAAGTCGAGTGCTATGAGCCTGGGGGTCTTGGGGACTAGCAGCGGTCGTGTAGACTTTCAATTCCATCCCTAACCCTAGATACGGAGGGCGTAAATTCGTTTTATGTATGGGTTCCGGATACCCATACATAATTGTCTGCTCATGTGTTTGTTCATGCATAGCATATGGATGATTTATAACTTGCTTATTATGGTACGAAATTAAAGGAACTCTCATTAAGCTAGTGTAGCTTATATCCTAATAGATGTTTGAATAAACAGGTTCACGGGAGAATGCTACCTGGGGACCGAGATGGTTGGAGTCGAATATGATTTCGGGATTTCAACAAGAAGTAAGAATACTTTAAGATATTAGCTAGGTCTTGTGAATTGCTTTGTAATAGTTTTATGTAGTGAAATCTTTTGATGAATTGTAATTGAAGTATAGTGAATTGTATTGCCTTTACGTTGTTACTCAAGTTGTGTCAATATGAAATGTATCACTCCGATGTGTCTCCTCCATGTGTTAGACGCCTTGTATATATGGAAGCCTTCGCGTGACTGAGGCAGTTATTGCTAGGCTTTAATATTGTGTACGGCAGACTGCCACGTTTAGGGTACCTTTCGGGGCATGACAATCAACAACTATATTTATTTCATTGTTTAGGGTTTAAAAGTGCGGGATTGTCGAATCTTAAACACTAGGGTTTGTTGTAAGCTTTGTTGACTTTTAGGGTTCCGATTTGACTTTCGGTATTATTAAGTTATTCGTAAAATTATAAAATTATGGAGTTTTACCCGTATTATATTTTTAGTTTGACGTTTAAGGTTTATTATATTTTATTTGTGATATTTAATAGTTTTAGTTTTCAGGATCGTTTAACCAAGTCTAGGGTTAAGGGTTGACTCAGTTTAACTTTTGGTGAAAATTGAAACTTTTAATTGTAAAATTCACCAAAGAATTTAAAATCTTAGTATTTTGTTGTCAAACGTTATTTGAATATATTGTCCTGATTTACGTGTTAGAAATTGGATAGATGATTTGATTAGTGTACATATGTCAAGTTAATCGATAATTGGATTTTTATATTTTGTTTCGAGGGTTCTCATTTTCTCAAGACTAAGAATTTTCGTGTTTGACCTAATTTAGAATTTGGTTTTAACTTGGGTCGATTTTCGGGGTTTTGATTTTAGTATTAGACTTCTAGGATTATTTTCTATGAATTATGAAAATTTCAGGGGTTTACAGAACCTATGTATAGCACCTTATGATTTTTAATAATCAATTAATTAGGGGTATGATGACATGAAATTAGGATGCTTAGGCACTAATAGAAATTCTTATATACTCATATACCTAGTAATATATGTTTATTGTCTTATAGGAGCCATAAATCAAGACTCGCACTATTTTATATACTACTACAACGATTAAGGCAAGATACACAAGTGAGTAACTGAAATCTTCTCACTCTATTTTTTATTGTAATATAAAAACATATAATCTTAAAAATAACCGAGATTGATTATATGTATGGGCATTAGGGAACAATGCATGTTGTATGTTGCTGGAGTGAGTGATAATCTTTAATGTTAAAAGTGATAACTAATTACTTTTGATTGAGAATGTACAATGTTAATTGTTTGGAAATTGATTGGTTGCCGAGTAATTTGATTTAACACCTAGTCAATCAATAAATAAATAAATCAGATATACATTGCATAACATCATAAAATTGCATTTGCATGGTATTTAAGTCACATATTATTGTTTCGATCCTATGGTAATGCATTGTTATGTCCTATTAATCTGGTAAAGGTTACCATTAAGTTATCAGCTCTATAGGAACTAAGTAGGCACCGAAGAATATCACCTGATGAGAGTTGGCTTTGAAATGATAATACTTAGTGGAGTTTCTAAGTTCTAAGCAAAGTGAAGATTATATTACTTATAATTATTTGTAAATACTAAATGAATTTGAAAAGAATTACTCCTTCCTTAGTTCTTTGGTTGTCCTAGGCATAAAATACTTTAGTTGGTCCTTCAACCCGTTATAGAGGGCATGAATCTCCATAAGTTTGGATTTCAGTCATCCAAATTATATTTGCTACATTTGATTGATTATTGCATCCATATGATTGTTAATCAAACATTGGTTGATTTTAATAGATTTGTGTAAAGATTTGGTTATTCATTAAGTTTGTTGTGCTCACTCTTCTATAGATTGTGGTTTACAGGACTTAAGGGAAAGACCATAACCAAAGAGTTGAAGTTATTATAGTCATCAGAGCTATACGATTTTGGCTTGGAAAGAGAATATTTGTTTTATAATGAAGCTTTTTAGAGACAAATGTTTGTAATAATTGATTATATATATATATATATATTGTAGTCTTTTGAGAATTCTTATGTTATGCGATGTAATGTTGAAAACTTTTGAAGGCGAAGGATGTAATATTATGATGCAATATTCAAGAATTTTTATGAAGTTATTTTTATATATGACTTATAAGTATGTAATATCTTTCTTATTCTATATAACCTTAGATCTTGTTTTTAATTGTCTGCTCTACTGTGTATTCTGATAGTTCTATGTACATGTATCTTTCCAGAAGCCTAAGATGGAATAAAATAAAATTCTATGACTTCAATTTGTTACAATTTGTTACATGTTACGTAGATATTCCCCTTGTCCTAGTATGCTAAGATAGTCTGACCACTTTGTTAATGCAACTAATGGTCTGTAAATCAGAGGACCTTTAGAACCTACCAAATTTGCATTTATTTAATTGTTTGGGTGGGGGGTGGCTGCGGGTGCGGTGGTGACTAAGCATTGTGGCATAAAAAATCAAATTTTCATGTAAATATTTTTTTTTAAATCCTTTTAAATTTTAAACCTTGTAAATTGTATAATCTTAACCAATAGAGTTTTAAAAGATGCTGCCACAACACTTTGTCATTACCCTAATTTGCATCCATGTGATTTGCATGTTTCTATATTTAATGTATGTATAGTGTGTAAGATAATTGTGATTAATTTATAAGTTGTACATATATAATTTTTTTTTTTACATTATTTGAAAATAGTAATAAATAATAAAAGAAAAAAAATTTCTTACTCTTGTAAAATAGTACACATCATTGTACAACATGATTATCATTAATCTTGAAAAAATTTGTCATTTTTTTGTTAAAAAAAATCCAACAAAAAAAGAAAAATCAAATGGCTCATAATAATTTTCATGAATTTGTTAGGAAGATGTCAAAAGATCCACAAGACATGATAAGACTTATTCACATCTTGGGGATCCTCAATCCATACCTTCAATAGGCTGAGATGAAGGACTATATTTGGGAGAAAAGGACTCAGAAAGTTGAAAAGAAAGTATAGACTCTATTAAAAGATAGCCAAAAGCTATTGGATTGTTTAGATCAAATAGAGGTCCCTGATGAATGACATGGTAGAAATACCACATCAGCTAACTATGAGAACCTTTCCTTTCCTCTAAAAGTGTCCCTAACCAAAATGAAATTGACATCTTATAATTGTGACAAAGAAAAAAATATTTTGATGTCTTCAAATATTATTTAATTAAATGAATAACAAATTCATGTTGATTCTAAATGATCCATTTTATCTTTCTTTTGATATGTTTATATATTTCGAATTAGTTGTTCTTGTAATATAACACTAAAAAAAAAGTGCCAAACTTGTAAATGCTATATTGACATTCTAAATTGTAAAAATGGCAAACTTCTACATGCCAATGGGATACCAACCCATGGTTTCCAGCATGCTCAACGCATGCGATGGCCCGCTTTATCATTTATTATTTTTAATTTTTTTTTTTTTTTAAGTTAGGGGTTCAAATTCCTTTAAAGATAAACCGTTGGGCAATCTCCTTTTTAAAGATCTTTAAGAACTGATCCGAATCCACGATAAAATGATTTTTCCTTTACAATCCGGTAACGACTTTACATTGTTGGGTAATCGTGTTTTTTTAAAAGTTTATAAGGGTGGACAGTGTAAATTATTGTTACTATTATTATTATGGGCCTGTTTGTTTGTTGGGAGATTATAAATAGAGATTTTTTAAAAAAATTTTAATAAATTATTTATAAAGAATTAGATATAAATAAAATAAAAATTGGCATTTCTTATTAAAAGATTAAATAAATCAAATATAGATAAAATATAAATATAAATAAAACATATTTACATATATCATTTTAACAAAAATATAGATACAAGTGAAAAACTGACCATCAAATCAGACCCATTATTTCTGAAAACGTTAGGCTAACTGGCATGATCAAGTCTCTTCTCTGGTGCTAATTGTCATGATAATTGCTTTTGATTTGTCCGGAAATTGTGGTTTGTAAAGAGCTGTAACTATGTCCTCAAAAAAATGCGTAAATATTAATTCTATTAAATGATAAGACATAAACAAAGAAAATTTTACTTTATTGCACATGATTTTTACAAAATATATCATCAATAATAAAAATCATAATAAATTGTTTATTAAACCTTCTAGCAAGTGCTGGCAAAAGAAGGAGGCAAAAAAAAAAAAAAAAAAAAAGGAAAAAGAAAAGAAAGAAAAAGCTCCCGTAGCAACTACTGGGACATTTTTAAATAGGACTTTTGATAATTGCATCACTTTTAGACGTTCTACTAGCCGACTTTGACAAGAAAAAGAAAGTGTATACTAACGTTATGAGTACTTACTAAAATAAGAAAATAATTAAGGGCATGTTTGGATAGTATAATTTTCATAAGTATTTAAATTATATCTGTTTCATATTAGTATTTGGTCTGTTTAGTTAGTTTATAAGTAAAAATATATTTTTCATCAGTATTTATTTTTGACGAACAGTCTGTTTTAAAATGATAAAAAGATAAATCAAAACAATAGAAAGATCACGAATAAATCCTATAAATAAATCATTTGCAGATTTTTCATAAAAATTACAGTTCATATATACATATATATATAATAGTTATACATATTTTAATACTTTATGCAACTATTGATTGACCCTATTTCTACTTAGCACTTCCCGCTGCTTTTCCATTAATGGACCTCATCCTCCGCATCATAAGTCCAAGTCTTTGAAGTCGGCCCACTAAACACTCTTCTTATATCGGATGGCTTGTACAAGAGACGACTTTGCATCACCTCGAGATAAATGCGTGCGTAGCAAGTATATCTTTTTTGGTTAAGATAACCCTTAGGGCAGGCTTATTTGTTTGAAGAATCTTTAGTAATACAACGGATCAGACTGATTCATGTTCAACAACTTGTTGCAATTATATAGCAAGACAGAATGGCACGTGCTTTGACCAAATGGAAAAACAAAAAATAGATGATGTAAAATACATATATCTATCTATATATATATATATAGATATATAATTTATTAGGTATTATATGTTTTATATGTATAAGAGTTTAGGTAAGTATCAATTATAATTAAGCAAAAAAAGATTATTATATTAATAAGTGATGTGTTCGAATAAGTGGTAAATAAATACCAATATAATCTTATTATATGAATTTTTTTTTTTTTTTTTGTCATAGAACGCTAACTAATCCATGTAATGTGTTTTTACTACTTACACAAATAATAGTAATAAGAGATAGTTCTATAAAAGAATAACATTCACTCCGTCCTATCTCTTAAATGAAAATTTCTAGACTAAAATACTAAATTTTATCCCCTTTATAGAATTTATACTAGGTATTTCAACTCTTAGTTATTAAAGAAATGTGTCTGTTTTCATATAGTCATTAGATTACATCTTGTTGGTTGGTTTTTTAATGCTTACTTTGTGAAGATACTTTTATACTTATTTACAAAAAAATTATTTTGGAGCAACTACGTCGTCTGAACATAGAAATTTTACAAATTATCCTTGTTAATCTTCATAAATGCCGCAAGTTCTTGTTTTATGTGTTTTGACTTCGCACATCGTTTTACTTTTACTTTTTAGCCTAAAAGGTCAAAACTTCCCTCTAAAAAGCAGAGCAAAAGCGAAAAACGGGAAATTCGAAATAATCAAAGAACCTAACTTTATGAACCAAAACAAAAAAGGAAAAGGAACCCAACTTGACCTTGTCTGTCCACAACACAAAACCCTAAACCTAAAACTAAAACCTTAAAAAATAAGTAGTTTCATTACCAAATGCTTTAACACACTTATTATATATTTTCAATCCAAATTTTTTACAAGTATTAGAATACTAATATTTTTAATACAAGCATATGACAAAACTATAGCCTTGATACCACTTCTGTCATGCCTCAAAAAGGGAGCCTAGTAGGATTAATCTAAAGCTATCATATCATATGTGTACCCGTAACATAAAAGCTGTCTTGTAAGTCAGAGTGTACAAGACTATTTATTTATCAATATTTATCATATAAATGATGTATTATATTACTGGATTTCAACAATGAAATCCAATTTTTTAATTTTTACCAAGATCGTAGAGAATCGGTATCCCTTACCAAATGGTGAAAATGGGTTTCAAACTACAACTTATAAATTTCAAAAATTATATAATTTACATTATAAGTTTACCATATCCTATATCTCTATCTTCAATAGAGTTTGTTGGAAAAGCTCTCTTCACACATTCCTAACCCAATCCTAGCTAGTATTAATCCTACACAAAAACTATTGGGGAGTGAGCGAACCACAGGCTCAGTGAGATAACTTGACCAAACCACATATCAACCAATAACAAACAAGTATAATTATCAATCATATGCAATGTAACAATAAATCATATGCACATTATAAGCTTGGATGATCTAGAATCCAAAGCAAGATGAAGATTTACACCCTCTCATTGGGGTTGAAGGAACTTGATACTATGGCCCACCTACCTAGGAGAGACTAAATATACAGGAAAGCCATGATCCTCATTATAGTTATCTCTTTATATTTTAGGCACTCAATTCCTGTTTTAAACCTTAGAAACTCCACTAAATGTTAGGCATTTCATAGCGATACATAGGCAGCATTCTTCATTACTAGTTAGTTCCCATGGAATCGACGGATCAAAGATAATCTTGCATAGAGCTAATAGCCTGTCACGCTCCAAAGGGGTATCATAAACGTAACAGTCCGCCACACTCAATATTAAAGCTTAAGTATGACAACCTTAGCTACTCCCAAAAGCTTTGATATTAAATGTAAGGCATGCTCTCATAAATTTAGAGGACCATCTATAGAATTATGGAGTTTAAGAAGATATAATAACGGATTAAGAAAAGAGGATTCATAATATTCATTTGTTCATAACAATGATCCTACAAAACTTAGGGGCATTTCCTCCAGTCACAAATCTATTATAAGAGTATTTCTACATCTTATCCAACACTAAACTTCATCTTGAAATTCCTTAACCAAAGGGGAAATACCTGGCTGCAGGGTCCACGTGGCCTCAACCACAAATATGTGGACTGCAAAAGATATCTATAGGGGTATAAGCTAATAGGTTTAGTGAGAACTATTTCCATAAATGACTTCTTATAATGAAACTCAAACAAGTTATTTAAGCAACCATATGAAATGTAACATACACATGGGCAAACAAAGCATATAGTTTCTGGGAAATATATGTTGAATGGATTTACGCTCTCCATTCAGGGTTTGGTGATACGTAACCTCAAAACAAGTAGTTTTATTTAAAAATATTTATGCTTTCGATCAATATCGCTAAGCATATTAGGTCTACTTGAATTGAGCCTTGCTTTCGGACTTTCCACCAAGCATTTCTTCATGTTGCCAGGCAATCGCTTTCGATCACTCTGCCAAGTGTTGCTTTCGACTTGAGTTACAATCCTTCTCACCTAAGGATAATAACCCAATGCAATGTGACTCACTTCATGGTATGCATGAATCCATTTATTTATGGTATTATAGCATCATTATTATCAAATTTAAGGTGATCATAGAATCTCATACAAATCAAGTTATGCTAAAACAAATATTAAATCAATTCCGGTCTCGATATTCTTAGGATTCTTTCAACAAATTATCTTACATCCATATCTATTTGTCTTTTCTTAATTCTAATGCAACTAGACTACAAGCACAATCAAGTAAAGCATTTTAAGGAAATAAACTGTCAACAATTCTTCTACACGGATGAGTCGCTCACACAATCCTCTTAATCGAAATAGTCCTCGGGATATAGGTATTCTTCCTTAGAATCACCTAGTCAAAGAAAATACCCAAAATGAGAATTATTTGATGATTTTCTTGAATTTTGACAAAACAATATTATGATAACGTCAAAGTTTGTATAAAGGAGAATTCCAATTTAAAATGGTCATAACTTGGTCATTTTAACTCGGAATCGCGCATATAATATACCGATTTCTATCTACTCGAAAAGATCTATCCATTTATAAAACTATTTTTATCAAAATAAACCATTTAGGCCCTGAAACAGTGGTGATAAGATTCACTACGAATTTTCTATCTCAAATACAATTTGTTTCAAACTTTAAATCATTCAAGATTTGTTTGATAAATACTTAGTTATCTATATAGTTGAAAAATTCTCTTTTATAGTTAGATAGCTCATATTTGATTCATGTTCAAGTGTTTATTGTCCAATCATGTTTCTTGAGTAAAAAAGTGTCAATTAGGAATTTAGAAAAATATAGTTTACAAGAATCCATTTTGTAAATCTTTTTAAATGAATATTTTGATTCTTTTTGTTTTCAAAGAATTACTTAATGTTTGACTTATTATTTTTCCTAGATGACCTTTTTCGAAAAGTAATTTTCTTCTTTTCTAAATTCTCTATATTAGTGCTATTTTTCCTATTTATTTTCTATACAATTTTTCCTTGACCATTTGTTTGAAAAGATCTTAATTTGAAAATTCTCATTCCTTTCTCATAAGGTTTCCTTTATATTATGTTTTCATAGATATCATTTTTGTATCAAAAATCATTTTCTTTTTGAAAAACAAAGTGATATAGAAATGATTTAAAAAGCTTTTTTTTAAAAAAAAGTAGTTTCTAAAATTGTAGTGAGTTCTTCTAATAACTTCGAAAGCAATGACTTTATTTATGTTAAACCATATATTTTATATTTCATAAAACTTATTTCTAAGTGATAAAATCTCCTTTTTATCAAATATTTTTAGAGCTTGGAAAAATTTGGACAACAATCTTAATAGTATGATCTATGAGAATATAATAGCAAGCAGAAATAACATAAATAATAAATAAAGTCAAGTATTGGGAGTCTTAGCTTCTTCAATGCTCCCGGGAGTAAGAAGTAGACTAGTCCTAAAAGAAAAATAAAATGAAAGAAAGAAAAATTTGTTTTGACTTGATGAAGACAAGTCTAAGACTAGAGAATAGTTTTAAAATAGCAAGAAATAAATAAATTGCAATGAAAGAAATAAATAAATTGCAAGTGAGCTTATATGCTCTAAAGAATATATATATATATATATATATAAATACATAATAATACTTAAATATAATAACAATAATATGAACAAGATAACAACATAAACATAAATAGATTTCCATGAACAAAAACAATACATGAACATAGTGTAGCTTCCATAACATTTAGTTTTTGGAAACTCACACCATGGTAATGTAAAGTTACATGACATGAGAAGAAGAAAGTATGGAGAAAAGTTTACCTAAAGAAGGTTTTTGAAGTGTTATGTGGTTATGAGTTTTGTGTAGGTAGAAAATGGTTTGAGATTATTTTGAGAGAGTTTTGGGAGGATATTTGGAGAGAGTTTTGAGAGAAGAATTTGAGAGAGTTTTTGTAGAGAATTTGTGAGTAGTAATTGTATGAAAGAAGTGAAAAAGAAGAGGGGTATTTATAGGAAATGAGGAGTGAATTTTTGTGTGATTTAAATAAAGATAAATTAAAACAAATTAAGAGGGATTGAAGGGGGAGGGGCACCAGCCATGTGATAGAGGAGAAAGAGAAGAGATTTGTTTTTGTATTTTTGTTAAGTAATTGTAATATTAAGTAAGGTAGATGTGAAATAAAGTTATGGGAAATATAAAAAGTAAAGGTTATAGGTTATGGTGATTGTAAGACTAGGTGTAAGAAAAAATAGAGAAAAAAACATAGTGTAGAATAGTGGTAAATAGTATAATGTAAAGTAGATATGACTAATAAAGTATCGGTAGTAAGAAAATACGCGTATAATTACGATATCTGTTATTTTTACTTATCGAAAAATTATAAAACTGATATTTTTGAAATCCTTATATTTTTATGAGTCTAACGGTATATTCGGAATATTTTTACTATTCCAAGCCTCGGAACACGTTTTTCAAGAATTGTGTCCGTTCGGGTTCAAAACGATTCACGGTTTTTCTAATATGATCTTTTTAGGCTTCCTTAGGTAATTAAGAACTATTCTACATACTAAACTCTTACTTAGTTTTTTCGGGTTGCTTATTTGGGATTGTCGGACTTAAGCTATTACGTCTAACTAGGGTTTTGTTGACTTTAGGGTTCCGGTTGACTTCCAGATTAGGGTTTTAAGCTAAACCAATTCCAAAAATTTGGGGGTTTACATAGCCTCTTGCTTAGGAAAACCAAGCATTACCAAAGAACTACAATACTAACATATAGTAGGTTGCCACATCTTTAAATGCAGTTTATGCAAATCATGCGATGCATGTCACGCCTCAGCGGGTACCCTAAACGTGACAGCCCGCCGTACGCAATATTAAAACTTAAGAATGATCACCTCAGTCACTCGAAAGCTTCCATATCGGTACAAGGCGTACATTCACAACAAAGGGAGACCGGTGGAGTAATGCATTTTAAGACATTGGCAGCGGAACATGCAAAATAACACTTAATATATATTTCATTGAAATAAAAGTCTTACAGCTTCTAAGGGGCATTCCCCCGATAATTCATAATAACATGGTTCTAAATATAACATAACTAAAGCTAGAAGATTTTAGAAGAAATCTACTCTATAACTTCAAAATAGATTGCCTCCAAAAGCTTCTCAAAATAAGGATTCTACCCGGGAAATCAAGGGTCTCGGGTGCAAAAGATAATCCTGCAATATCAAAAGTCTATAGGAGTATAAGCATGACTAGCTTAGTGAGATATTCCTTACGCAATAGTACTCATAACAACAATCAAACAAGTTTATTAATCAAGCATATGAATGCAACAATCATATGATCAAACATTACATACGACTATCCGGTTTCGTATGTTTGATGGATTTACCCCTCCATCGGTGGTTAGGGAATGCTTTGAACTGGGTCCCGAACAACCTCCTCAAGTTTGCGCGCGTCTTGGGGTTCCAACGAACCGTACTACTAGTCCCCGGGCCTTCCATGCCCAAAGCGATCGATCCGGCTCGGCTACACCTTGAGGCCGTATTCCCCGTACGTCCTAACCCTCAAGATGTAGCTAGGCAGCTTACCTTTCCGGTCCCACGCTGAGGAGTAGTAGCAAAACTTCGAAATGATATTCTAAGTGATATGCATGAGCAATTTATTATATGATTTCAATATGACATTAAATCATTTAAAGCGATCAAACAATATTGCACACATAACAATACATACATGGAAACATTAATCACAAATCGGGTTCCGATATACTTATTTCATTGATCGCACACAACGAATCACATACATAATTCCCATAATATCCCACATGCATATCAATTTTATCTTTTCCTAACATCTAGTGCTCTATTCTACAAGCACATGCGCGAATACATAAGCGTAAAGGAAACTCACTCGTCCATAGCGCTCTAGGAGTCGAAGTAATCCTCGGGAAGACAAGATCGTGATCCTCGACACCTAAACAAAAGAAATACCCAACATGAGTATTTCATCCAAGATCTATTCAAGTTCTATACTTCTATCTTAAAGAATTCGTAAAATCGTATGGAATGGAAATCCCAATTTAAAATGGCCATAACTTGCTCATTTTAACTCGGAATTTCGCATATTATATACCGATTTCTACCTACTCGAAAAGATCTATCTATTTCTAAGGTTATTTTCATCAAAAGAAGTCATTTAGGTCTCGGAATAGTAGCGTACAGATTTGATACGAATTTTCCAAACTTCAAAACTAGAGTTTTCAAACTTTACTTCACTCAAGGGCTTTTGTACAAAAATATAGATATATTGTATGGTTGAAAAATCCCTTGAATTTATGTATATATATGTATAAACTCAAACTATATGCATGAATTTGGTGTTGTCTCAACAATGGTTTTGTAAAACAAATGTCTTGAAAGTGAGATAAGCTTAAGGCTTGAAAAGAATTATTTTTTTGAAAATTTCCTAAGTTATCATAAATGAGTATTTCCTCCTTTTAAATCCTTCAAAAGTATTTTAATCTTTCAAGATTTCATAAATTTATTTCTAGCGTTTGGAAACAAAGTCTTTCTAAATACTTTATGTTATTCCACTTTTAAAAGAAATCATCTATAAGTAAATTTTGAAAAACTTATCTTAGACTTTAGTGTTGGTGGAAAACTTTGACAATTGAATTTAAGAAATCCTTTGTTTAGGTCTAAAGAAACTTTCTTATTTCTTTGAAAAGAGAATTTATAATAACTTTACTTTATGTATTTCTTGGTGAAAACCACATATTATTACTAAAACTTGAGCTAGCTTATCTAACTTTAGAAGAATATTTGTTTAAGATAAATTTCAAACCTTTAAGGAAAATAACTTCTTATGTGACAAAATTTATATTTAAAAAGAGTTCTTATTCTTATTTTAAGAAAACTCATTTCTATTATGATTGAGACAATAACAACATATTCATGCATGAATGAGAATATGTAACCATGAAAAATATAAAAACAACATAATAAAATAAATAAGAGCATAAAAGTAAAGTCAAGTATTGGGAACCTTAGCTTCATCAAGGATCCCGGGACTAAGAATGGACTAGTCCTCAAAGAAAAGAAAAGCAAAGAAATAAAATTGTTTTGACTTGATATGGACAAGTCTAAGACTAGAAAGACTAGTCTTAATATTGCATAAAACAAGTAAATAAATAAATTGCAAGACTTGAAAATAAATAAATAACAAGTGAGCTTATATGCTCTAAATAAATATATATACATAATATACATAATACTATATAAGTTAGGTTAGAAACAAATAATAACAATAACAACATATACATAAAGAAAAGAATGAACAAACAAAACAAAACATGAATAAATTGTTGCTTCTTTAACTCAATGAGTCTAAGAAACATACACTAAACTCATGTTAAGTTATATGAACATGATGAGTAATAAGAGAAGTTTTACCTAAAGTTTATGTGTTGGTTGAAGAAGAAAAGAATGGGTTGTAGTATTATGTGGGAATGGATTTTCTAAGGAAAAGAGAGAACTTGAGAGAGATGTTGGGAGAGGAATTTTGTGGAGTGATTTTGAGAGTTTTAGTATGAATTTTTGTTGTGTGAAAGAATGGAAGAGGAAGGGGTATTTATAGATTTTTGGAGTGGAAATTAGATGTAATTAAATAAATTGGAAAAGAAAATAAATTGATGAGGGGGAAGAGAGGCCCGGTTTTGCTTGTATAGGGGGGAAAATTGATTATTTTGTTGTTTTGTAATAAAAGAAGTAATGTGTAAAGTGTGATGTGATTAAAGTTGTATGGGGAAGGTAAATTGTAAGGTATAGGTATGGTAGAGTGTAAGAATAGAGTGTAAGAAAAAGTAGAGATAGGTGAATAGTAATGAATAGTAGAAAAGTACTATGAATAGTAGACTAGACAATTAAAATACCGGTAGTAAAGAAAATACGCGTAAAAAGCCTATATCTGTTATTTTTAGTTACCGAAAAATTCTAAAACTGATATTTTTGAAAACCTTATATTTTTACGAATCTATTGGTGTTGTCGGAATATTTTTGCTATCCGGTGCTCCGGGGCACGGTTTTTGAAAACTGATCCCGATCGGATCCGAAGGACACTAGAAAAATTCGAATCTGATATTTTTAGGCTTCCCTATATTATTACGAACCATATTCCACAATGATCTCAATTTCGTTTTCTAGGGTTTAAGAACACGGGATTGCCGGATCTAGATCCACTAGACTAATCGTATAACTAGGTTAACTTTAGGGTTTCATTTCAACTTCCGGTTCTTAGGGTTTGCTAATATTATCGAAAAATCTAGGGGCTTACAATGCATGTCCATTTTATTTATAGTACCAGTAGTATAGACATAGACTTCTAGTTGAATCTCCTAAGTCGATATATCTAATGGTTGTTGTAAGAGACTTTTGAGAACTTAAGAGCTCTTAATATTTTGTCGAGGATAGACCCCTTATATCATGTAATAGATTAAATCTAGATATAACTGTATGGTTTACATTCTTATTGCTATGTATGTCTTCTTAAGCTATTTCGATTCAAAGTATGGTTCCTTATATGTTAAATGTGAGCCTTGCACCCGGTGTAAACTCATGGAGTGACTAAGGTTGTCGTACTTGAGTTTAGATATGAAGTGTGGCAAATTGTCACATTTAGAGTATCCTTTGGGGCGTGACAATGATAATGAAGGGTCAGAATTATAAGAAAATGATTGGTAAAATGGGAGAAAAATAAAGACTGTTATTGAGATAAGATGATAGTATTAAAGATGATAAGTAGAAAGAAGTTATAGTGAAAAAAGATGACTAAAGTTGATTAGGAGAAACTGGAGGTATAAAGAAAATCTTTATAGATGGTTGAAAATTATATTGTTAACCTAGTAGACACATGAAAGTAAGTGAGAAAGGTCATGTTGAAGGATGAAAGTAAGCGAGAAAGATCATATTGAAGACTAGATGAGAAAGATTGGAATAATCGGTAAATAAGAAAATAGTTGCATCTTATAAAGATATGAATGTATATGTGGAACAGAAATTGCAAAAAGGAAATGTGATCTTAATGAGTTGTAAGTATGAGAAATCTAAGAATGACGAAAGATAATGACATCTAAACTAATATATGATGATGAGTTTTAGGATGATTCTTAGAAAAGTATATATGAGACCACATATATAAATCATTACATAAAGTGGCAATACTAGTTTTGGAAGACAATTGGAATAGCACAAATGATAAATAAAAGTTATGGATTATCTATGATATCTAACAATGATGGAAATTTTGATTAAACCAATAGAGACATATATGATATAATTATCTGAAATAACATACCAATGTGAGATTTGATCTTTAGAGTTAGGGTTGAAAAATCTTAAATTTTATGATTTGAGTTTTCTAATTGTTATTTGAAGGATTATAAGTGACTATGTGCTAAGTAAGTTTCAATGGAAATGACGGTAATCACAGGTAAGGCTTATTGATCAAGTAGTCTTAATGAGTTAGGCTTGATAATTTTTTAAGGCAAATCATATAATTGTTTGGAGGATGTAATGGTTCATTTATGAACTAAGAGATAAAAGTATATAATCAAAGAAGATATTTTGTTGAGAAGTCGATTTAATAGTTATAGAAGGATATTAAATCTAAGTGAAGAATAATCACTTAATATTGGGGTAATGAATGGATTTGTATGGTGAAAATTTTGGAGACAAAGTGCATTAGTAATATAAATATCAAAGAAATATCGGAACATTAAGAGTAATGATGTCAAAGGAAGAGTTAGAAGTTATCTGGTGATTTGAAAGGACCATTTAGTACTTAAACTTTGACAGAGTATATAATTAGCTATCTGAATTTTTTAAAATACCAATTTCATACCTAATTAAACTTATCGTGCCCCTTTTCAATACCTCACCCAATCATTGCTTGACACATGTCTATTACGTCAAGAGACAATAAAAGAGTGATATAGTGAAAATGGACATGAAAAGTTTATTTATTATGAAATTGATATTTTAAAAGTTTAGGTGCCTAATTGTCCACTTCGTTAAAATCTAGGTACAAAAGGGCTTTTTCCCTATATAAATATATATGTATATAAATTGGTCAACTCACTATAAGAAAATTGACCTTTAGAGATAGAAATTTTAAGGAGAAAGATAGGTGAAATAAGTTGTATTTTTACAAATAGAATCAACGATGATGATTTATATGATAAAAATTTATGTTTAGAGATAGAATTTTTATTTTTAAAGCCTAAAATTCTTATAGTGATTTGACAAGCTAGATCCATCACAAACATAAGGACTAGGGCTATAAATAAGCCAAACTACTTACGAGCTACTTGAGTTCAGCTCGACTCATTTAACTAAACTACTCTTGCCTGAGCTTTTATTTAGGTTCGTGAACTATCATGTTAAGGCTCATTTATTAATAAACTAATAGTATAAATTAACACATGAAATTCATCATGTTTGAGAGTAAGTTAATTTAAGGTCATAACATTGTCAAAAAGATGTCACAACATTTAGAGAAATAGGTTAATGGAGGTCAATGCGTTAACTAAGTCAATTAAGCTGAAACTTATACATTTTCAGTTCATTAAAAGCTTGACTCATCTCGAGTCCATTAATCTATTAAAAAAGCCAAGCCAAAGCCTTTAAAAGCTTAGATCAACCAGACTTATTTACACCCCTAACTAGGATTAAAGATCTAACACTATATCTCATTGATTGATATGGGTTCCTAGGTAAAGGACCTCACATTTTTGAGGTCCTTACGAATTTGGAGAGTAAAGGACCCTAATAAGTGAGCTCCTTCAAAATATTTTATTATTATTACGTATAAGTAAAGGTATTGTATAAATTAAATGAGACCCACACTGTATAAAAAGAAGTAAAGGAAGGAACTCATGTGAAGAAATTTACAGATAAAGTATTGACATCCTTTAGAAGGAGAGCTTCTTAAGGTTTTAATGTGGAACTTTAAGGATCTTGTGAAGGAATTATCAAGCATGGATGCTTGGAAGGTAAGAAACAAATGTGGAAAAAAATCAAATTTAGGATGACATTCACACGGTTCATGTAAGACATAGAATGATGATAGACAAAACCAATGTTTTATCATCAAATGAACGTGAAAAAAAAATGTTGAAGTTGGCAAAGTATGGATGGCACTCAGTGGACACATAGCATGGTATTCGAAGATGCAAGAAAGTTTCACCGACAAAATTATTCTCTATTAGGCATTGTATTAAGGGATATTTTAAGATAGGTTTAATGTTATAAATGATACATGAATTTTGACAAACTATGCAATTCGATACCTAAACATTGAAATTAATCAATTTAGTACCTAGAAGAATTTATCATACACACCAACAGTACATTCGTCAAATTCTTTTAGATATTAAATTGATCAATGACAAAGATTTCTAGATATTAAATTGATCAATTTCAAAGTTCAAGTACCTAATTATGCATCTTGCTAAAGTTTAGATACTATTCATGACACTAACCGTTTAAGATATTTTCAAAAGTTTGTATATCTATTTAGATTCACAATTCTAATATTAAAATGGATAAAACACAGTTAGACTTCACCATAAATCTTTAAAAAATTGTACAATTTGTGTAAAGACCCGGATTCACCACTTATATAAAAACAGATGAATTCAAATCCCCAACCACATATAACCCACGGAAATTATATGTAAGGTTGTCCATAAAGAATGCTTTGGATAATTATTCGCCAAAACCCAGGATAAGTAAATATACCAAGAACTTTACTTAAAGAAAAACTTCATATAAACTTAAAATATTTTCCTTTTTTGCCCTTAAGGCTTGAAACATAGTTCTCAAAATTGGATCCAAACTCCAAACTGGTTAAGAACTCATCATCTTTAACAAACCTGGAAAGATAAGGAATGAGCCAGAGGCCTAGTATGCAATAACACAAGCAAATATGAATGGCAAACACACTTAAACTAAATGCAAACATAACAAACATTAATTTAATTATCTTTGATCATGTGAATAAAACAACATTGGAGTATTCAAATTCTGATTCAATCTTGGGAATTTGAGGATCCCGAGTAACAACAGCTGCTCAGAGGATTGATATAGATAGCCCGGATACCTATATCTCATAAACCTAACCGAAAAGATTAGTAATCTCATATGGTTAATAGCCGTTACTCAACTTTACTTAACTTAATCCATAATATAAATTAATTCACATGCTCCCATAAATATTAAATTAAATCATACTATTTCCTCTTAAGATAAGTAAATGTTATATTGTTACTACCTTCCCTATCGATTACCAGCTGAGCCATTTAAAAAGAAGTCACCATTGCATCATGGTATGAAGTCATTGCATCATGACAAAAGTGGCCTAAGAGCCTAACTACCATGTCATTGCATCATGACAATGTTATCTCTCCCCGGACTAGATTGAACGACTCAAGCACAACCAATTTCAAACAATCTTTAATTTATCTTTAGTTAACTTTATTAGAATATGCCTAACTTAACCGTCACAAGAAAGTTATTACGTACTTGGTATATATAATCGCTTGTATAAAAAAAAAAAAATGAACCCCGGTGATGGTGTTTATTACTTGACAAAAAATCAAACGAGTTTTTTTCCTTTTGTGAAAGAGCCACTAAATCCTCAAAAGATAAGTCAAATATACAACTTAGAGGATGCTCCAGAAGAATTAGAAACTATGTCAAAAGATAATCCAGAAGATAAGATAAGAGATAGGTTTAAGCATCTACTCATAAAGTTAAACTCATATAAGAACATAAACTCTTTATCCGCTTATATCAAACTCATTTTGTTGACCTATTTGAGCAGACACTAATTTGGAACCCCACTATGGCTGCGATTATCATCCAACCAAAATATGGACAGTTCTCCTTTGTCTATCAAAGTATTTTCTTTTCACTTTATTTATGGTCTCTTATTTACAAGGCATCGACAAGGCATATACTTTCAAAACATTTAAATCAATTCAACATCTTATACTTGGAATAACACTTAAGCATAACTAACTTTAAACTCAACATTTAAGGATTTCAAAGATAACTTACATAAAGGTATAGCATAACAAGTATTCATCTAACAATATCATATTAACTTATAAAATCATCATCTATAACTGCAAATCATGTATACAATCTAACTAGCTTTAAACATTAAGCACAACACTCATAAAATTCAAATATAATTCATACATAAGCTTAACATAGTATTTACGTGCTTAACAAGTTCATTTAAGCCAAGTTGAACTTAAGATTAACAACTAAGTCCATTTTGCAACTAACTTCCATAATTAATCAATTACTTATTAATCTATAAATCCACCTAAATCATGTTTAATTACATAAATTAACTAATATAATACATCAACTATCATTATCTATCTCATTTTAGTCCAAAAAGATTCCTAAGTAATCACACATTTAATAAACAAAACAAGTTTTCAACTTTGTTTGGAAAAATATAATATCTGGAAAGAAGTAAAATTTAAGCATTGATACATTTTGATTTTCCAAAAACTTAAAACACGAAAGTTGTATATATCTTTTTGTTCTTTCCATACCAACTTGAATCACCTCAATCGGAGGTCAGATGAAAAAGTTATAGCTAAAATACAATCAAGCTATGAAATAGGGGAAAGTACACTACCTAGTACATGGCCATACTCGGGGTAGTGTAGGGCATTAAAAGGTGACCCGAGAGGAATTTTTCAAGGTTTTATGACCTGCATAACCATATACATGCCTGTGTACAAAGTGGGTAGAGGTTAAAAAAATGACCTGAGAGCTTATTTTAATCACAAGCTCATACACGCCCGTGTACAAGATAGTGTTGATTTGGGAAAAAAATATTTTGACAGCAAACACACATTTTCATGATTCCTTTACACAATATATCAACTTTTACACATTCAAACTCTCTTCAAAACACATAGTAAGCTTCCTACTACTTGGTATATGAACTTAACATTATCCATTCACTTTCAACTCATCAAACAACATAAATATCACTTCAAATTCCACTCATTCAATACAACATACAACACATACATAACTTCACTAACCCTTACTACGCTACTTATATTCCACTTCATTTTCACCAACACACTTCAACTACTTAACATACACATATTACAACCTCTATGGTAGCCCAAACACTTCTCAACAATTAGCCAAAATTGCAAACTATTAAAGCTCATAACAACACAATATTATATTTGACATAATCTCTAAATTAACAAACTTGTACTGAATATAACATACACTTACCCCAGAATTTGGGCTTGGTTAGAAGGCTTTAGTATGAGCTCTTAATGGTCAAACTTGTAGGAATTTGGATGGGGACTTGGCCTTGATGTTAGAGTGGCTTTGGAAGAGAAAAATGTTGAGTTTGATTGTGTTTAGAGGGCTATCTTGATGAGGGTCTAATTTTGGATGAAAATTATAAGATTTTTAGCTTAATCTTATCCATTCTTTGACTTTAAAGACAGCACATTAGAAAGCTTTTAATTGGGCTTAAGTTGGTTTTATGTGGGCTTCATTGTTTGAACTGAAGTAAGGCTTTGGGCTTGTTTTTGGGTTCAAAAATCTACCATCACACTCATATATACATGCAACATTCATTAAATTAAATTTAACTCACTTCATCATTCATCTAACCACATTAACTAAACATAATTCTTAATAACACAAAAACATATATACCTATAAATTAATATGAAGCACTTATTATACTAATGCAAACACATATATTTTACACTCCTAAAACACATGCATTAAGTTATGCTACTTAATCTATATGCTACACTTGCTATTTATTTATTCTAATATGCAAAACTATTAATACACATATATAACATGATATTGGAAATTCATGGCTATTACAATTTGATTGGAAAGTATATTTGCAATTTACTCTATGATGTTTAGGCTACCTTCTTTCATATTTATTTATTAATATTTATATATTTTGGACAACAATTAGTGATTTTATGAATATTTTTTATATTTTTAATAAAACTATAGTTATATAAATAGTTAAATTTATTAAAAGATATGATAGATACATCTTGTTACTTACCACAATATTATAATATTGGTATTTATTTCATATTTCTTACTTGAGATAGGATTATTCAATAGGGGATCATGGTAATACAACATATAAGTATTACTAAGTTAAAAGAGACATCCTTAACTTAAAAACTTAAATGTGATGATTCCAATTGATCTTTAAGACCTTATTTTGTCACTATTATAGACTATGATTTTAAGATTGTTTGTTAATATTAACTTTTTTTTTTTTTTTTTGCTGCAAAGATTTCTTTGTTGTTAAATACAATATTCTATAATAGCATCTTTTTTAGTAGAATCATCCATGATCAAATCATTAATAAATTCAAAAACACTCATTTTGATTACTTTGGACGTTAAAATGCATCTTCTTTTTAAGGATCTAAAAGTCCAAGTATTTAAATTTGAAAACAAGGGATGAAACATGCATAAAAGATATAAGGAAGAGCATTATTTATAACTTACCCAATAAAGATGCATGGAAAAAGAAAGTAGTGCCTTATATACAGCTTCAACAACTTCTCGAAGACATCCCCACACAATTTCCTGTTCAAAAGACTTGGAACATGAATCACCTCATTGATGCTTCTTCGAGCCAAAATCCATTTGCTTATGCACGCACTTATCTAAGAATGACATAAAAGTTATATACCACCTAATAATTTTCATATATATCTGCATGCCACGTCCAACATGGGCCTCACCAAACAATATTGTTGAGTTACGTAAGGAAATTACTTGTTCATCAATCAAAACATTTGGTCAAGGAAATGGTTATATTGGAACCTAAACAAATCAAATTATAGAAAAATAAGTAGCTCAAATTCAATTTTTTTTATTTCTCTTTTCTATAGAGATGCAATATTAATATACATATCTAAATGTTATTATGGTTAAATTATACTCTTAACACAGTTAATTTCTTTGTCATTGGTTATATGTATATATATATTTTTAATTTTCATAAATAAATATCTTAAAATACTTGTTATAAGTTCAAAAAACAAAGTCTGGTTTTTACTTTTAATTACAAATTTTACTAAAAGTAAATTCATAAAAAATAAAGAAAAATCTTTTTTATTTAAATCTTAATAGATATTTATCGTACACAGCTATATTCATTTCCTCTTATAAAAACTAATAACATGACTATCTATTTCTTACACCTTTTATTAAGACGATATTTAAAGATTCTTTTTCTAATAAACAGTTTTCAAGGATAAATGAAAAGCAATAGAATTTTGACACTTCAATTGCATAAAATGGCAGGTTGCAAAGTCATTGCGAAGACTAAACACTCGAGATGCCCTTCATCAAGAGGATGACTGAAAGATACCTTCTCTCTCTCTCTCTCTCTTTATTAAAGAGTACTAATATAGGCATCAGCTTTGAATTCCAGCTTGACCGTGCCATATTGCAAATACTGCAAGAAATATAAAATGCTTATAAATAAACCCTTTTAGTCTGTTACTAACCAAAAAAAAAGAAAAAAAAAATCTTATAATTTACTTCCAAAAATGTTTTTCCCTAGAAAACCAAAGTGATACCATATACCAATTTAGACATGTCAAAAGGAGCTATTCCGGAGGTTGTGCTGAACTCAGGCCATAAGATGCCATTGATAGGCCTTGGAACTGCTGGACAACTACCATCTCCTGATGTCTTAACATCCATTTTTGTCGACGCCATCGAGGTTGGTTATCGCCATTTCGACACAGCCGCCATCTATGGAAGTGAAGAACAACTTGGGCGAGCGGTGGCAGAAGCACTTAAACGAGGTCTAATTAAAAGTCGAGATGAATTGTTTATCACTTCAAAGCTCTCAATGGCTGATTCTCATTGTGACCTTGTCTTACCAGCTATCAATAATACTCTCAAGTAATTGACACAATAGACATTTTTAAATTTAATTCTTTCTTCATAGTATAATTCACATTTGTCTAGTGCTAACATATGCAAATATATTGTGCTATATATAATAGGAAACTGGGGCTCGAGTACATAGATCTTTATTTAATTCACTGGCCTGTGAGACTTAGAAAGAATCCTTCTCCTCCAACTTTTGAGATTCCGAAAGAAGACATTCTTCCATTTGACGTTGAAGGGACATGGAAAGCGATGGAAGAATGCTCCAAATTGGGCTTAGCCAAATCCATCGGCGTCAGCAATTTTGGCCCCAGGAAACTTTCCATACTTTTGGAAAATGCCACTATTCCTCCCGCTGTTAACCAGGTTCCTTTTTTTTTTTTTTTTTATGGAGTTGGAGAAATTGATAGAGTTTTTATATGCCTTATCTTATTAAACTATTACATTGCATTAGAATATTAAAATAGTATCTAAGTGAAACATATTTCAAAGATTCATATTGTGAATTTAATAATCCTATTATTTCAGGTGGAAATGAATGTAGCATGGCAACAAGAGAAATTAAGAGAGTACTGCAAAGAAAAGGGTATTCATGTTAGCGCATGGTCCCCCTTGGCAAGGAATGGCGGAATATGGGGTTCCTTCCGAGTGATGGAGAGCCCGATTCTTAAAGATATAGCACAGTCCAAAAATAAGAGCATTGCACAGGTAAATTATGTATAATTTTTATTGAAGTTGATAATGAAGATATATAGTAAACCCCCCAAAGTAGCCAGTATTTCATGTGGTTAGCGCTTTTTTTCTATCTATACCTTATGTATCATATTATACTGTGTTTGATCTATAATCTGGTTTAAAGTTTGGTATTTGGAAAATAATTATATTAGTTCTATGTCATAATTATGATAAAGGTGATGATTGGGTGAAAGAATCAGGATATGAAATCATGCATTTGTAAGATAAAATGTTTTTTTTATATATTGAGAAAGGAAACTTTAATTGATACTTTTATAAAATTAAATAAAGGATAAATATGGCAAAAAAAAATAAAGGATAAATAATTTATGTTTTTAAGGATTTATTGGATATTTTATTTTGAAAAGAGAAGACCAAACAAATTACCAAGTGACTTATACTTTTACCATCTTGCTTCTCGTTAAAATTTGAAATTGTTCTACTGGCTAGTATAAAGAAGATGTGATTATAAATGCAGGTGGCGCTTCGATGGATATATGAGCAAGGGGCTAGCATACTTGTAAAAAGCTTTGATAAGCAAAGAATGAAAGAAAACTTACAAATCTTTGAATGGGAGCTAAGCTTGGATGAAGCTCAAAAGATTAAAGATCAAATCCCACAATCCAAAGGAACTGCAGGGGACATGTTTGTTTCTGAGAATGGACCTTACAAATCCGTGAAGGAACTTTGGGAATAAGATGCTCAACTTTTTATAGTAAATGAGGGTGAATAAAATTCTCAAGGAATTTTAAATAATTTTTTGAGTCAATGATATTTTAGTTCTAAATATGATGTTATTAGGTTATGTAAGTTTTCTCGCTACATGAGACTTTGATCATGTGATTGCATCACCAGTCACAATATCATTGAAATAAATAAAGTTGTATGTTTTTATCAATGATCTTCATGATCCAGCTTTGATCAAGAAAATTTTGCAAGAAAGTGCATATAATAATCACCTGTGTACAAGTAAGAATCTTGAGTATTTAGACCTATTAATTGTGTTTTTGAAATAGTAGAGGAAGATGATACCAAAGAAACTCATGTGAAGAATCTTATAGATAAAGTGGTGAGGTTTTTTAGGAGAAAAGTTTTTTAAAATACTGATATGATATGTTAAGGATCTTGTGAATGAATTATCAAATGTCAATTCTTGGAAGGTAAGACACATATGAGAAAAAGGAAAAAACTAAATTTAGGATGAAATTCACAGTTCATGTGAAACACACAATGATGATGGACAAAGAGAATGTCTCTTAATCGAAGAAAACTAAAGGAAATGTGAAAAGAAAAAAAAAAGTCCAAGTTGGCGAAGTATGGATGGTATTCGGAGGACAGGTAGCATGGCATTAGGAGATTGGAGGAACTTTATTGACAAATTTATCCTCCATCGGCCATTATATTAAAGGATATTTTAAGATAGGGTTAATGTTATAAATAATACTTGAACTTTGATGAAATATGTAATTATGTATTTAAATTTTGAAATTGATCAATTTAGTAACTAAAAGAATTTTTCATGCATACTAACAGTATCTCTATCAAATTCTTTCAGTTATTAAATTGATTAATTTTAAAATTTAAGTAAGTACTAAATTAATCGATTTCAAAGTTCATGTACAAAATTTATTTATTTTAAAATTTAGGTATCTAATTATATATTTTACCAAAATTTATGTACTATTCATAACATTAACCCTTTAAGATTTTTTGAAAATTTCATATATTTATTCACGGTCGCAATTTCTAATATTAAAATGGATAAAACACAAGTAGACTTCCCCATATTTATTTTACATCTACTTAATCATTTATTTTTAAATTTATGTACCTACAATTTAAAATCTTTGAAAATTTTTACAATTTGATTGGAAAGTATGTTTGTAATTTACTCTATTATCCATGGGCTACCTTTTTTGGTATTTATTTTTTAATTTTTATAAATTTTGGACCACAATTATTTATTTTATAAATATTATTTATTTTTTATAAAACTATGGTTATAAAATAATTAAATTTATTAGAAGATATGGCAAACACATATAAGGCTAATTGTTCCTCACCACAATATTATAATATTGGTATTTATTTCAGCCTTCTCACTTAGATGGGATTATCCAATAGGAGATCATGATAATACAACAAAAATATAAGTATCACTAAGTTAAAAGAGAAAATCTTTTAACTTAAAATTTTAAATGTGAAGATTCCAATAGATGTTTGATACCTTACTTTGTTACAATTATAGAATATGACTTTAAGATTAGTTTGTTGTTAATATTGTAAAATTATGTATTTCAAAAATGCCACATTTACTATTACTCTTTTGTATTAATTTTTATTTCAAATGAATTAATTTTTTATTAAATGTGGTTGAAAACCTGCCAAAAATTTTTAGAGAAAATTTCAAAGGCCCACATTTATTATTATTCTTTTGTACTAATTTTTTTCAAGTCAAATGAATTGATTTCTTATTAAATATGAATAAATGTTCCTTTTTGATGTATGCAACTTCATTTTTTTATTTTCTCATAAAACAAACTCTCTCTTTCTAATTTTTTGTGTTATCAACAAAGAACTATGAGTCTATTTTTTTGTGTGCATCATTCCTGTTGCCTTCAAATTCTGAGGTAGAGCCGATTGAATCCTTAGAGGGAAAAATAAATACCCTTCGGAAAGTGTCCAATCAAGCACGCCTCTTGCTATTTTTTATGAACTCTTTCTAATAATCTAAAGGGATTTAATCCATTGTTCTTTTCTACAACAATGGAAACCAATACTAACATTGAAAACACACCTACTGCTCTTAATGTCACTGATCTAACCAACGACTGCTTCATGATCAATCCATACACCCTTTCTTACTAGCAAGCCTTTTCCTGACACATCAAAAATTGAACTGTTTGATGGCATATACTGTTGAAACTAAGCAACACCCAGGAAATGCAGATTATGCCTAATTTTGCTCTTTTTTTTTTCCAAACTTAATGCCTAATTATAGCAATTCAACAAATAAATAACAACAACTAAATTGAAATAAATAAAAAGATA
The DNA here is from genome assembly GCA_024138025.1 of Combretum micranthum. Taxonomy (NCBI): domain Eukaryota; kingdom Viridiplantae; phylum Streptophyta; class Magnoliopsida; order Myrtales; family Combretaceae; genus Combretum; species Combretum micranthum. Next base: position 29,720 of record JAMXBD010000375.1, read on the forward strand.
AAGTTAGAGAAAATCATACCGTGATTTAACGCGGAGTTTAGTCTAGCCCCTAGTCTCTAGGGTCCAAAATCAGTGCCTTACTCAAGAAGGACTTCACACTTCATCAACAACAAAAAATGTGCCTCAATAGTAGACTTCGACACATCGTCAACACAAATGCTTGATTTGTGTCTTTAGAATCTCAAACTCACTAAACTCAACTCAAGAGTTCACTAATATACTTACAACAAACTCTAGTATAGTGCTTTTATGAAGATGGAAATTACAAAACAATTAGCATTATACTAAGTATGTCACTCACAAATGACTCAAAACACAACTAATGCTTGGTGAATGTTTACAATAGTTGAGTTTACAATAAATAAGCTCTAACCAGCTCTAATAATGCTCCAACATCTTCTATTTATAAGAGCTCTAAAAACTTAGTTGTTGCCCTCCAAAAAGTTCCTCAATAGTCGGATGAAAAAAGCTCTAATGGCTAGTTTCAAGCATTCCAACTCACCGATGCACGAGTGTCATGCCCTGAAATGAAGTCAAGCATACCTAACCTAGCCACGCATAGTATATAAGTATTATACATAAGACTATCTAAAAGATGTAATTTATTATGATTGTTTGCTAATCAATTAACGCAGTGGTTAACGTAAAATTAAATTAGGGTTTCTATAACAAACTATTGATTTGAAAATACCCAAACTATGATCCTCAAATACTAATTGATTCTACGAATTCCTAGGTATTTAGTATCCAAATTCAAAGAAATATATGAAATTCGAGCATTTGGGTTGAAAGAGACCAAAGATGGCTCAAGTGTTGTATTTCTGATAATAATTAAATGTTCAATGCTCTAAGGTATATAATTTATAAGCTAGCTTAAAAGTTGCCAAAAATAGAATCGAAATTGTCAAAAAAATTAAAAAGGTCTTAAAACAAAGTACATATAAAGACAAGTAAAATGCCACAGATGGCGTATAAAACCGATACTTCTTAAAAAAGTTATAAGAAAAATAAAACTTGTCAAAAATATTGAAAATGGTCGTTTAAGGCCCTAAATAGAGGAATTTGATCAAAAATCGGCTAGCTCATCACTAAAGGCAGTGACTTCTTCGAATTATCCTATTTCCTTCGAGATAAGGACCTATTGTAAACCCTTAGAATTTTCAAAATTCTTAAAAAATAATTCTGGAACTAAAAAAAAAAAAACCAAAATCGAAACCCTAAAACCGACTCTAGTTAAAACCGATCTCTAAAAACTCTAAACAAGATCAAATATGAATCTCATAATCTTAAAAAAAAAGAGAATCTTCAAAAACAAAATGGAAAATTCAATAATCGTTCAATTCAAACCCATACGTTAAATAATTCATCTATTTGATTCCTAACATATAAATTGAGATAGTATGCCTAAATACTATGTAATGACAAAATTATAAAACGTTAAAACTTTCGGCGAATTTAAGAGTAAAAATTTAAATTAATATTAAAAGTCAACCCGAGTTAACACAACTTTGGACTCAATTAAACAATAACCATAAAAATAAAGTAAAACTTAAATTTTGAACCAAAATTATAGGTATGACATAAACCTCTAGATTTTAAATTTTTACGGATAAATCTTAAAGCCGGAATTGAGGGAACCCTAAAAGTCAACTAGGTCAACAACAAGCCTTAGTCAGACTAGATCCGACAATCCTATGCTTGAAACTCTAAAAACAATAAAAATGAGATAACCTTAGATTATAGTTCGAAATAATGTCTTATAACCTAAAATGATCAAATTCGACAAAAATTCATCTGATTTGAATCTATATAGGATTAGATTTTTTAAAATAGGGTCTTGGCATGCAAAACAATAAAAATATTCCAAAAATCAATTTAGACTCATAATAAGACAAGGATTCACAAAATTTTAGTTATAGCATTTTTCGACCTTTACAAATATTAGATATAGCCCTTTTACACGTATTTTCATCACTACTGGTATTTTATCTATCTAGTCTACTATTCATTATTATTTATCTATCTCTACTTTTCCTTGTTACCTAGTTCTTACAACCTATATACTTATTTCTTACATTTATTTTTCCAATATTACTTTTTACTAAATTTTTTTACATTTTACATTTTTTTTACTAAAATTAATTATTAATAACATTTCCTCTCTCTATCTCCATGGTATCATCTACCCTCTCTCTCTCTTCTATCTATTTCATTGTATTTTTTCAATTAATTGTTATCACATAAATTTCTCCTCCAAAACTTCATAAATACCCCATCCCTCATTCACTTCTTACATACTTTTTTTCTCCATAATAAAACTCTGCTAAAATCATTTCTCAACTTCTCTCTCAAAATTTTCTCTCAAACTTTTCGTCTCTAAATTTCTCTTCCACACTCATACACACAAACATCCATTTGTTCTCTCAATTTTTTCTTCCAACATTCATCTTAGGTAAATACTAAAATACATCTACTTAGCTTACGAAAGCATAACATGAATAACATGTGTGTTTTGATTTCAATAAATCCCTATAAGCATTCTACTAGGGAATGGAATCAAGAAAACAACATCTTGTTTGTATCTTGTTTGTCACTATGTTAAATTTATGATTTTCATTATGATCATGTTACTAATCTAACTGCTATATGTAGTATGTAAAGTATATATATATATTATATATATATATATTTGAGTCTAAAACTCACTAATCTAACATTTTTTTTTTGTTCTTTATTTCCTTGTTTTTTTATTTATTTCATGCAAATAATATGGCTAGTCAACTTCTAGTCTTAGACCTGTCCTTAATCAAGTAAAAAAATGGGACTTATGCATAACCTAAGTCCCAGAGAGCCATGATGAAGCCTAAGACTCCCAAAGTTATTTTTTTGTTATTTTTATTTTCTTTATGCGACTTGTCCATCTCTAAGTCTTGGGAAGCCTTGAAATAAATCCAAGACTTTCATTGTCACACCCCCAAAGGGTGCTCTAAACGCAATAGTTTGCCACACTCAATATCTAAACTCAAGTATGACAACCTTAGTCACTCCATGAGTTTAAACACTAGGTGCAAGGCTCACGTTCAATATATAGGGAACCGTACTTTGAATCGAAATAGCTTAAGGAGACATACATAGCAATAAGAAAGTAAAGCATAACAGTTATAGATAAATTAGTCTATTACATGAGCTAGGGGGCATACCCCCATCAAAAGATTAAGAGTTCTTAAGTCTTAATAAGTCTCTTACAACAACCATTAAATATATCAATTCAGGAGATCCAACTAGTAGTCTATGCCTATATCTAGGTCCTGACTTCTTCAAAAAACTCCTTATATTCCAAAAGCTATACCTGAGGAAAGTGGCTTTTTGGAGATAGCCATAAATATTCATACTGCAACAGGAAACTATTAGGGTATAAGCTTACGAGCTTAGTGAGTTCCACTTCCAAAATTAAATACTCAAGCAGCAATATATAACATGCAAGTTATATTAACAACCATATGAATGCACAAGCACGTGAGCATGCAATACATAAGACCATCCGAAAGTCTTATGTTAAATGGATTTACGCAATCCATTTGGGGTTAGGTGTTTCAGGCCCATACAACCAATGATTTCAATTCTTCTCACTTTTTATTGTGATTGATACAGGTGCCCACCCACACACATTTTTAATTTATATTGTGGTTGCAAACCCCCAAAGTTTTACGATCAATTAAGCTTAACCCTAATTAGAATGTCAATCGGAAATCCTAAAGTCAACAAAACCCTAGTTAGACGCAACCGTTCAAGTTCGGCAATTCCGTGTTCATAACCTTAAGCAAGTAAGTGAGATATTAGTATATATAATAGTTCGTAATAACATATAAAGCTTAAAATACCAGATTAGTTTAAATCGCGATTCGTTTTGAGCTCGATCAAATTCATTTTCAAAAAGCGTGTCCCAGGGCTTGAAATCGTAAAAATATTTCAGATATACCATTAGACTCGTAAGAGATAAGGTTTTCAAAATATCAATTTTATAATTTTTTCGATAACTAAAAATATTAGATATATAGGTGTATTTTCTTACTACTGGTACTTTAATTGTCATATTTACTTTACATTACACTATTCATTATTATCTACACTATTTATCTATCTCTACTTTTTCTTACAACCTACTTTACAACTATATACCTATTTTCTTACAATTTTCATTTCCAATACAATTTCACGTCTCTCATATGTTACTTTTCATTAATAAAAATACAAAAAAAATAAAATTCTCTCTCTCTCCCACTCACAATTTGCGCCGGCTACCCCCCTTTCACCCTCAAATTGTTTTATTTTTCATTTATTTAATTAACACAAATTACTCTCTACTTTTTCCTATAAATACCACCTCTTCCTTCCATTTCCTTCATACCTTTCATACACTACATTAATCCCCCAAAATCTCTCCAAAAGCTCTCTCAAAATTTCTCTAGTTTCCACTTCTTCTATAGGTAATAGTTTAAGCTTTCTATATGTTCATTTACTTAGTATGAGCATAGTGTGTGTTTTCTAAACCCATGGAGTTTAAGAAAGCAACAATATGTTCATACTTTGTTCTTGTTCATGAATCTATTTTCCTTTATGTTGTTCTTATATTTATCTAACTAAAAATATCTATGTAATTATATATATATATATATCTTTTAGAGCATATAAGCTCGTTGTTATTGCAATTTATTTACTTTTCTTGTAATTTATTTACTTTCAAGTTGTTTCCAGACTAGTCTTTCTAGTCTTAGACTTGTTCTCATCAAGTCAAAACAATTTTTTTTTCTTTACGACTAATCTATTCTTAGTACTGGGAAGCCTTGAAGAAACTAAGGCTCCTAATACTTGACAATTATTATTATGCTTATTTATTTCTTATGTTCTTTATTATCTTATCTTATGATATTTTTAGCTTTTATAAACCACATGATCATATTCATGTATGGCTAATAAGTTGTTGTCCAAATAAGAAAATGAATCTTTTGATGAAAGAATAAAATTTGATCAAAGTTTTTCCAAAGACTTCGAAAAATAATTTAAAATAAATCTCTTTTAAAAGTTTATGTAAATTCATCATGAAATTTCAAACTATTAATAAGTTTCATCAAAGTCTAAAGATATTTCTTTTCAAATAACAAAAGAAGTCTTGATATACATAGATAATAACTTGGTACTATTTTTACCAACTTTCTAAACCAAAAGCTTTCCGAAGAAAATCCACTTACAAGGAAAATAAAAATGAATTTTCAAAGAGTAAACTCATCAAGTACTACTAAAGAAAACTTTTAGAAATTCTGTTTTTCAATTCCTAGAAATAAATTTAATAGATAACCTCAAAAGTCCAAACTTTATTTTCAACTCACTTTTGATAAACTAAAGAATCAAAATATAGTATATTAGATTTTGATCATCCAAAAATTTATAAGTTACTTCACCCACATAAAGTAAAGTCTAACAAATCCAAATTTCCAAAATACTATAAAAGGTTGTTTTAAGGAATTAAATTAAATAAGATAACACCTATAACTTCATGCATAAATTATGAGTTTATTTATATACATAAGGAATTCTTTTAAAAAATATACATATTTGAGTTTTACTTAAACAAAGCTTTAGTAAAGGAAGGATTAGAAAATATTGTTCTTCAAGAAAGGAATTTTCGTATTAGATTTATTCCCTTCTCATCCAAGACCCAAATGACCTTTTTATGGTAAAATTAACCTTAGAAATGAATAGATCTTTTCGAGTAGGTAAAAAACGACATATAATATGTGAAATTCCGAGTTAAAATGAGCAAGTTATGGCCATTTTAAGTTGAAACTTCCTTCAAATCCGATTTTACTGTAAATTGAAGATATATTTAGAATCTTCACATTAGAAATTCTATGAAAGACTCATTTTGGGTATTTCATCTTGTTTAGGTGAAGAAGGAACCGATTTCGTCTTTCCGGAAGATTATTTCGACTAGGAGCGATCATTATGGAGTGAGTTAATCCCTTACTAATTACATTTCCTTGATTGTGCTTGTAAGTAGTCACACTGGAGAGTAAGGAAAAAGATAAATGAATAATTGTTGTGTGATTTGGATTCATGATTGAATGACGTGGTTATTAAATAAAAGCTAAGTATATCGAAAGAGGAATCGATGAATAACTTATGTTTTCTTACAATGGTATGATGAATATTGTTTTGGTCACCTTTAACTTAAACTTGACAATAATTGAATAAACCAATATTAAAAATGATTCATGCATAACATATTGTGAGTCACATTTATTTTTCGCGACTATTCTTTTTGTAGGGAAATGAGGAGTCGTAATGGTGGTTAGTAGGAGTCGAAAAGTCTACATGGGCTAGAAGGAGCCGAAAAGTTTACAGGGCAAGTAGGAGCCAGTAAGTCTACAACTATTGATGGTCGTATGGGCCGGTAACCATCCAACCCCGACATGGAGGGTGTTAAATCCATGCTACACATGGTTTTCGGTTAATCGTGTGTATTTTGTTTGCTCATGTGATTGATGCATTCTCATATGATTATCTAAAATACTTATGTGTTTTATGGAAATTTTTTGAAGATGGAGTTATCTCACTAAGCTAGTTTTGCTTATAGCCCTATAACTTTTTGTTACAATTTAATTACTTGTGGTTGGCACTAAGGAGCCCCTTTTGTTAGGTATGAGCCAAAGCCACTAGGAGTTTTTGGAAGAAGTTTATATATTTAGTTTTGGATGTAGACTTCTAAGAGAAATCTTTATAATAGACTTATGTTATATTCATGTATGTTTTATGACTTAGTTCGAGCAAGGCTTTTAGAACGAGGGAATATCCCTAAGAAGTTGTAAGAAACTTGTATCTTAATGATTGTTACATGTTACCTTTATAAGTTCTGGCATGTTTTTATTATTTGCTTAAACGTAATACCCCTTTGAGTTTCTTACTATCTTGGAAGCACGCCTTGCACGTGATATCGAAGCTTCTGCGTGACTAAGAATGTCTTTCATTAGCTTTAATATTCTATGCAGCGAACAGCCACGTTTAGGGTACCTTCTGGGGCATGACAGTGGTTGATACAGGTGCCCACCCGCACACATTTTCAATTCTAGCCCATACGCCAACATTAAAATTTCCAGCCATTACGTCAACATTCGATTTTACAGGCCCCTCATTGACCAGCTATTATGCCTTCTTCCCACAAAGGTATAATAACCTATGCAATGCGACTCACATATGGTATGCATAGTTAATTTGATTATAAGGTCATGGCATATAAATTTAACAATTTATGGGTGATCATAAAGATTGCAGATAGATCAATTCTATACTAGATCATACAAATAATTACAACAAGCTCATTTCGACATTCTTATCATCAATTCACCCATGTAGAGATCATATTCATACAATCAATTTATCTTGTCCTAATTCTAATGCCACTAATATTACAAGCACAAGCACAAGCATATAATTTAAAGATAATGAACTCACTTTGTCATGATGCGAAAATCCACTTAATCATGATAGTCCTCAAGAAGTTCTAGTCCGTCTCCCAGGTCTCCTAACCAAAAGAAATAACTCTAATGAGTATTTCTATGAAGTTTAAATGAACTTATAAATTCTATTCTAACAAGTTCGTTAAAATTCTTCTAAGAGGAAATTCCAATTTAAAACGACCATAACTTGGTCATTTTAACTCCGAATTTTGCATATTATATACCGATTTCTACCTATTCGACGAGAGCTATCTATTCCTGGAATTATTTCCAAAAAATAAGGTCATTTGGTCCATGGAAAATAGGGTACGGAATACTATACGAATTTCCCATTCCACAATTCAACTCCTAATTTCAAACCAAGCATCATATTAAAGCTTTGATAGATACTTAGCTATCATTATATCTTATAAGACTCTATTATGTATATAAATAACTCAATACCATGCATGATTCATGAGTGTTGGTAATTTCTAATTTCTTATGTACTTAGATAATGTCAAGTAAGAAGTATATGATATTACTTTCCTAACTTTGTTTCTACAAGTGCATCTTGTATATATGCAACTCCTACAAGCTATTGTTATGAAGGTTATGAGATGAACTATCTAAATGTATATTCTTAATGTTATAATACCAAGAATTCTTTTTGAAAACTTTTGCTTTGCAAAACGTTTGAAATTTACTAAACTTAAGAAAACAGTTTTCTTCTTGAAAAATCATACTTGCTTTTATCAAAACTTAACCTTGATAATCTATATAGCCATCACCTTCATTATTTCAATAAAAACTTTCATTTTGGGATTAGAAAATAGATGTTTGAATAGGTGGTTTACCTAATTACGAATTTTATAAAATTTCAGAGAATGAAAACATTGTTTAATCTATTCTTGGAAACCATTCCTTGTTCTAGAATTATACTTTGATAAACCTCTCTTATTCTTGTCAAAATTTGGTCTTTATTACATATATCCCCTAGGAATTCTATTTTTCCATAAAAATCATCATTTTGGCATTTGGAAATGGGCGGTTAAATAGTGGTCATTTTCAAGTCCAAATTTTGAAAATTTCATTTGAGATTGTTTGCTTTATAAAGCTCATTTAGTCTTTCAAAAACCATTTCTTAATCAAACCTACCCCTTGAGGCTTCCATTTCTTTAATAAAAATCTTGTTTTTGAGTTGAAAAATGGGTGTTTGCATTTCCAACTTCCTTTATTACGAATTTAAAACTTGTTATTGAGATTGAAACATAACTTTTGTAAACTTTTCCTTATTTTGAAAATATTCCTTAGTAGATCTAAGCTTTACTCATCAAGATCATTCATTTATGATATCTATTCCCTAAACCCTTCATTTTTAATGTAAAATACACATTTTGAATTTGAAAAATAGCTTTTCTAAATATGGTTCCTTTTTTATCCGAATTTTCAAAAATCATTTTTGTTGAAACTAAAATAGATCTTGAGTTTTCTAATACTTTCCTACTATCATCAAACTATTAAAAGTTATTTATGAACATAAAACAGAAGCTTAATGCATTTATGAATCAAAACAACTAGATCTAGTTTACTATACTAGTCATAAATGCATGAACACTGATGGTTATGTGAATATGAATAGATGATGAATATATGCACAAATAATTAATAATAATAACATAACTTAATTATAAAACAAGACAATAGCAAAATAACTGAAATAACAAGATTTATAATATTGTGATGCAAGGATCTTACGTTCAAGTGTTTCTACATCCCTAGCTTAAAGCTCATGGGGATTTTTGTGTCGAATCACACATGAATGAACTTTCCATTATATGTTTTTGAGGTAATAAAGTATAGATCTATTACTTATTGGATGATTGGAAAAAGAAACTTGAAGAAAATATGTGAGTGTGTGTGTATGTGTGTGTCACGGTTTTGAGAGGAAAAGGAGAGAGTTTTTGCAAAAATTTTCTAAAGTGAAAAGGAAGAAAGAAAGAAAGTGAAATGAAGTTGGCATAAAGGGATATATATAGACTTGTGGATTAGGGTTTACTTTGATTAAACAAAAGAAAAATAAAACAAATTGGAGAGAGGGAAAGGGGAGGGGGCACCGGTTTCATAGAAAAAGAGAGAGAGAGGTGTGTGTTGTGTAAGTTTCAACATTAATTAAGTAATTTAAGTAGTAAAAGTTATATTGGAAAAGTAAATTGTAAGCAAAATGATGAAACTATAAGAATAGGATGTAAAGAATAGGTTATAGGTAGTTGTACTTGTGAGTAGTGTGAAAAAAAAATAAAAAGTAGATTAGACATTTGAAGTATCGGTAGTAATGAACATACGATAGAAAGGTTATAATATAATTTTTATAACCCAAAAAATTATATAACTGATATATTTGAAAATCTTATGAAATTACGAGTCTAACGGAATTAATATCATATATTTAATATTTCGAGCCTCGGGACACGCTTTTCAAAATCTGTATCCGATCGGGTTCGAAATAGATCGAAAATTCGCTAATCTGATCTTTTTATGCATTCTAATATTATTACGAATCAAACTACACTCTTCACTCATATTCTAACTTCTTGGTTTAGGAACGTGGGATTGCCAGATCTAAATTGCTAGAGTTTCCTAGGGATTTGTTGACTTAGGGTCTCTGGTTGACTTTCCGGTTTAGGGTTTGAATTTGATATTACCCTAAAAATTAGGGGCTTACATTCATGATTTTCTTTGATTTTTCTTTTCTTATTTTCATAGAACTTGTCCGTTTCTAAGTTCTAGAAAGTCTTTATAACAAGCTAATACTTCCACATTTTTGTTTGCTTATTTAATTTTCTATTCCTTTATTTTCTTCATGAGTAATATTTATCTCATAACATGATTATTAAGTTCATATTCATGCATGGACATAAAATGATGTTGTTGTCATAGTGAAGTTTGTAAAATAAGAATGACAAGATATCTCTTTTTCTTTGATGAAAGTGAATTTAAATCATCAAAGGCAATGATGTCAACACTTAATAAGGATTTTTACTAAGATTTTGGATAATGGTTCAACTACACTCTTTCCAAAATATTAAAAAATATATATATATCATAAATTTTTAATGTTGATAATTCTTTGTTATGCAAAATATTCTTAAAAACTTATTTATATGGCTTATGCTAATATTTTGTTAAAATCTAAGAAACAAAAAAAAATTTTTCGAGATAATAATAAAATCGATATACAACTTAAGGAACCAAGTTTTAAGAAGTAAATCTATTTTCTTTTTATAAAGTTGAGAAAATATAATAATAGTTATAATAATTAGACATCCATTTGTAACAACTCAAAATTTTAGTTTTCTTCCAAACAACCCCTTAAATAGCCAAATGTTTAAAAATTGTTAATAGACAATGAGTTATTATGAGAATAAAAATTTAGAACAAGTCATTCATTTAATTTCCCTCATCCTAAAACTTAAAACATTTTAGAGATAATAAAACTTAAAATGATTTTTCTTCATAACCACAAAACATTCATGTTTTGGAAAATATTTAGTTAAAACAAGTTTAGTATGAAAATAGAATCTTCATGAACTCTAAATAAATATAAAACCATGATTTTCTTTAATTAATTTTCTTAATTAAAAAATCTAAAAATTAAATTTTTTTTTTAAGAATCAAACTTAAGAAAATTTTTGAAAGAAAATATACTTGGAGTTTTACATCACCAATAGGTAAAACCGTGTTTTATCAAATAGATTATTAAATAAGATTTTTTGAACAAATATAAAACCTTTGAAGATTTCAAAAAATATATATATTGAATTATGAATTTTTTTCATTGTTGAGTCACATGTTTACAAAGTAGCAAATTTAATCATAAATAAAAAAAGACCTTTCGCAAAACTCTACCTTCCATAAAGATTGTTTGTAAATTTTATTTTTAAGACAGCATAACTAGGACCATGCATATTTTCAAAAGTAGAAATATTTATATATTTTCTATAAAGTATCTAAGTGAAGAAAAACTTTAAGAAAAATTGTATTTTAAGGGTTGGAACCTTCGGGTTAGAACTGTACCGACCCATTTTGAAACCCAAACGGCTTTAAATGTCAAAAATAACCTTAGAAATATATAGATCTTTTTGAGTAGGTAGAAAACGACATCTAATATACAAAATTTTGAGTTAAAAAGTAAGTTATGACCATTTTCATATTAGAATTTCCCTTCATCCGAATTTTGATAAAAAAAAAAAGATAAAATTAGAAAGTTTAAGTAGATCTTCTATGAAATAATCGTTCTGAGTATTTCTTTTGTCTAGGTGACGAGGAATAAGAGATTCCCCTTCTTGAGGATTATTACAATGAAGAAGATTGTGATATAGACGAGTGAGTTTTTTCTCCTAAATTCATCACTTTATTTGTGTTTGTAAAGTAATTGCATTAGCATGATAAGAAAAGATAAAAACAGGTATGTATTGGGGATTATCAAGGGTTAAGCATGCATTTCTTTTGCTTGTGTGATTAAGTGAATGTCAAGTATATCGCAACACTAAAATGTTTGTTTAACTGTGTTTATTCACTTGTATGCCTGATTGATATGTGTGTTTAAATTGATTGATAGCCCTTAATAAATCATAATACGGAATGGTGTTAGTAAGAAAATGGTCATGTAGAGCATTCATCGAGTCAACATTTTAGAAGGCTGCTACTCCTATGTATAGAGTTGGATAGGCTACTATTATGCGGGGACACGTACCATGCTCCTTCCTAGGGAATCCACATCACTTGGGGAATGCGACTCTAGGTTCGAAGCCGTGCTAACCAAACGCTTTGGGAAAATGCTTAGGGACTAGTTGTAGAAGATCAAGAGAACCTTCATCAATAATTCCTTAACCCTTGATATGGAGGGCATAAATCCATTCTATGTATAGGTTCCGAATAATTATATATATATATGTATGTGTGTGTGTTCTTCATGTGATTGTTGCATAAGTATAACATATGCTTGACTAACCAGCTTGCTTGTTTATGATTGTTGGTACGAATGACAGGGAAATGTCTCACTAAGCGCAATGTAAGCTTATAACCCCATATATTTTGTTGAAGCAGGTATGCTCAAGACTCGATTCAAGGACGGGACATTAGGGAAAAACATTGGTGGATTATTGAGCTTTTGCAGAATAAGTAGAAGCATAGAATGAAATTTACTTTCTTGAAATTTCTTTATGAGCAATATATATTATGTTAATATTTTGATGATTAATAGGAAATGTATTTATGTAGACTAGAAGTCATTAGCGGGGGTATATCCTTAAGAATTGTAATTGATCATATTTATGATTATTGATAAGTATTTCTCTTGCCTTGTACTTAATTTTTATCAATGTAAGTTATTCTACTTTGATGTGTTCCCTTAATGGTAATGTATGCCTTGTGCATGATATGGAAGCTATTGTGTGACTAAGATAGTCATTCCTAGGTTTTAATATTATGTATGATGGGTTGTCACATTTAGGATACCCCTCAAGGCATAATAGCTGCAATTATGGGATTGTCACTGACTAATCTTTACCCCGCTTTCTCAAGTACCTGTTTGTCACTTCTTCCACTTCATCATCAATTTTAACTTCTAAAGCCATATAGATAGATTCTAAAAAAAAAAAACTAGGTTAGTAATAGAAAATAAAATTTATAATTGCATTTCCAAAAGCTACTCTCTTGAATAGATCATCTTATATAATTACAAATTAGTACCAAACATTAGGTACTTTAAAAATTATACAGAGTATCCAATCTCTAAAAATAACATAGAAAGTTTGATATATTGATTTACAAACCATAAGCTCCCAAATGAGCCCTTAACGAAAGGACACAAGTTTGGAAAAATATGATTAAAGTCTTAATAAAAAATAATACACTATGTACAAAAGTCTTAATCATCCCACTCCCCAAAAAACTCCTTGAAGTGTGTACCATAACCCATGTAGTCGCAAGAGTCATTATCAAAGTTATCAACACCTAAAAAGGAAAAAGTGAGTCAAAGGCCAATACAACAACAACACAAGTATACACAAGATGAGCACACACATAATCTAATGTAATGCAACAATTAATAAAATTATATCTTCAATTTTAAGTGTAACAAGACAACAACAAAGTTCTCATACTCTAAATAATTTACCCCTAACTACCATGCTAACATCACCTATCAAGGTTATCGCTCCTTGGACCAAATTAAACAACACAAGCATAAGCAAGACAACCATTTATTAAGCTACATTTAATTTTTAATTCATTAGGAATGCCCATCCTAAGAAGTAATAGTCATGTCATTTCGTACTTGTTACAACACTGAAATCCATACCAAGACCAGAGGGTTGTGAATGGGTAAATCAGAAGCTATCCATATATCTGTTGAAGAAGTTAATCCATATGAGCATTTAAATAAATTATCAACTTATATGGAACTCATATTACATATGAAATAACATACTTCCTTTATTATTCATGGTCTAGCATTGTATAAATATTATATTTAAGTTAATTTCAAGCAAATATGGCCTTATAAAACTTCACTAGTTAGATTAATAACTAAATATAAATTGTTGGACTCTAATGAATTTGCTAAGCTCATATTAGTTAATAAATCTATATTAACTTAATTTAGCCAAGTTGTAAGAATTAATCAATCAAGTTCATTTTAACTCAAATAAGTCCATTAAGTTAAGTTAAACTTGGATCTATTAACTAAATCCATTTTATATCTAAAAGCCATGTTAAGTCTGATTAGTTGTAGTCTATTAATACACTCTATAATTCAAGGTACCACTACATATATATTGTTTGTTATTTGTTTTATTTGTTTATTTTATTATATATATTTTTTACAAGGGATTGATCACGCTCGTTATAGAAGTAGTGATTCTGATCACGTCCCATATAATAGTCGTGATGAAGACATTTTGAATTACACAGAACAAACAAAGATGATCATACCCTTGATAATGCCTGTTATCATCATTACAGAATGCATTACACCCGTTATCGTCTTGGGATGAGTTGTGATGTTAATTCCTGTAAATTTAGAAATTGGAATTTAAGAATTTAAGTTCATAGAAGAATTTGAAAGTAAAGTGGGTAGACAAACAAATTGAGATAATAACTGGATTGTTAAATCTCTGTTATCAATTTATTCCTTCTACAAATTTTGTTATACTCACATATACCTAATCACATACTAATATTTATACAGTGCTATTAACTAAACTATATGTAACCAATTTCTATACTGATTAACCAATAATATCTAATTGACTAAGTATAGTAAATTTAGGTATTTCGTTCCTCCCCCTTAAAGAAGTTTCGTCTTTGAAAATTACCTTATTATTCAAAAAGCTCGAGATATTTTTTTCTCATAGAGTCTTCAATATCCCAATTAGCTTCTCTTGTGGTTTGGCTACTCCACTAAAGTTTGATGAAGGGAATTGTCTTTCTTCTCAAAGTTCTATCCACTCGATCTAGAATCTTGATAGATCTTTCTACCATTATCAAATTTGGTTATATTTTAGGCTGATTTGTATTAATGATAGCATCAGGATCATATATGCATTTTCTCAACTAAGACACATGAAACATATCATTTACCCTTGATAAATTTAGGGGTAAAGCTAGTCTATAAGCCAATCGTCCAATCTTCTTAAGTATCTCAAATGGTCTAATATGCCTTGGATTTAACTTTCCTTTAACTCCAAATCTAAACACTCCTTTCATATGGGATACTTTAAGAAATACATAACCACCAACCTCAAACTCAAGTGGTCATTATCCTGTATTTGCACAGCTTTTATATCGATCTTATGCTACTTTAATTATTTGCTTTATAATTTGGATTTTGTCTACAACTTGTGCTAGGTCAAGACCAAGGAAACTTCTTTCACTAACTTCATCTTAATTTCTTTCATAGAGTGCTTCATAGGAAGCGATTTGTATAGTAGCTTGATAACTATTATTATATGCAAACTCTGCTAAAGGAAAATGATGATCCCATCAATCTCTAAGATCTAAAGCACATGCTCTTAGCATATTTTCTAGAATCTATATAGTTCTCTTTGATTGTCCATTTACCTAAGGATGAAAAGCTATATTAAATTGCAATTGTGCTCCTAATGCCTCTTGTAACCTCTTCCATAAATGACTGACGAATTAGGATCCCTATTGGACACAATTGACATTGGCACACCATGTAATCTTACAGTTTCATGAATGTAAATCTATGCCATCTTTTCAAGCAACTATCTAACCCTTAATCAGCTAAAGTGTGCTAAGTTTGTTAACCTATCCACAGTCATCCATTCTACTTCATATTTAGTTGGAGTCTTCGGTACTATAGTCATAAAATCCATCATCACACTTTCCCATTTTGCACTATGGAATAGTCGATGGCTTTAATTCACCGTCAGTCCTCTAATGGTCAATTCCCACTTGTTGACAAGTCAAACACTTTGATACATTTTTTGCAATATCTTACTTCATATTATCCCACCAAAAATGTTTCTTCAAATCCCTAAAAATTTTAGTACCACCTAGAAGCATCAAATAATCAATCCTTGAGTTTCTTTGATGTGGACGACATATCATATACTTACTTGAACAAGAGGGAGCCATCTAAGAAGGAGAGAGGAAGCAGCACTAGGCCGCCCCTTTAAGCCCTAGCCTTGGAAATATGCACCATTGGCATTGAAGTCGACCTACATTACTCTAGTTCCATCTTTAGGTCACTAACTTTTATTTTTTATCATCTTTTAAAGGTTTTCTATGTAATAGTATAAATAGTCTTTAGATTGATTTTTCCTTTCAAAACTTATGATGTATTTGAAACTCTAATTTAAGAGAATTTCCTCTTTGATATTACATCGTTGAATTTTTGTGTGATCAAGATACTCGGTGAGTGCTCTAGTTGTGTTTACACTAACCCATTGTGTCAGAATAGTATCAGAGTGGGAAAGTTTTTGTGGAGATGTAAACCCCAGAAATTTTCACATTAGTACACGACCCTAAAGTAAAACGTATGAACTAGTTAATAAACTTAGATTCCAATAAAACCTAAGAATAGATCAATGCATTGAATTTGGTTAGATAAGGATTTAGAAATCGAATAAAGAACTTCTTTAACTTAATTGATACAAAAACGAGATTTCATATCTTGAATAGATAATTCAAGATATGATAAAAAGAAATCTAAATTTCAAACTCGAAACTTGTTATACAAATAGATTTAAATAGAAAAATATAAATATAGAGATTAAATGATTGCTTTTGAACTCAATAATGATTTAAGATTAGAATAATGAGTAGTAATGAGTCTATGCTTAGATTTAAACCCTAAATTCAAGATTCCTAGATAGTATCAAATGCTACTATTAAGATTTTATAATTGGTATAAAAAATTAAAGATAAATAGATAATCTATCTTATATATCAAGTGCGATATTAAGTAGTTAATCAACTACGCTTATAGATAAGAAACGATAACCTAAAGATAAACCGTTAGATTATAAATACACAATGGAAACATAAACTGATGTATAACTCAAGATCTAAACTTCAAATAAATAATTAAATCACACTATTGTTTTAATTAGGGTTTTCTTAAGCTATTGGAGCCTAAAACAAAAATTGATCTAATAAGTTTGGGAAACCTTAATCGTGGAAGATAAAATTTAACAAATAATTAATCACGTAAATTTAAAACTTAAAATTATATTATTTGATAATCTAAGCATTTTGTAGAATCCTATAAACATATTTTTATACAAAAACTCTCAAATATTAGCTAAATTGTACCTGTATACTTAATAAACTATCTTAAAACTAAGTTAATAAACTAAATAAAAAATATATAATTATTGTTGTAATAATTTGTCTCATTTTTTTGGCTGCAAGTGGCTTATTGATGGTTTGGATCTTCTTGATATATGAAAACCGAATTCTTGCTCAAATCATCCATGTTAAGTCAACAAAATCAACTCCTTGTGCTAATCACAACTTGCCAAATCACTCCTCATTAATGACAGCAAAACAAAGGAGGAAAACAACAATCAATGAGGAACATTCGGACTCAAAAATTCGAAGGAAACGTCTTCTTCCTTCCTCTATATATATAAGATAAGAGCTCTAAATGAATAAGTGAACAACCTCAACTTTCTCTCAAACTTCCCAGAATGATATTAATCCTAAGTAGCAGCCAAAACAACCTAAAAACAAAACTTAAACTGCTTAAATCATCCGAGTTCGAATCAGAAGAAAAACTAGTACGAAAAACGCTTGAAACGAGTTCAAAGGTGAGTTGATGTAATTCGAATGATTTTCTTTTAAAACTAAGGATTAGAACTGACTTTTGATAATCATAGGAACATTATCAACACAAACACAAGCTTCGAATTCATCGGATCGGCTCAACCGAGGTAAAAATTCGAAACCCTAGTTATACTTTATTAGAATCGAAATTTAAGATTATACGTTTATAGACGTGTTAGGAGTTGTTGTTTGTAGATATATAAGATATAGAAACACTTAGGAATGGTTTAGAAATGTTTTTGACGTGGAAAATTTAAGAAATACGAATTGGTTCATCGAGGAAGATGATGAATAGTACTAACACTATCCATAAGCTAGCAGTACGGACGTCTAACGCTGGCGGCTTACAAGGATAGGCTGGCGGTGTAGAGATGGCTTACACTGAACAGAAGTTACGTAAAAATTATTTTCACGTAAAAATGAACAAACGCCAGCTATTTAGGATTTTACGCCGACGGCGTATAGTTCGGCGTACGTTGAAAGTCGACGGCTTTTAAGCTGGTGCAAACGATATGAAATATTATACAAATTAAAAGAACGTCAGCACCTGGGTTTCAATGCCGGTGGCATAGGAGCTGGCGTATAAACCTGTTTTCCTTTTATTCAATCTATAGTTCTCGAATGAATAATTATATTATATATTTATTTATTTACATGTCAAAATAGAAGTTACTAAATAGTAAACTAAATACAAATATTTAGAATATTTTGATTAATATTTGGTAAAACCCTAAAATTAGAGAAAAATATCAAGTGTTAATAGAAATTATAAATAATTAAATATTTGTTCTAAATAGATAAAATAGGTAAGAATGGAAAACGAAATAGATTAAATTTATGAATAATGTGACTTCTAAAAATGACAAAATAATTATATGAAATAAATTAAGAGAAACACGACGACACTAAGTAATAATAAATAAATATGATTTTTTATATTGAGTTTGGTATAGAATGACATAAAATTAGTATTAATCACTACAAAACTTGATAAATATCAAGTTTAGGAGACTAGCCACATATAGGAATTCAACTATATAATCAATCTTATATTGATGAATACTTTATTCATCTCAATAGGTGACTTTGATACTCTAGAAGATCTTCCGGCAGATTATTACGATTAAGTCACCATGAGCAGGTGAGTAATTCAGTCATATTGTACTGTTTGTGCTTGTAAATAACTGAACATATAATACAAAGACAATTAAATAAATGTTTTGTTGGAAATATGTTGTGATCTGATTGTATGATTGTTAATATATCATTACAAAAGTGATAATACAATGATTTGATGTTGTGAAGTAATATGATGATGATTATGTGTAATGTATGATCACCATGAAATTAAATAATAACTATTGACTTAATAAGATAATCTGGTCATGCATTTTACGTATTGCATTATTGCATATACAAATGGGTGACAGCCTGCTACGTATTAATATTTCGGTTCTATTAACGCTTGGTTTTTCCAAAGTGTTAGTTCTTCCAAGGTTTTTTTTTTTTTGTTCCGTTGGTTCTACGGGAAATAAGTGGCAATGAAGAACGTCGCTCATAGTATCACTTTGAAATGATTAATACTTAGGGAGTTTCTAAGGATGGATACAGGAAATGGTCAATTAAAACTATTATATTTAAAGTGATAACCCTAAAACGAGAAATCGTTGATTTTCCTATAAACTTAGTCTCTCCTGGACAGGTGGGTCATAAGGTAATTGTTCTTTAACCCTTAAAAAGAAGGCGTAAATCTTTTTCACTGTTTGGATTCTAGATCATCCAAGCTTGTATCTGTGCATATGATTGAGTGCTTGCATTACATATGATTTGCTAATAACTTGTGTGATGTATGATATGTCTGGTTATTCGCTGAGCTGTGGTTTCGCTCATACTCCAACAGTCTTTTCAGGTTTACACTTCGACCCTGGTTAGTTACTTCCAGGAATATGTCTCCGGTAAGAGCTTAGGAGCTGGAAGTCTATGGTTATACTTGGAATAATGGTTATGTTTCTTAGAATAGTTCAATTAGTGCTACTATATTAGTTGTGAACTACAAGAAGACTACTTGGTTTGTAATAGTTCTGTAATGCTTATGATTAAGATAGCAGTTATTCACTAATTTATTTCTTACATGTATTTATCATTTCTTATCAAGCAACTAAAAGATCCTGCTATTTTGAAAAACCTGTCACTCTCGAAGGTAATCTAGTAATAGTATTCAAGTGTGACTTGTTTACTTCTACTAGGGTACCCTCGGGGCGTGACAGAATTAAGTTGGTATCAGAGCATGGTTACTAATATAAGAAAGATAAATATGTGAAAGAATTACATTGGTGAATGTAGTAAGTTTAGATTTAATTAGCACCCTTTAGTAATAGTCGGGTTGTTATGGGTAGAATTACATTGCACAATTAGGAATAAAATATATGTGATTATTATTAATCATGCAAATTTTGTTGTGCGCAGACTAATCCTGCTACATGTCATATTAGATGGGAGATATTTAGTATGCAGGAAGAGGAGACCCTGACAGATTACAGGCGCAGATTGCGAGTCCTGATAGAGGACTTGTATTTATGTGGGATTACTAAAACTCTAGAGGAGATTCTTAGCACTTGGAAAAGAGGATTACAGCCTTTATTTAAAGGATGGTTATTTTTTATGGAGCGGGCTTTTCCAGATAATGGATCAGCTATAGAGACGCTCTATAGATTTGAGAGATTGATGGTTCAGAAAGGAGGTGGTCTGGAAATTGATAACATAGCATTCATAGTCTCATCTAGATCTATGAGACCAGATCCTCCTGATTTTAGAGTTTGGGTATCCATTAGGAGAGGAGCAGTTTATGCTTATGATGGTAGACATGATCATACTCGGGTGAGAGACGATACAGCTTATGATGATGATCAGATGCTTGCACAGGTAAGCAGATGCAACCATTCCAGATGTATCTTGGTAAGGAAACCTCCTATTATACCTGAGATAGTAGGTGAGTTCCAGCGTCCCCCTTCTATGCAGGATAGAGTGGTACAGGAGTCGGTTTAGACTACAGTTCATAAAAGAAGTATAACAACAGAGTTGTTGGATGAAAGAGAAGGAAAGAGTCGAAGGATTGAGGCAGAAAAGTATGTCTCCAATTATAATTATGATAGATGGATCGGGATAGCACATGGAGGGTGGATTGAGAGAGATATACCACCTAGATTTGAGACTGTGCTGAGGCCTACACCCAGAGGTATTCGGGTGATGGATACAGATTTGACTTTGGCACCCCTAGGAGATTGTCACGCCCCAAAGGGTACCCTAAACGCGACAGTCCACCACAAGCGATACTTAAACTTAAGTATGACCACCTTAGTCATCCCATAAGTTTACATATCGAGTGTAAGGTGTACTTTCACAACTTTTAGGATCACACTTTGATTCGAGTAGTCTTAAGAAAGCACACATAACATTAAGAATATAAATCACAATAAGATAAATAGTTAAACCTTACAAAAGCCAAGGGGGCATACCCCCGCCAAAATAATAGGAGTCTACATCGTTTAGCTCCAATTACATATATCTGAATTTACATTAAAGAGATTTTCCTAGAAGTCCACGCCTATACTAGGTCCCGACTTCCTCAAAAGCT
Source organism: Combretum micranthum (assembly GCA_024138025.1). Lineage (NCBI taxonomy): Eukaryota > Viridiplantae > Streptophyta > Magnoliopsida > Myrtales > Combretaceae > Combretum > Combretum micranthum. The sequence goes on from JAMXBD010000375.1 coordinate 51,203, forward strand.
CTTTAATCCAATGTAGTAAACCTGCACAAAGTGTCCTCTCGGAACATCCAAAAATAGGAACACTGCAACAAAAACTATTGGGGTATAAGCTAATTGCTTAGTGAGATTCATTTTCCAAGTAACATACTCGATCAAGCTAAAATATCTATACAAGCAAGTTATAATTAAGCAACCATATGAATGCACAAGCAAATGAGCAAGCAAGCATATGACTTTCCGGTAGTCATAAGTGAATGAATTTACGCCCTCCATTCGGGGTTTGGGGTAGTTCATAAGTCATGCAACTACAATTCCAAAGTTGGTCCATAAGACATGCAACCATAGTCCCAATCTTAAGTGGGGTGGTCCATAAGACATGCAACCACAATTTTTAATGTTGGTCCATAAGTCATGCAACCATAGTTTCATTATTTGAATGGGGTGGTCCATAAGTCATGCAACCCTAGTCCCCTTCATTAAAGACCCGCTGCCTCCCAAATACACCTTTGTCCCACCAAAGGCATACTCGACAATGATATGTGACTCACTACGTGATATGCATGTACAATTTATTCATATAATCATGGTATATTAATTAGATAATTTAAAAGTGACCATACAAATTTCAGACATTCCAAATCTATACTAGCTCATACAAGATTATTGCAACAAAGCTTGCCTCGATATACTTATCGTTCATTCATGCAAGTTTAGATCACCATTCAATCACAATTTTATCTTTTCCTAAGTCTAATGCCACTACTACTACAAGCACATCCAAGAGCATAATTAATTGAGAAATGAACTCACTTGTCCATGTAGTGAAAATCCACTAGTCGTAATAGTCCTCGGGAAGTGGTAACCCGTCCTCCAATTCACCTAGGTACAAAGAATACCCTCAATGAGTATCTCTTATGAAGTTCTATTAAACTTAACAATTTTATTTACTAAGTTCGTCAATTTCCGTCTAGGTTGAATCCTTAACTTAAAAAGGTCATATCTAACTCATTTTAACTCGGAATTTAGCTTATAATATACCGATTTATACCTACTTCGAAAGAGCTATCTATTTCTAAAGTTAATTCAAACATTTAAGGTCATTTAGGGTCGGAAACATACTGTACAGTAGGGTTGCGAAAATTCCAAGATTTGAGCCTTTGTGAAAAATTGCCATATCTACTCTATTTAACTACTTAGACCAACTTATTTAGTCCTAAACTTGCAAGGAGATTCAAAACAAAATTAAGAGATTACACACTTATCTAATACCAAACATAAAGTTCAAATGAAACTTCTAAGAATCCATTTTCATAAAACCGAAATTTACAAGTTGAAACTCATTGTCTTGTTTTGAGTAATTCCTTTACTAAAACTTACTTAGTTCAATGAAAATAATTTTCCTATATTATATATCATCAAAGCATTCCATTTTCAATATAAAATACTTGTTTTGAGATCAAAAAGAAGGTTTTAAAAATTGGTCTCCCCATAATTACGAATTTCCACTTTGAATTTACAATGAAACAAGACCTAAATTTTGTTTTACAAAACACTTGATTTAAGCAATACCTTTTAGGAAAACTCATTTAAACTTATGAAAATTCATTCCTTAAGATATCTATACCAAGAGCCCTTATATTTTTGTCTAAATCTTCATTTTAAAGTTGAATGATGGGTTCCAAAAATAGGTCTTGGTCTTGATCCGAATTTTCATAAATTTATTTTGGACATATCTCTTGAGAAAATTCATCAAAACTCATGAAAAACAACCCATTACATATTATATCTAAGAACCCTTCATTTCTTGAATAAAATCCTCATTTGTGAGTTGGAAAACATGTTTTTATTTTGGATCTTTGTCTTGATCCGAAAATACAATTTTTGTTTTTGAAAATAAACTTTGAAAATCAACTTTGATTCTTGTAAGATGAAGTCTTGATGATATACATCCATCAAACCTTCATTTTCTTAACAAAAACTTCCATTTTAAGACTTGAAGAGGGTTTTTAAAATAGTGCATTGACAAGTTACGAATTTTACTTTTTCATTCAAACTCAAATCTAAGATCTACTCAATATCAACCATGAGAACATAAGAAAAACTTAGTAGTAGCCTTAAACTTCTAGATCTACACATAAACATAACTAAAGCTTGTAAAACTCTAGATCTACAAGTTATCACAAAACAAGAAGATAAACAAGCCTTCATATAACAAAAATACTAAGAACAAAAGAGATCATCATCTAGAGGAGTGTTTCAATTCTTGGCATCATCATCCATAGCTTTTAAGCTTGTGGAATGTCCTTTGATGCATGAAACATCCATATCATCCTAACATCTTATGAGAGCTAAAAGGGAGATTACCTAAATATTTGCAAGAAATATATGTGGAAGCAAGAAATAAAATGGGGCAGCTTGTTTCAAGAAGACAAGCAAGAAGAAGAGAAAAGAGAGGGAAAAAGAGAGAGGAAAAATATAGGGTTTGTAAAGATGAAAGAGGAGGAATGAGATGTTTAAATAGAGATAAAGTGTGTTAAATAATTTAAAAAAAAAAAAAACAGCAGCTGCATGGAGGGGGGCTGGCGTGATTTTGAGTGTGTAGGGGGTGTTTAGTTGTTGAAATTGTAATTTTGAAAGTGTAACAAGCTTCCATTTCTAACTAAAAGAGACTTTTAAAATATCAAATAAATAAAAAAATAATGAAAAGTGGCTAATTTATGGGGAATGGGCAGCTGCAATTTTGGGAATGGAGTGTAAGAAAAAGCAAAAGAAGACATAATAATGTGTAGTAATGATAATGTATGTGTACTTGAGATATGGGTTGATAAAGTGGCTTTTTGAATAAGAAAATATAAAATAAATTAAGAAAAATATTTTTATTTAAGTGGCAGAATTTTTATGATTTAAATAAAATAATCAATTAAATTATTTTTAGAAATTTAACAATTAAGTTACCGGTAAGAGTAAAATAAGCTTATATGAGCTATAACTGATATTTTTAAATCCGAAAAATTCTAAACTTGATATTTTTGAAATCCTTATAAAAATACGAGTCTAAAAATATTAAAGATATATTTTAATTTTCGAGCCCGGGACACGCTTTCCAAAGCAGTATCCAAACGGGTTCGAAATAAGAAAATAAACCAATCTGATATTTTTAATAATCAAATATTATTACGGACTATTCTAAACACTTTAATTATTTTTCGACTCCTCGATTTACGAACTCGGGTTTTCAGGATCTAAACTGTAGGGTTTTACTCAAGATCCGTTGACTTAAGGTCTCGGTAGACTTTCGGCTTAAGGTTAAGGCTTAGGAAACAGGGGTTTACAGAGATAGAGACATGAGGATCGATATTGGTGACAGAAGTTCTGAGGGAGAGGATGATTACCCTGATTTAGGTCTTCAGGAGAAGGGCAAGGGTAGTCTTTATCGTAGTCCTTGAGTTTGATCTAGTATTATATGATGATGATGTATGTATTATCTATTTATGATGACATGACAGGGTGATATCGATAGACTTTTGATGATATACATATGATATGTAGGGCGATGTATATGTGTCTTTTGATGACTATAGTAGTAAAAAAAAAAAAAAATAGGTGTAGTGTTAGTGCTATTTTGGATATGTACATAATGCATTAACCATGAGAAACTTATGTGTATTTTGGTTATTTATATGCGTGATACATATATATGAATGACTTTGATGTCTTTTAGTAAAGATGAATTATGATCTAATCTAAATAACATGTTTAATGTTAATAGAATGCTAAGAGGGAGAAATAGAAGTAGAAACGCAAGGATTTCTGGAAATCCACCAATAAATGCTCCTGCATCATCCTAAAACCAACTAAAGGATGTTTTACAAAATCTCCAACAACAAAATGTATTGATTTTGCAAGCTTTGCAAAATATCCAAGCAACAAATGTAGCACCACCTGCTAAGGCACCAGCAATACCTCCACCAACTCCCAAAGGAAATGAAAGGTATACTGCACCGTTTCAATTTCAAGAAAATAGACCAGTGAACCCTAATGAATCTGCTGCAGAGGTGCAAGGACTGCCTCGATATGAACAAGAATTGCCGCCACCACCACCTGTACGTCCTCAGGGGAACTTGTTGTCGGAATTCATTAAATGCAACAGATACTTTGAACGACTCGAGGAAAGCCAAAAGAAGCTGAGGACTGGCTAGCTCAGATTGAACAATCCCTTGATGTTTTTCAAGTACCTGAAGCTCTAAGAGTATCATATGGGACTTATTTACTAAGATTGAGAGCAACAATATAGTGGAATTCAAAATAAAGAAGTTTATCACAACCTGTTACTTGGGAAGTATTTAAACAAGAATTTTTAAGGAATATTTTCTAGGCAGTCTAAAAGCAAAATATAGTACTGACCTGATGAATTTGACACAAAGAAATAAGACCATTGGTGAGTATGAACATGAGTTTAATCGGTTGTTATAGTTTGCTCCAGATGCTTATCGAGACAGTGATGAGCTAAAGAGACAAACTTTCATGGCTGTATTAGAATCTCATTTTCAGAGAAGACTTGCTGAATTTGAAGTTGAGAACTTTGCAGCTATGATAGAAAAAGCTCGATTCATTGAACGAGCAAAGAGGTATGAAATTGAGAGGTATAAGAAGAAAGGATCCATTTTTGGGAAGAGAATGTATGATGGTTCTATGGCGAGTTTTGTGCCTAAGAAGGTTAAATTCTTCAAACCTTTCAATGTGAACAAAGGAGTAGTAATTGGAAAGAATAATGTTACATGCTGGAAATGTAAGGGTTTTCATTATTCAAGGGAGTGTCCACAATTGCAACACAAATGTTATTATTGTGGGGAAAGTGGGCACATGGCAAATAATTGTCCAAAAATAAAAATTACAACTTGTTATGTATGTAACAAAGTTAGGCACATATCAACCAACTATCCATAGAAAGTGAGTACAGTAGCTGGATCTTCACAGCCTAGAGGAATGATTGGAGTCGCAGGATCGAAAAATGAAAACGCCAATAAAGCAAGTACGATGACCAGAGTTTTTGCCATGTATGGAAATCCTATTAAGAATGTGGAGATGGGGGAGGAAGATGAAGAAAATATTTGGGAAGAAGTTGACCCTGAAGAATATGGACTCATTGTAGGTATGTAGTTACATATTTGTTTATCTAAAGTTATTAGACACAATCACAAGAAAATGAGCAATAGAAGTTCTTATGAATTGAAAATAATGTGAATTTAATAATTGATACATAAGATCAATTCAAGTAGGGGATCAGACTGCGTATGTTTTTTTTGACACAGGAGCAACACGTTCTTTCATAAATACCGAGTTAGCAAGGCGTATAAGATTACCAACCGAAACCATGGGTGAAGAATTGAGAGTTACTACGCCAACAAGAGACTTAGTAGTAACACAGGAAATGATAAAGAGTTGTCCATTAAAGATTGGAAATCAAGAATCAATTGCTGATTTAATCATGATAGATCTGCAAAAATATGATATTATTCTGGGTATGGTTTGGTTAACTGCCATAAAAGCAAAAGTTAATTGCCATCTCAAAATGGTATCTTTTGTCAATAACCAAGGAAAAAAAGGAGTATAGGGGTGAGATACTCAAAGGAGTCGGGAATAGGATAACAACAATTGAAGTAGAAAATGAAGAAGATATGGAGTTAAACAGGTGTATTCTTGGAACAACTAAGGGTGAATCCAAAGTATTGGATATTCATACTATCCGAACAGTATGTGAATACTCGAATATATTCCCAGACGAATTACCAAGATTATCCCCACACAGAGAAGCAGAATTTTCAATTGATTTGATACCTAGAACAGAACCAATATCAAAAGCTTTGTATCGCATGGCACCTGTGGAATTAAAAGAATTAAAGGTGCAACTACAAGAATTGTTGGATAAAGGATTTATCAGACCTAGTGTTTCACCGTGGGGAGCACCAGTATTGTTTGTTAAGAAGAAAGATGGTTCAATGAAACTTGTATTGATTATAGAGAATTAAATAGAGTAACTATCAAGAACAAATATCCTTTACCAGAATTGATGATCTCTTTGATCAGTTGAGAGGAGCAAAGTATTTTCTCGAATTGATTAAAGTCAGGATATCATCAAATCCGAATTAAAGCAGAGGATGTACCAAAGACTGCATTTCGAACTAGGTATGGTCATTATGAATTTTTGGTCATGCCATTTGGACTAACTAATGCACCTGCAATTTTCATGGATCTGATGAATCGTATCTTTAGACCTTTGTTGGATATCTGTGTGATTGTTTTCATAGATGATATACCGTTTTCTACCTATTTGAAAAGATCTATCTATTTCTAAGATTATTTTTATCAAAAGAAGCCATTTGTGTCTCGGAATAGTGATGTACAGAACTGTTACGAAATTTCAGCTTTCAAAACATAAATTTTCAAAGCTTTTCTTCATCAAAAAATTCTTGTACCAAAATATAGATATTTGCATAGTTGAAAATCCTTTAAATATATATATATGTAGACTCATATTGTATGCATGAATTTAGTGGTATTGTCTCAACAATGATTTTTCTAAAACCATGTGTCTTAAACGTTGGAAAAAGCTAAGACTCTTGGCAGTGACTAAAGTTTCTTAAAGTAGTCATATTTATGTGTTCTTAATTTTCCTAAGGTTATTTCCACTTTAAATAAATAATAATAATAGTCTTCTAAGTTATTTTCAAATTTTATTTCCTAAGTAAGACTTATCTCTAATAGATTATATATATTTATATATATATTGATGATTTCGAAAAACATGTCTAAGTCTTAGTATTTTAGAGTGTTAATGAAAACTTCACAAATGAGTTCAATAAAACCATTTGTTAAACCATGATTTAGCAATATTAAGTTTGAAAGAAAATTTTCTATTTCAGGTTTAAAAAGAGGGATGTGATAACTTTACTTTACATATTCCTTGATAAAATCCCATGTAGTATTCTGACTAAAAACTTGTGATAAACTTCTCTAATTTTGAAAAATATTTATTAAGATAAAACTTTAAGTTTTTATGAAAAAATAATCATTTCTTATGTGACAAAATTTATTTTTAAAGAGAGTTCTTATTTTTATTTCTTAAGAAAAATCATTTTCATTATTGTTGAGATAATATCAACATGTTCATACATGAATGAGATTATGTAGATATGAGAAATATAATAATATCACATAATAAGATAAGATATGTATATTGATAAATAAAGCATACTAATAAGATAAAGTATTAGGAACCTTAGCTTCATCAAGGTATCATGGGACTAAAATAGACTAGTCTCAAAAAGGAAAGAAAAGAAAAGAAGGAAAATTATTTTGACTTGATAAGGACAAGTCTAAGACTAGAAAAACTATTATTAATAATTTCCATGAAACAAGTAAATAAATAAATTGCAAAGTATGAATAATTAAATGACAAGTGAGCTTATATGCTCTAAAGGATATATATATAGGTACATAAATATATTTAGTAGATATAAATAAGAAGTTAGCATAATAAAGCAACATGTAAAATACATAAATAAAGATGGAAATATAATGAATTATGAATCATGAGATGATATAGGATGAGTTTAAGGTTACAAGTAAATTGTAAAAGTTTAAGTTTGGTTGTAGGACAAATATTAAAGTTTGGATTTCTGCAATTTTTGACAGATTGTACGCCACCTCCTAGAGAATCTACGCCGCCGGCATAGAGACGGTGTAGGATGGGAACAGTAGCATTTTTCTTAACGCTGGGTGGAATGCCGCCGGTGTGCATAGGGTTTATTTTTAACGCTGGCTAAACGCTACCGGCGTAGGGCATGGATTTGCCGGCATATGTAGAAGGAATTGAAATTTTGAATTCAAAGCCCTGATAATGCTGCCACTTGTGTAAATTTTGCCAGCGTAGGGTGTACGCCAGCAAGATCTATACGTACGCCGCGTAGGGCTAAATTTCTATAAATACGAGACGCGAAAAACAGTTTCGACAGATTTTTATTTATCATTTCTTCTTGCGTCAAAAAGGGTTTTGGAGTGTTCTTAGAGATCCAGGCTTGGAGAATCATCCAGAGGGTGTTTTTGATCCAAAGTAAGTGATTTTAATATTCTCTTATGGATTGAATATGAAATTGTATAAGTTATCTTAGGGTTGGGTTGGATTTTGCATGAAGGTTCTTTGAGGAAACCCTAGTACGTGTGAGATCTGTGAATTGGTGAATGTAAGTCGGGTTTTAGCGATTCAAAATAGTAAGTTTATCTCCTCTATGATGGATTCAAACAAAATACGGGTTAAACAATCCTCATATGTTCTTATTGTTTGCATATTAGGGTTTTGGGTGAAATAATTGGTGTTTGTGAAGTTTGATCGGAATAGACGGTACAGATAATGGAGATTTCTTTTCAGGTTAGGGTTTTTGGAGAATTCATATTTGTTAGGGTATTTTGATAATGCGATCATATCTGTTGACGTATATATATATACGTGTTGTAACAGGACATTTGGAGTTTGTAGAATTGTTATTAGTGTGGATATAGGAGTTTGTGGAGTTCAGGTTGTCTTTGTTGTTGTTGGTATCAGATTCTGAGGATTTGATTTATATTCTAGAAATTTAGAAAGGTACGACCAATTCTTGCTTGCTGTTTTTGTCTGTAAGTTTAATATTGATTGAATGCTTGTAGGAATAAATTTCTTAATAAACTTAATCTTTATTCGGTTTAATAATTGTATGTTTTGGTTGTGCTTGGCTTTGACCAGTAAAACCTGGCAGACAGTGATACTAGTGAGGCACCTTGATGGTCTTGGTGTGAGGTTGTCCCTAGTGGACTCGTGCCTTGATATGATTCTGGTAGAATTAGGTGTTCTGGATTCGGGTGTTTGGGAGTACCCACTCATCTATATATGTATATGATTATAATTTTCAAAAAGTTGTTGATTTTTAATGGAGTCTGAGTAACTCCGAGTTCAGGATTAGTGTATGCCTAATACTGGACTGTGTTGTTTTGTTGGCTTAAGAAAGATAATAATACGATTGTTGCATTAGTTTAAGCTACATGAATTATATGCTTTTTGTATGTGCATATGCATTTGTTTTTGGATTGGAGTGATCGTACTGGGCGTCACCGCTCATTCTTTTAAATTTCAGTACAGGTGAAAAAGATATAGTGTATGATCTATCCGGTTATGAATTATTCTTTGATAGCGGAGATGGCGTTAGTGGACCTAACTACCCAGCCGAGAGTTAGGCTCAATATACCAAGTTTCTAAGAGAAGACATGTTTCGATCATTTGAGATTGTAGTTGGATTCATTGTTGGTTTTAAATGAAGATATTTTAATATAAATAGTTTTTAGTTTATGTAGAATTTGTTGACTATGAAGTCAACTTGGATTTTATGCTTGAACGAGGAGTTTATGTTTTATGAAGTATGAGTTTTTATTTTAAACAGGTTTGGTATCCTATGAGTTACCCATGAGTGTTTATAGGTGATAATTTTACAAATTTGTGGATAATAGAGCCTTTGCATATCCTATATAAGAGGGGATACGTGGCGGGTTGTAATTGTCACACCCCATAGAGGTATCCTAAACGTAACAGTCCGCCACATACTATATAAGACTCTGAATTACTATCTGAGCCCATCGGGAGTCTTGTATAGATGTAAAGCGTCCCTTTACGACAATAGAATACTCTATTCAATGGAGTTAAGAAGTTTAACGTGGCATTCGATAGCCATAGATAATAAACCAAAACACATACATAAATTACAAAGTCTAAGGGGCATTCCCTCGCAAAAGAATATTAAGGTCCATTACAGTCATCCAGAGTCTTTTGGTTTCCAGTGGAAGTCTAAACAAAACCGAAGTAAACTTCTAAGGGAAACACCTAGCTCCGGTACCTGAGCTGTAGCCTGCCTTGGCTTAAGCCAAATGAACTCGTGCTACAACAAGTAAAAACTATAGGAGCGTAAGCTAACTAGCTTAGTGAGTGAAAACTTCCATATCGCAATTAAGACATAACATTCAAGCAAGTGATTATTCAATCAAGTGAAATGCAACAAACACGTGAAGTTAACAAACATATGACCAACCGGAAATCATATATGGATGCAATTGCACCCTCCATCCTGCGTTAGCAGATGAATGAATCCTACGGTACAACGCCATTTAAGCTCACGGTCAACTGAACAATAATTCGTTTTATGGATCACGAAAACCAACAAATGCTAATGCTCCATCCCCATTGTGATATGAATGAGTTCAAATTTATATCGAATATCTAACAATCGATTAATCCGATTCTTTTAGGTGGCTAAGCAATATTAGCAGACGATCAATTCTAGCTCCTCTATATACAAGCAATGGATTATCACCCGGTTTCGATATTCTTTAAATTCAACTTCACATATCAATAGCAGACAATTATAATTCCCAACTAACCCCATCATACATAATCATTCTTTTTATCTTTGCTTAGCAACTAATGCAACTATCATTACAATCGCAAGCAATAATTGAAATCGGAAGTGGATACTCACTCGGCCATGATACGCCGATTTTTTAGTAATAGTAGTTAGGTGGTAGGGTTTCGTCGTTCTCGGGATCACCTACCAAATAAGAATAACCTAATGAGAATCACATCACTTATCTAATTCAAACTATACATCTAAACTAAACAAAATCGTGATTCTCGCTATTTATGGAAGTTCTAACTTAAAACGACCATAACTTGGTCATTTTAACTCGGAATTTCGCAAATTTTATATCGATTTCTATCTACTTCTAAAGATATATCTATTTATATTATTAATTTAAAGCTTTGAAAACATTTAGGTCATGGAACAGAGGGATCAGATATGTTCTGTAACTTTTCCATTTCCAAAAAATTGTTTTGCGCTTAATCAAAATGTTCCTAGTTGATGATTCATGTATAGATAAAATATGAATGAATTCCTAATATGAATGACATGTAATGAGTTCAATATATGCATGATCTTGATAATTTTTTATAATGAAACTTTAAGAACTCCTAATTCTTATAAGACTCCAACAATAGCCATTTCTTAAAATCCACTCTTTTTCCAATTTTGTATCTCCTTAGTGTTTTGGGATCTTATTCTTAGAATTTACTTGTTATCTAAATGAAAATGATTCTTCATCATCTATACTATCCAAGACCTTCATTTCCACATAAAAATTTACATTTTTCACCTTGCAAGTGTATTTTTAAATAAGCTTTTCACAAAAATTCGAATTTTGGAAAAATTCATTTCTTGCATGTTTCCTTTGAGAAAACTTGTTTAATGCATCAAAATTTAAAGCTTTACTATAACTACTACCTAAAGACTTCATTTAACACATAAAACATACAATTTGAGCTTGAATACTAGGTGATTACATATACATTATCCCAAATTACGAATTTGACAATTTGAATACTAACTCAAAATTTTTCATCTTAATTTCACTACTTGTTTTACACATTACTCATGCCTAAACTTATTTAAACTTGTAAAAATCATTACTTAGAGATACCTATTACATATACCTTTCATTTTTCATGAAAAATATGAGTTTCAAAATGGTTTCAAGGGTTTTTAAAATAGGTCTTGAAGTTCATCCGAATTTTTCATTACACATTTCTAACAAAAACCTTTTCTTTTCAAGTTCCTTCTCTTATATTCATAAAGATCTACCATCTAACACATTTATACATGCAAGACTAAACTTTTATGATCATTAATGCATGAAAACATAAAATACTCACATAAACATGAATGTCAAGATAAACATGAATGTCTAAACACTAGATCTACAACTTATGGTGTATGAAAATGAGTTTAAAGACATGAACATAAATTTTTCGTGCAAGATCTCTACTTTTATATGCATGAACATAATAATACTTCAACAAAAGCTTGTTAAACACGAGATCTACTCTTGTAATGGCTTGAGATTCATGTATTAATGTTTTCTCATCCCTTTCCATTTATCATTGGGATTTCAAGATGAAAACACACAAGAATACTATTGCTATTTCAAGATTAAGTAGTAATAAGGCTTGGAATCATCACCTAAATGAAGATTTGAAGAAGAAAAGAAGAGGAAATGAGCTTGTGTGTGAGTGTGTTGGGGGGGGGGTTGAGGGAGGGCGCTTGGTCACGGCAACAAGAGGGAGAAGAAGAGAGGGTTTTGCTTCTTTTAAAATTTTTGAATGCGTAAAAATGAGATGAGAGAGAGAAAATGAGCTTATATATTAAAGGAGTTAGGGTTTAAATGTATTAAAAAGAGTAAAAATAAAACAAATAGAGGGAATTGGGGGAGGAGGTTCGCCAGCTAACAAGAGGGAGTGAGAGAGAGATTTGAATTTTGATATAATTTGTAATTTAAGTAATAAAATGTAATAATTAAGTAGGAAACAAAATTTTCTTGGAAAAGAAAATATAATGAGTAGTTGTAAGGATGTAAGAATAAGGTATGGATATTGTGTAGTGTAGGTTGTACTTGTGACTAGTGATAAATAGTAGACAAGACATCTACTTTACCGGTAGTAAAGAAAATACGGGAAAAAGGCTATAATTGTAATCTTTATAGCCTAGAAAATTATAAAATTTATATTTTTGAAATCCTTATAAAATTTCAATTTTAATAAATATTCCGGAGTATTTTTCTGAGTTTCTGGTCCCGGGGCTCGTTTTTCCGTAATTGAGCTCGGGAAGGCCCGGAATAGAAAATTTTCCAAATTTAAAACTTTCTAATATTTAAAATATACTTTAAAACAATCACATTAATTTATTTTATAAAACTTCTTTTGTTATGAAATCGAAGGAAAACTGGATTTAGGGTTTCTAAGCTTCTCTCACTAAGCTTGAACTAGACCGGTTTAGGGTTTTGCTTTTCGATTCTCGGGGTTTGCTTGACTACTAAGACTACCGGGGTTTACAACCTCCCCACCTTAAACAGAGTTTTGTCCTCAAAACTGAACTAACGTACCTTGTCCTTCAAATAACTCGGGGTACTTCCTTCGGATCTCCTCCTCAGCTTCCCAAGTTGCTTCCTCAAAGGCATGATTTCTCCATAATACTTTAACATAGTAAATGTCCTTGTTCTGTAGCCTTTAGGTTTTCTTATCCAATATCTTCATGGGGTGTTCTTCATATGTCAGATTTTCCTTTAGCTGAATTGGTTCCAATTCCAAAATGTTCTCTAGGTCGGGCACATACTTTCTTAATACTGACACATGAAACACGTTGTGAATCCTGGATAGATTTGGTGGTAAAGCTAGCCGATACGCTAGGTCTCCGACTCTTTCCAAAATTTCGAAGGGTCCAATATATCTCGGGCTTAGCTTTTCTTGTGTACGCATTCTTTTAATATTCTTAATCGAACTTATCTTCAGGTACACAAGGTCACCTACTTTGAATTCGAGTTCCCTTCTTTTCAAATCTACCCAGCTCTTTTGTCTATCCCGAGCCTCTTTCATTTTCTGCTGGATTACCCTAACCTTATTGGCCGCTTCTTGTACCAATTCTAGCCTGATAGCTATCTTTTCCACTTCGTCCCAAAACAGAGGGGATCTACAGCACCGTCCGTACAAGGCTTCATAGGGTGGCATCTGAATAGTTGAGTGGTAGCTATTATCGTAAGCAAATTTGATGAGATGTACATGACTATCCCAACTCCCTTTGAATTCCAAGGCACAAGCTCTCAACATGTCTTCCAGGGTTTGGATCGTCCACTCATACTATCTGTTTCAAATCTGAGTTTAACAATTAATTTCCAATAATCCTTTCCTAATATCAGATCAACAATAGGCAAGTGAACCTATCAATTGTAGTATAGGAATGGCTTATGGGTCGTATTCCTCGGGGCCCTGACAAGTACTATTACTCGCCCTCTTATTATTATCTAGTAGTCGAGTTTGATTGGATTATCTAAATTTAATCTATGATTAACAATTAAACTATATTAATTATATAGGTTTACTAAATTACTATGCAAAACACAACTTTAGTATAATTTGATTCACAATAAAACAGGGTTACTCAATCATATCAACATGAATTTCAATACTAATTATCCATTTTAAGTACTTATCTGCAGAGATTCTCAATTCATGGTTCTTATTCTCATAATAAACCAATTCTAATTCCGTTTGCGTCTATTAAAATCTCTCTTAAATAGATGGACAAAACAGAATTGCATTTACATTATTCTAATTATCCTAAAATCTCCTTAAACATGCAGCAAATTTCCTAATAATATCTCTATTACCAGGAGTAATCTGTTCTAGTGATTTAGATCTACTCGATGGAATTGTTTCTCAACATTTTCCATCGAGATCTGATGTAGGATCATGTCGTGCACTACAATTTCCTAACTTTATTGAAGACCCATCACTAGAAATTCGTAATTAAAAGATCAATAACAAATACATATGCAATTCATGTTAATATGACTTCGTAACACCCTAATCACTATTCATCATGCTGGGATACGAACACCAAATTGGAACAAAACATAACGATAATGGAATGCACGTACAATAAGAATAAGATCAGAAAGAAATGAAAAACCCCTTTGAATTATAATAATGAAGATGTTTGTATACACACGGCCACTTGGATCCAATATCTCTCTCGAGTTCTTCTTGGAATCCCACTATATTTCCCACTTTCTCTCCCCGACTTTCTTCTTCTAAAAATGTTTCTGATGTATATGATATGATATCCTCTTCAGAATGAATCCCCCCACTTTATATTCTATGGGTGTGGTGTTTAAAAACATGACCTTTTACTAAAACAAACTACGTATTAAACAGTCATACTGTTTCAATAAGAAGATAATGACCCATTTCTAAAAGTCACGACCGTACAATACTCATTTTCTTTACAAATATGCATCTTGTACGGTCGTGCAAAAGGGAGTGCTAAATAATGGAATCATTCTTCAAGCGTGTATGGGCGTGCAAGAATAAATCTCCTTCATTTCCCTTCTTCATCACTTCATGTACGGGCGTACAAGTTGAATCCCCTTTATTTTGCTTCAAAATCACTTCGTGTACGGGTGTACAAGACCCCGTACCAGCCACTGCCTTGTAGTTTCTTCATTTTTATACTTGTACGGCTGTACATCTAGACTCCTTTTGTGTTCCTTATTGCTTTGCTTGAATTTTGATTAGATTCTCCACATATTTCTTCCTTATATTATAATTATGTTCAAAATTGACCTGAAATATATATATATATATATATCAATTAAGTACCTTATCTGTTAAGAATCCCATCAATATATTATAAAATAGACCCAATTTGTCAATTAAAATGATGATAAATTATGCCTATCACTATCCATCAGTCTGAGGGTGATATACCGTACTGAAGTGCAATTCGATACTTAAACTCTTTTGCAGGCTTGTCCAAAACTTAGACACAATGCTTGGGTCTCTATCCGAAATAATCCCCGCTAGTATGCCATGTAATCGCATAATTTCCCAGATGTAGATCTTTGCTAGCTTTTCCATTGAATAAGTCATATTTATGGGTAAGAAGTGCGCTAACTTGGTATCTACTATACCCATACAGCATCACAACCCGATGAAGTCTTTGGGAAACCACACACAAAATCCATGGATATCTGATCCCACTTCCATTCAGGGATAGGTAAAGGCTTTAGCAATCCGCCTGGTCTTTGGTGCTCTACTTTCACCTATTGGCAAACCGAACACTTCATCACATAATCTGCTACGTCTCGCTTCATGTCGTTCCACTAATAGTGGCTTTTCAAATCTTGGTACATCTTGGTACCTCCCGGATGCATGGTGTAATCGGAGTTATGTGCTTCACTCATTATTTCCTTTCTCAACTCTTCGTCTTCCGGCACACACAACCTTCCCTTCATTCTGATCACATCTTCATCGTCGACTGCGAAGTCTATATATTTTCCTACTTGGGTTTTCTTTTTAATCTTTTGTATCACCTCGTCATACCTTTGGGCTTCCTTGACTATTAGGGTTGGCTCCAATGCCAGATTAGCTATTTCAAGCTCTGCATTTTTATCTATGAACTCAATTTTCAGCTTCTCAAAATCCTTAATCAAATCCTTTTGGCCTGTGATCAAGGTGGCTACTTCCCTATAATTTTTCTGACTTAGGGCATCTGCAACTGCATTAACTTTCCCTGGACAGTTATTTATCCCTAAATCACAATCTTTTATTAGTTCCAGTCATCTCCTTTGTCTCATATTTAACTCCTTTTGTGTGAACAGATACTTAAGGCTCTTATGGTCTGTGTATATCTCACACCTCTATCCATATAAATAGTGTCTCCATAGTTTCAAGGCGAAGACAACTGTGGCCAGCTCCAGATCATGAGTGGGGTAGTTTTGCTCATAGGGTCTCAACTGTCGAAAGGCATCCCTTCTTGCATTAATACACATCCAAGGCCATTCTTCGAAATGTCACTATGCACTGTATAGGACTTTTTTGGGTCCGGTAGAACCAAGATCGGTACTGATACCAGTTGCTATTTCAACTCCTGGAAACTCTGTTCCCTCTTGTCTGTCCAAAAAAATTTCTCATTCTTTTGGGTCAACTAAGTCAGTGGCTTGGCTATCTCTGAGAAATCCTTCACAAACTTGCGATAGTAGCCAGCCAATCCCAAGAAACCTCTCACTTCGGTAACCGTTTGTGGCTGTTTCCATTCTAGTACAGCTTTAATCTTTTTGGGGTCAATTGATATTCCTTCTTCGGTCACCATATGTCCAAGAAAAGATATTCTATCCAACCAAAAATCACATTTGGATAATTTGGCGTACAACTTGTTTTCTCTCAAGGTTTGCAACGCCAATCGAAGATGTTCTTCATGTTGTTCCTTGGTCTTAGAATATATCATGACATCATCTATGAAGACTATTACACACTTGTCCAAAAGTGGCTTGTAAACTCTGTTCATGAGATCCATAAATGCAGCTGGTGCATTAGTCAGCCCAAACGACATCACCAAAAACTCGTAGTGTCCATAACGAGTACGAAAAGCTGTCTTTGGTACATCCTCAGGCTTTATTCTTAACTGATGGTATCTCGAACGTAGATCAATGCGTGAGAACACACATGCCCCTTGCAGTTGATCAAACAAATCGTCGATTCTGGGCAAAGGGTATCGATTCTTGATAGTCACTTTATTTAACTCACGGTAATCGATACACAACCTCAAAGATCCATCCTTTTTCTTTACAAACAGGACAGGTGCGCCCCATGGCGACACACTTGGTCTTATGAATTTCTGATCCAAAAGTTCTTGTAATTGTGTCTTTAACTCCTTTAACTCGGCCGTGCCATCCGGTATGGTGCTTTGGATATCGGTTCAGTGTTTGGAGCTAAAACAATCTCAAAATCAATTTCCCTCTTTGGTGGTAACCCTTGGCAAAATCTCTGGAAACACATCTAAATATTCATTTACCACCGGTATGTCCTTTTCCTCTCGAGTTCCCTCTTCGTCCAAGATACCTTCGATAGGTACTATCTCTTCATCCTCCATCATCAATTCAAAAGAGTTTAATCCAAATCTTCTTGGAACTAGGGTTTCTCCTACAAACTCCACTTTTCCTCCCAATTGATCATAGAAACACACTATCCTCTTTTGGCAATCCACTACAGCTTTTACCCTGCTTAACCAGTTCATGCTAAGGATAACTTCGTATTTGTTCATCCCCAATATTATCAAATCACTTCCCGAGTGGTGTCCTTGAATTTCCAATGGGCAATCCCTTATTACCTCCCGAGTCGACACAACACTTCCGGTAGGTGTCTTAATTTTCAGACTAATAGTAGTTGTGGCTATAGGTAATCCAAGTTGATTAGCCAAACTAGTGGTGATGAACGAATGTGTCACTTTTGTGTCAAACAAAACATAAGCCGCCATTTTATTCACCCGTATGTGTCCTGTGGTCAATAAACATCCATCACTTCTCAACCCTAAAACACTCTCATAGCTACCTATGTGGGGTTTTTAACTTCCAGCTTTCCCATAAACATATTTCAATTTATTTCAAACAACAGTTTAAATAAATAAATTAACTTTCAACTTAAGAGGGTTTTTGCTACTGACCTGTCACCAAACCGCTATCCATGCCGTCACTTTGATCCATGACTACCAATTCCACCTCCTTATCTTCATCTTCCTCTACCATCCACTGGCCTTCGAAGTTATAAAGCCTCATCCCATGCATCGCCGAAGCTGCACGGCTCCCACTTTTACTACCTGACCTCATAGGGTTGGTATTGCTCGAAGTCCCAAAGGGTCGAGCGGCCACACTTTTCGTTGCGAACATTCAGAGGCCAAGTGCCCCTTCTCTTTGCAAATGAAGCAAGTCACGGCCATCTTCTTTGGGCACGTATAAACCATATGGCCAGCATCGCCACAATAATAACATTTGTTTCTCAACAGTGGGCATTGCCTAGGAACATGAGTCCCCTTGCATTTCCAACAAGTGACATTGGCCTTAAACTGAGTCGGCCTTCCACTAGCATCATCCTTAAATCCCTGATACGGTTTGTACCTCTTTCCTTTAAATCCTGAGCTTGAGGCGTCAAACGGCCTTCTTCCAATACTCTTTTGTCGGGTTCCTGGTATTTCCTTTTCCTGGCTCCTTCAATCACTCGAGCCTTTTCTACCAACTCAGGTAGGTCCTCACTCCAAATTCTTCCAATTTAATCCGTAACTCCTCATCCAGACCTCCCAAGAATACTGTTTCTTCAATTCCTCACTATCCTGAAGGATTCAGGTGTATTGCAGCAAGTGAGTAAACTCAGTTTCATATTGTTCCACGGTTCTTCCTTTTTGCTTAACATGGAGGAAGTCTGCACTATATTTTACTCTTAAACTGGAGGGAAAATAATTGTCCAAGAATTCTCAGCGAAAAGACTCTCATGATACCGATGGAGCCAAGCTTCTTCTTTTATAGTCCCACCAGACCCTCGCATTGTATCTCAACATATAAGTTCCATACTCTAGTTGTAAATAGGGTGGGATCTCATAAGCAGCAAAAGATTGCTCAATTTGAGCTAACCAGTCCTCGCCTCATCGGTTTACCAAACGCCCCATCAAAATACCGATTACTTTTAATGAAGTCCGGTAAGGAGCTTCGATGAGCCCTTCGGTATGGTGGAGGTGGTGGTAAGGGCACATTGTAGGAATGCTCCTCCTGTGGAGCAGGTGCTTCAGCAGTCACTTCCCGGTGATCTGCAGGTGGTGGTGGATGCGGAGTAGAATCCCGACACTTTGTCCTTGGTGCAGGTTTTGATTTGGGTTTTGGTTCTGAATGAATGTATTCAAGAGATTGGCCAACTGTCCAATCGCATTCATCACATCACCTTGCTGGTTCTGGGGTGCTACTCCTTGTAGATTTGGTTGAGGTACAGTCGGTTGGTCGGCTTCGTTCGGGAGAGATTCTTGCTCTCTATTCCGAATCCGTCGGTTTCATCTGTTTACACATTGTTTAATAACTTTTAGTATCTTTTTAACATTTTCAACTTTAGAGGAGTTAATTTGTCAAACAAGGTTCACAACTTTGCGAGAATTCGGAAATCAAAATTTCTAAAAGGAATTGAATTTCATAAACTTCATATAATCATAAGGAAAAACAAAAGAATTCATACATAAGGAAATAATTTGCAATTTCAAAATAATAACATGAATGAATGAGTGCTCATGCAGTTTATATGTGGTTAATGCTCTTTATGTCTAATGTCTAGCATGCTTGATTCCCATAACTTCTTTCTTTTGAAATAAACATGATCCTTCATTACTTTCGCGAGCCATACAAAAATTTACATCGGAGATTTTTGTTCACAAAATTTGGCTAGCTACATTCTAGTTCCAATTCTAAACATTTTTCCCTATTTCCAAACAAAACAAAATACAAGGAAAAAGAAAGAACAAAATACTAAACTATCTAGAAATCCTAAGGCAAATTGGCATCCCGCATTGCCTACTACAAAATAAAGAAAAGAAAGACTTCACTTGGACTTCATGGGTTTGGCTATCCTTTCAACCTTCACTCATCACTAGCATCATCAGAGGTCGAACTAGAGGTCTCCTACTGGAAGAACCACCATCGTCCTGTCGGACAAACAGACTAAGGTACTCTCTCACATTCATCCTCTGCCTCCTAGCGGGTCGGACTAAAACCTCTTGGTCTTGCTCTTCATTTTCCTCCTCTCTTTCTATCCTTTGCTCCTCTCCGGGTTCTCTTCTTCCTCTACATCTCTTGCTTCAGGTTCATCCACTTGGTTTTCTACTACCTCCGGTTCTCTCCTAAGTCCATCACCCACATTTTCCACTTCCATGGGCTCGGGAGCCACGGGTTCTAATACTACCACATCAAGCACAGGTGGGTGTTCACCCTCAATGTAAATGTCCCTCCACAACAGGGGATCTACCTCAGGCTCTACCCTCCCACTATCAGGAATCTCCAACACTCGATTAAAATCCCACACAAACTGATTAGGTTCCGGATTTACTTCCCCTTCCGGCTCTATGGGTGGGGTAGGGGTTCTGGGTACTACATTCTCCTCCCAATTAGGATCCTCCTCGGGGTCCTCTTCTTCCTCTTCCTCCTCCACTTCCTCATCAACCTCATTACTCACTCCAATCACAGGTGCATCATTTAATTGCATGCCTATATCACTAGCTGGTGGAGGTGGAATGATTACACGTGGTGGAATAATATCTAAGTAAATCGCATGCCATGTAATGTGATTCCATGCATCAGCTATGTTCCAATCATGGTGGTCATACAAGTTATCATGAGCATAAGCATATAAAGGACCTATAGGGATCCATACTCCAAAGTCTGGAGGGGTCGGGTTTCCCTCATTCTTCAAAATAAAAGTAGCTTCTTTAGTCATGGGCTCATGCCCATACTCTACCATGATTCGTTCCAAAGTATATATTGTCTTCAGTTTGGTCCAATTCCTCCTTCCCATAGGATCATACCTCAACTGGTCAATCACGGCTGCCCATCTAGTATATCTTAGTCCTTCCTTCCATAATCTGAACATTTCCCCTATAGTCCGGGGATTCCTTGCTAGAGCAAAATCCTCACATAGCTCTCTTAATCTCAATCTGTGCTCCACCATGGTCTCATCTGTTCTTTTTGTAAAATTCCTAGCTCGTTCCCGGGTCTCACCCAAGGAGACCTACAACAAGATAAGACTCCTAATTAGACTCAACAAAGAAAGATGTTTTCAACTTCATTTTAACCTATTAGTTAACTTCTAGGTTCGGTTTCTTTTAATTCTATTGTCTTGTTTATACCTAGTGCTCTGATACCAACTTAAACTGTCACGCCCCATAGAGGTATTCTAAACGTAACAGTCCGCCACATACTATATAAGACTCTCAAATTACTATCCGAGCCCTTCGGGAGTCTTGTATAGATGTAAAGCGTCCCTTTACGATAATAGAATACTCTATTCAATGGAGTTAAGAAGTTTAATGTGGCATTCGATAGCCATAGATAATTAACCAAAACACATACATAAATTAAAAAGTCTAAGGGGCATTCCCTGCAAAAGAATATTAAGTCCATTATAGTCATCCAGAGTCTTTTGGTTTCCAGTGGAAGTCTAAACAAAACCGAAATAAACTTCTAAGGGAAACTCCTAGCTCCGGTACCTGAGCTATAGCCTGCCTTGGCCTAAGCCAAATGAACTCGTGCTGCAACAAGTAAAAACTATAGGGGCGTAAGCTAACTAGCTTAGTGAGTGAAAACTTCCATATCGCAATTAAGACATAACATTCAAGCAAGTGATTATTCAATCAAGTGAAATGCATCAAACACGTGAATTCAACAAACATATGACCAGCGGAAATCATATGTGGATGGACTTGCGCCCTCCATCCGGGTTAGCAGATTAACGAATCCTGGGTACGACGTCCGTTTAAGCTCACGGTCAACTGAACAATAATTCGTTTTATGGATCACGATTAACCAACATATTCGTTTTATGGATCACGAAAAACCAACAAATGCTAATGCTCCATCCCCATCGTGATATGAATGAGTTCAAATTTATATTAATGTCTAATAATCGATTAATCCAATTCTTTTAGGTGGCCAAGCAATATTACAGACAATCAATTCTAGCTCCTCTATATACAAGCAATGAATTATCACCCTTCGATATTCTTTAAATTCAACTTCACATATCAACAGCAGACAATTATAATTCCCAACTAACCCCATCATGCATAATCATTCTTTTTATCTTTGCTTAGCAACTAGTGCAACTATCATTACAATCACAAGCAATAATTGAAATCGGAAGTGATACTCACTCAGCCATGGTACGTCGGTCTCTTAGTAATAGTAGTCAGGTGGTAGGGTATCGTTGTTCCCGGGATCACCTACCAAATAAGAATAACCTAATGAGAATCTCATCACTTAACTAATTCAAACTATACATCTAAACTAAACAAAATCGTGATTCTCGCTATTTGCGGAAGTTCCAACTTAAAACGGCCATAACTTGGTCATTTTAACTCGGAATTTCGCAAATTTTATATCGATTTCTATCTACTTCGAAAGATCTATCTATTTATATTATTAATTTCAAGTTTTGAAAACATTTAGGTCATGGAACAGAGGGATCAGATCTGTTCTGTAACTTTTCCATTTCCGAAAAATTGTTTTGCACTTAATCAAAATGTTCTAGTTGATGATTCATGTATAGATAAAATATGAATGAATTCCTAATATGAATGACATGTAATGAGTTCAATATATGCATGATCTTGATGATTTTTTATAATGAAACTTTAAGAACTCCTAATTCTTACAAGACTCCAACAATAGCCATTTCTTAAAATCCACTCTTTTCCAATTTTGCATCTCCTTAGTGTTTTGGGATTTTATTCTTAGAATTTACTTGTTATCTAAATAAAAATGAGTCTTCATCATCTATACTATCCAAGACCTTCATTTCCACATAAAAATTTACATTTTTCACCTTGCAAGTATATTTTTAAATAAGCTTTTAACAAAAATCCGAATTTTGGAAAAATTCATTTCTTGCATGTTTCCTTTGAGAAAACTTGTTTAATGCATCAAAATTTAAAGCTTTACTATAACTATTACCTAAGGACTTCATTTAACACATAAAACATGCAATTTGAGCTTGAATACTAGGTGATTACATATGCATCATCCTAAATTACGAATTTGACAACTTGAACACTAACTCAAAATTTTCCATCTTAATTTCACTACTTGTTTTACACATTACTCATGCCTAAACTTATTTCAACTTGTAAAAATCATTACTTAGAGATACCTATTACATATACCTTTCATTTTTCATGAAAAATATGAGTTTCAAAATGGTTTCAAGGGTTTTTAAAATAGGTCTTGAAGTTCATCCGAATTTTTCATTACACATTTCTAACAAAAACCTTTTCTTTTCAATTTCCTTGTCTTATATTCATAAAGATCTATCATCTGACACATTTATACTCACATAAACATGAATGTCAAGATAAACATGAATGTCTAAACACTAGATCTACAACTTATGGTGCATGAAAATGAGTTTAAAAACATGAACATAAATTTTTCGTGCAAGATATCTACTTTTATATGCATGAACATAATAATACTTCAACAAAAGCTTGTTAAACACAAGATTTACTCTTGTAATGGCTTGAGATTCATGTATTAATGTTTTTCTCATCCCTAGCATTTGCTCATTGGGATTTCAAGATAAAAACACACAAGAATACTATTTCTATTGTAAGATTAAGTAGTAACAAGGCTTGGAATCATCACCTAAATGAAGATTTGAAGAAGAAAAGAAGAGGAAATGAGCTTGTGTGTGAGTGTGTTGGGGGGGGGGGTGTGGGGGTGGGAGAGGGCGCTTGGTCACGACAACAAGAAGGAGAAGAAGAGAGGGTTTTGCTTCTTTTAAAATTTTTGAATGAGTAAAAATGAGAGAGAGAGAGAAAATGAGCTTATATATTAAAGGAAATAGGGTTTAAATGTATTAAAAAGAGTAAAAATAAAACAAATAGAGGGAATTGGGGGAGGGGTGCGCCGGCCAACAAGAGGGAGTGAGTGAGAGAGATTTGAATTTTGATATAATTTGTAATTTAAGTAATAAAATGTAATAATTAAGTAGGAAACAAAATTTGCTTGGAAAAGAAAATATAATGAATAGTTGTAAGGATGTAAGAATAGGGTATGGGTAGTGTGTAGTGTAGGTTGTACTTGTGAATAGTGATAAATAGTAGACAAGACATCTACTTTACCGGTAGTAAAGAAAATACAGGAAAAAGGCTATAACTGTAATCTTTATAGCCCAGAAAATTATAAAATTTATATTTTTAAAATCCTTATAAAATTTCGGTTAATGAATATTTCGGAGTATTTTTCTATGTTTCTGGTCCCGGGGCTCGTTTTTCCGTAATTGAGCTCGGGAAGGCCTGAAATAGAAAATTTTCCGAGTTTAAAATTTTCTAAGGTTTAAATATATTTTAAAACAATAATTCACATTAATTTATTTTATAAAACTTCTTTTGTTATGAAACCGAAGGAAAGCCAGATTTAGAGTTTCTAAGCTTCTCTTAGTAAGCTTGAACTAGATCGGTTTAGGGTTTTGCTTTTCGATTCTCGGGGTTTGCTTGACTACTAAGAATACCGGTGTTTACACCAACCTATGTGATTGGAGATCCCATGAAGTAGGTTCATATGGGTAAAAACAAGTCAAACATTGGTATAGATACTATTAAGCAAGATCTATTCTTAGAGTCTTGGTTGGCTCGAACTAGCCAATTGAGAGTTAACCTACAAAACAAACATAGCAATCAGTGAGAAAGTAAGATTCAGAAGCAAAGAAAGTGAAATAACATTAGGGTTTTGATAGTTAGCTTGGAAGGAGGAAGCATCATGAGAGGCAAAAAGAAACACATAGTGTTGTAGGTAGCTTTTATATTAAGGTTGGAGACATAATAGTGGTCCGAATAGTATTTTAGCCCTAACATTAGTGCTCTTGGTATCAAACATAACAACAAGAAATCAAGTTCAAGCTGCAAATGTAGATAACTTGAAGAATTCTTTGATAGCCATACAAGAATCTTTGGCTGAACTTTCCATTTGTATGGAAAAGGTTGAGGTGAATTAGATCCACATGTCATCACAAAAGGAGCAAGCAGATATAAATAATGTGGAATCATCATCTTCATTAAGTGCTTCAAATATAGAAGCTTCATTAAAAGACATTAAATTGGAAATACCAAAGTTTTTCTTGAGAGGATGTGTTAGGATAGTTGTTTAAGCTGGATCAGTTTTTCACTTTCCATCACATTCAAGAAGAGCAAAGAATTACAATTGCAAGTTTTAAACTTGAAGGGGATGCACTATAGAGGTACAAAGTGGATGCACCGCAACCATCAATTGAATTCTTGATCAAAATTGTTGATGCAATATCAATTAGATTTAGTCCATTCACATATGAAGATGTACAACAAATTTTATCAAAATTGGCTCAAACAATAATAGTCAACTAATATCAGTCTCATTTTGAAACTCTATCCAATAAAACTATGGGACTTTTAGAATCTTTTCTCATGAGTTCCTTTATTTCTGGATTAATGCTAGCTATTAGATGAGAGGTACAAATTTCATGGCCTAAAACTTTAGTAGATGCTATTTGGCTTTGTAGAATGCATGAAGATAAGATAAATGATCATTCTAATTCCTTCTAGCCTTATAAGAGTAATCTAGTTCATATTCATCCAATGCTACTTTACAATTCAATAAACAACCATACACTTCATTCCACACACTATTCCATACATATTCCAACCTAAACACTTCATCCTAAGTATAGTCCCTTAAACCACAAACATAGACCAAACAGGGGATAATGACAGGCAAAGTACCAATATTTTCAATTTTTGGTAATTTAGTGTCTCATCTTTAGATTTTAGCAAATTAGTATCTATACTTTCAAAGTATGTGCGATTCAATGCTTTTGTTAAATAATATTTTATGGATATTCATTTTGATAATAGGATAATAGCGAGCACTTAGCTAAAAATTGCTAAAATCAAAAGATGTAGCACTGAATTGCCTAAAAAATAAAAAAAAAGAAAGATGCCAAAATTAAAAATATAAGCACTCAATTTGCTATTATCTTGTCATCAAAATGAATGACCATTGAATATTATTTAACCAAGCAATTGAATCGCATACTAATTTGCCAAAATCTAAAGATGGGATACCAAATTGGCAAAAAGTGAAAGTACAAACACTTGGCATGCTATTATCCCGTCCAAACACAAACCAATCATATAACAAAAATATTACCTATTAAATGATTATCCCTAGAAAAAATGCAAGCTAGGTGTGAACATGGACTTTGCTTTAATGGTGATGCGAAATTTAATCGCATTCATAAATGCAAAGCTAAATTCTTACTTTTGATGCCTAATGATAACAATGCTGAGGAGGAATGATTTAATAGAGTTACCTAATAATGAGAATGAGATTGAGAAATGTGCTATTAGTTTCCATGCTTTATATGGTGATCTGGTTCCATAAACAATGAGATTCACCTTGTACAATACAAAATAAAAGTATTAGTATTAGTTGATGCAGGAAGTACAAATAACTTTATTCAATCTATCATTGCTAAATTTTTAGGCTTACCTATGCAACTAGCTCCTGAGTTTAATGTCATGATTGGGAATGGTCATAAGCTTCAATGTGAAGGGCAGTGTGTTAATGTCAAGCTAGATTCATGCTTTTGAATGTGTGGCATCATTTTATGTATTGCTAGTTCAAGGAGCTGTTATGGTGTTGGATGTGTGGTAGATGAAGGACATCAGTCCAACAATTGATTATAATTAGTTATCATTACATTTTGTACATGACGGGAAACGAGTGACTGTATTTGGGGATAAATAGGTAACGTAGGAAGTGTCCATCATCAATTGAGATGATTGTTTGAACAGATGCTATAGCATCTTGTTGCCATTGGTGGCTTAGAAGGAGCTTAATACATCAGCAAATATCACTAGCAATGTACCCTTAGAGTCTGTGTTGGGCAAATTTTCTTATATTTTATGCCACCCTTATCACTGCCACCACTTAGAGAAATTCAACATTGTATCCATTTAGTGAATGAAGTATCAACCATTAATGTAAAGTATTGATATCCCCATTTTCAAAAGGGAGAGACTGAGCACCAAGTCAGAGAAATGAGGAGCAAGGAATTATTATTATAGCAATTCCCTCTTTTCATCTCCAGTTCTTCAGTTAAGAAGAAGGATGGATCATGACGTTTTTGTGTTGATTACTATGCTTTGTCATGTAATAATCAAGGATGAATTCCCAATTCCAACCATAGATGGTTGTTGGATAAGTTGAATGGGGCTAAATTTTTTTCCAAGTTAGACCTACGTGATAGATACCATCAGATACGTATGGAACCAGCTAATGTTGAGAAAACAGCCATTAGGACACATGAAGAGCACTGCGAATTTTTTGGTTATGCTCTTTAGATTAAGTAATGCCCCTATAGGCAATGATCAATAGGATCTTTAAACCTTATTTGATACAATTTGCGATTGTATTTTTTGATGACATTCTAGTGTACAATCTAACTTTGGATTTACATGTACCATACTTATAAAAGTATTGCACATGTTAGTTGCTATTACTTTATTCTTCAAAAGATCTAAGTGTGAATTTGGCAAGTGTACTTGGAATATTTAGGGCATATTGTAGCAAAGGTAGAGTTAAACCGAAATCGAAAAAGGTTGAAGCCATCTTGAATTGGCAAAACCCTAAGAATATCAAGCAATTAAGGGCATTTTTTTGTTGTTTGGTTATTACAATGATTCGTTAAGGACTATCCTTCCATAGCAAGTCCCTTAACTAATCTTCTAAAGAAAGATGCATTCAAATGGATGAATCAAGCTTTGTGTGCTTTTGAGTGACTAAAGCATTCTTTAGTTAGTGCACCTATTTTATACTTGCTAGATTTTAGAAAGGAATTTATTATGGAGACTAATGCCTCGAATACAAGCATAGGAGCTGTTTTGCTCTATAATAATCATCTTATTGTGTATTTCAGCAAGAGTTGCCTTCTCACCTATGTAAGGCATCTGCTTATGTTGGGGAATTGCAAGCTATTGTCGAAGTAATAAGAGTGTGGAGACAACATTTGTTAGGAACACATTTTTTGATTCGAACAAATCATAGGAGCCTTAAAGAATTATATCACAAGTAATTCAAACACCAAAACACCACAAATATCTTACAAAGTTACTAAGCTGTGACTATACTATTATATATAAATCAGGCTAAGAAAATGGGGTAGCAGATTCCTTGTCTAGGCAACATAAGGGTCTTTCAGTACATGGCTTTTTCTATGCCTTTGTTTTCAATTACAGAGGATATTAAGTAGGAATATGCTACTCTTATAGATTTTTAGATGTTGTTGGCTAATATGGAAACGGGTCAGTAACTCAAGTATGATCTAACATTACATAATGGGTTACTCTATTATCAAGGTAAGTTATTTTGGTAGCTTAATCAAAGTTGAATCCATAGTGTTCCCATAGCCAAACATTTGGAGTGGCTAAAACATATAAATGCCTTAATGCTCAATATTTTGGCCATATATGAGAAGAGATGTGGAATTATTTGTAAGGGATTATGGACTTGTCAACAGATTAAGTATTTGACTCAAAGAGTAGCTAGTCTACTTAATTCACTTCTTATCCTTGAGATAATTTGGGAGGATACCTTCATGGATTTGTGACTACTTTGCCTAAGTCACAGGGGTTTTCTACTACTTTGGTTGTAGTGGATAAACTGTCAAAATATTGTCATTTAGGGGCATTGGATGAATATTTTACAACCATGAAAGTTACACAGTTGCTTGTGTGGATTGTAGTCAAACATTAGATTTCCACATTCCATTGTCTATGATCGAAATCCTATTTTTACGATCACTTTCTAGAAGGAGCTTTTTTTAATTTGAGTGGTACTAGATTGGCTATGAGTAGTGCCTATCATCCACAATTAGATGGGTTGACTGAGTGCTCAATAGAGTGCTACAACAATATTTGAGATGTTTGGTGATGGATACTCCATTGACTTGGTTTAAGTTTCTATCTTAAATGACTTTTCATACAACACCTCAAGACATGTGGGTACCCAATTATCTCCATTTCATATTGTTTATGGGTGACCACCTCTGACTATCCCTATGAACACTGGACGTTGTTCTTCTTTGGATGCTATTGAGATGGAATTATTATAGAGAGATGATATTTTATCCATTTTGAGGGATAATTTGAGGAAGCTTAGACTCGTATGAAGTAATGTTCAGATAAGTTGAGGACTAAGGTCCACTTTGATGTGGGGGAATGCATTTATGTTCGACTCCAGCGATAGACAAACATCAGTATCACATCCGCTTTATCACAAATTATCTAAGAGATATTATGGCCTTTTCATATTACATAATGAATAAGGGATTGTGCTTACAGGGTGGAATTACTAGATCAAAAGAATTCATGATATTTTTCATATTTCATGTCCTAAATGTGCATATGGTATCAATTGGAAGCCTTATCTCGAGCCGCTAAGGCTTATGATAGTCATCTCCTTTTGGCACCATTGTGTGTACTAGACACTAGAATGATTGTTCAGTAGGATCATCAGGTGGCTCAAATTCTAATACGATAGGGAAGGGAAACTTTTAAAGACACTATGAGGGAAGACCTAGCTTAATTCAGACAAATTTACCTAAATTTTAACCTTAAGGACAAGTCTTATTTCATGAAGGAGAGAAAACTATTATAACCAATAATTGAGCTAGGATTTTTCCAGCATGGATATAGGATTATACAACTTGAATACTTGTACATACATTAAAATATAGCTAAGATTGTAATAGTAGCTAGTTCATATAGTTAGATTTGGTTAGAAATCAAATGAACAATTACTTAACAGATCTAATGGATCTATAATGTACAAATATAAAGAAGAAAAGATGAGAAGGAATAAGGTTATGACCCATCTACTAAAGCAAGATTTGTTCTTGGAGTCTTGGCTGATGGAACTTAGCAATTGAGAGTTAACCTGCTAAACTCAGACCATAAGATGCCATTAATAGTCATTGGAACTACTGGACAACTACCACCTCCTGGTATCTTAACATCCATTTTTGTCGATGCCATTAAGGTTAGCTATCGCCATTTTAACACAGCTGCCATCTATGGAAGTGAAGAACAACTTGGGCAAGTAATGGTAGAATCATTCTTTATATGGTTATTACATATTATGGTTTAGCCATGGGGTAGCCTTTTTGAGAAATCATTTGTGAAGCCTATTTATTTATTTATTTTGCTGTAGAATGAACATTTTAAAAATCTAATGACACAATTTATAAATCCAAAATTTGTTCGTAAACAAACACGTTGTATTAGTAATTTAGGATAGCCTTTACATAGAATATGTAAGTATTATATGGCAAAACTGGGCATGTCTTCACCCTATTTAGAATGTGATAGGTTCATCCTAAAATAAGAGTGGTGATTCCCCACATCCCTTTGCAATTCAATCTATAAAGAACGTAAGATACAAATGAAAAAAAAAAAAAAACCAAAATTAAGACAACATTCATACGGTTCATGTACAAAAAGGGTAATATCACAAATGGTACCTAAACTTTAACAAAATATGCAATTAGGTACCTAAACTTTTAATTTAATCAATTTGATACTTGAACTTTGAAATTGATCAATTTGATATCTAAAAAACATTGAAATTTATCAATTTAGTGCCTCAAAGAACTTAGCGAAGGTACCATTGCATGTACGAAAAGTTCTTTTAGGTACCAAATGTACAATTAGATACATAGACTTTTAATTTGATTAATTAGTATATGAACTTTGAAATTGAGTGTACATTTGGTCAAAGTCCATGTACCATTTATGAATTAGCCTAAAAAAAATAACAAGACACAAAACTAATTTTTCTTCATTAAAGGAAAGTCTAAGTCAAATGGTGAAAGAAAATCTATCCAAAATGGCAAAGCATGGATGGCACTTAATGAACATGTGGCTTGGCATCGAAAGATGCGAGAAAATTTCGATGATAAAATTTTGAAAAGTTTTAGTCTATTTATTTTGATGAGAATATTTTTTAGAAAAAATATTTTTCATTTTTTTATGTTTGTTTAAAGAGTGTGATAATTATTGGAATACATTTTTCCTTTATTTAGGAGAATGGACACTCATTCATTACTTATTTTTAATTGGAAAAACAACATTATGAGCTCTGTCTACTAATCATTTACTATCAATGATATGTCTAATAACTTTTTAACAATTTTATTATTGTATTATTTCATATTATAAAATATTAATTATCTTGTTTTTCATTACCCAAGTATTTGGAAGAAACAAATAAAGGAAAATAATTTCAAAAAATTAGGCAAATATATGAAAATATGCTATTTTTCCTAGAAAACCTTTTCGAAAAAATTTGCGTTAATATATAGTTTTCCTTAAAAGATTTACAACCACAATTTCTAACATTAAATTAGGTAAAGTACAAGTAGACTTCCCTATATCTATTATTATATATACATAATCTTTTATCTTTAAAATTATGTACGTACTGTTTTAAATATTTAAAAAATAGGAAAAATGCAAAAACACTCCATAAACTTTAGGAATGGCGCGGATCTACCCTTGAACTTTAAAAAGTGTGGTTTTTTACCATCATAACTATAAATTATTTGTAAATAAGTCCATTTTGTACTGTTGGTCAAAAGTGTATAGAAATTTACTGTTCAAAGTATACAGATTTTGTATGGAGGCAGGTAGGAAAAGGATAAGATGAACTCATTTGCAAATTCTACATAATTATAAGATCAAAAACCACACTTCTAAAGTTTGAGAGATCAATTTGTGCCACCCGAAAAGTTTAGGGGCTGTTTTGCATTTTACCCTTAAAAATTTGTACAATTTGACGAGAACATATAATTACAATGTACTCTATCATCTATAGGTTACTTTTAAAAAATTTATTTATTAATTTTTATAAATTTTAGACAACAATTAATGATTTCATAAAAAAATTAAGCTATGGTTATATAATTAAGTAGTTAACTTTATTACAAGATATGACAAATACATCTAAGGCAAATTGTTACTACGATAACATTATAATATTGGTAATTATTTCATATTTCTCTCTTCATATAGGATTATTTAATGGGAAATCATTGCAATACAATGAAATTACAAGTATCAATAAGTTAAAAAGAGAAAGTCTTTTTGAAAGATATTGCAAACAGATGTTTTAAGTTAAATCAATTATTAAAATCTCAAATATGAAGATTTAAAATTGATATTGAAGACCTTATTTTGTTAATATTATGGAATAGGATTTTAAAATTTCTTTGTTGCTAAATGGAATATTCTATAGTTTATTTTTGTAATTAAAAGAATCCAACTGTGATCGAATCATTAAATTAAAATTTATTCATTTTGATTATTTTGGATGCTTAAATGCACCTTTTTTTTTTTCTTCTTATGATATAAAAGTTGAAGTGTATAAATTTGAAAACAATGGATAAAACATACATAAAATAGATATAAGGAAAAGCATTTATAACTTGCCCAATGGAGATGCGTGAAAAAGGAAAGTAGTGCTTTATATACCCAATGAAGATGCATGAATAACGAAAACATACACTCAAATTTTCCTGTTCAAAATAGATTGATGCTTGCTCGAGTCAAAGTACATCTACTTGCTTATGCACGCACTTATCTAAGAATGATGTAAAAGTTAGGTATCACCTAATAATTTTAATAAGCATTTGCATAGCACATCCAACATAGGACCCACCAAACAATATTGACGAGTTAATGAAATTAGTGGTTCATCAATCAAATCATATGATCTATTAGATAATACTTTAAATAGTGATATAATAGTTAGATATAGGTAAATAGAAAACGAAAGCTTAGGAAATCTAGTACATAACAGCATAGAATTAGATTAACGAAAAATAGGTCTTATATTTATTTTTTATTTTCTTTTTCTATAGAGATGCAGCAAGCATCTAAAAGTTATAATTCATTTACACACTTGACACATTTAATTCCTTTGTCATTGGATATATAAATTTTTAAAAATTTTAATTCATAAATAACTTAAAATACTTGTTATAAGTTCAAAAAAGAAATTCTGATTGTTACTTTTAATGACATATTTCATGAAAAGATTAGAATTTTTTTTATTTAAAATCATATATCATCGTACAAGCTATATGCATTTCCTTTTATAAAACTAATAAGATTACTATCTATTTCTTATACCTTTTTTTAAGGCGATATTTAATGATTCTCTTTCTAATCAACAATTTCCAAGGCTGAATGAAAAGCAACGAAAATTTGACAGTTCAATTTTATAAAATGGGTGGTTGGAAAACCATTACAGAGACTAAACACTCAAGATGCCCTTCATCAAGAGACTTGGTCAATATAATAAGACAATTAGCATATATCTTCTGAAAGACACTTTTTCCCCCCCCCCCTTTTTTTTATTAAAGAATAATAATATAGACATCAGCTTTGAATCCCAACTTGAACGTGTCATATTCCAACTACCCCAAGAAAATTAAAATGCTAATAAATTGACCCTCTTAGTCTATTACTAACCAGAAAAAACCTTATAATTTAGTTCCAAAAAAGTTTTCCCCTAGAAAACCTGAGTGATACCATATACCAATTTAGACATGTCAAAAGGAGCTATTCCGGAGGTTGTGCTCAACTCAGGCCATAAGATGCCATTGATAGGCCTTGGAACTGCTGGACAACTACCATCTCCTGATGTCTTAACATCCATTTTCGTCGACGCCATTGAGGTTGGCTATCGCCATTTCGACACTGCCGCCGTCTATGGAAGTGAAGAACAGCTTGGGCAAGCATGGCAGAAGCACTTAAACGAGGTCTAATTAAAAGTCGAGATGAATTGTTTATCACTTCGAAGCTCTCAATGGCTGATTCTCATCATGACCTCGTCTTACCAGCTATCAATAATACTCTCAAGTAATTAACACAACAGACATATTTTTAAGTTTAATCCTTTCTTCTTAATGAAATTAACGTTTGTTTTATGCTAACATATGAAAATATACTATGCTATATATAATAGGAAAATGGGGCTCGAGTACCTAGATCTTTATTTAATTCACTGGCCTGTGAGACTTAGAAAGAATCCTTCGCCTCCAACTTACGAGATTCTGAAAGAAGACATACTTCCATTTGAGATTGAAGGGACATGGAAAGCTATGGAAGAATGCTCCAGATTGGGTTTAGCCAAATCCATCGGCGTCAGCAATTTTGGGCCCAGGAAACTTTCGATACTTTTGGAAAATGCCACTATTCCTCCTGCTGTCAACCAGGTTTTTTACTCTTTTAATTGGATAAATTAATTGAGTTTTTATCTGTCTTATCTTATTAAACAATTGCATTGCATTAGAAAATTGAAATATTATCTAAAGAAAACATATTTCAAAGTTTTATATTGTGAATTTAATTATCCTATTATTTCAGGTGGAAATGAATGTGGCATGGCAACAAGAGAAATTAAGAGGATTTTGCAAAGAAAAGGGTATTCATATAAGTGCATGGTCCCCCTTGGCAAGGAATGGCGGACTTTGGGGTTCCTTCCGAGTGATGGAAAGCCCGATTCTTAAAGATATAGCAGAGTCCAAAAATAAGAGCATTGCACAGGTAAATTATATATAAATTTTATTGAAGTTGATAATGAAGATATATTACACTTGAATTTCTATTTTTTCTTTCTATTTGTATTTTATCTGTATATTATCCATATTTGTACTTTATCTTCTCTATATTCATTTGAAGTCTTGTATGTGGAAAATTATTATGTTTGTTTCACTCCATAGTTTTGATGAAGGCGATGATTGGGAGAGAGAATTGGGATATGAAATCATGCACTTTTAAAATAAAATGTTTTAAGAGTATGTCTTTAATGTTGAAAAAGTAAACTTTAATTGATATTTTTATAATTTAAACAAAGCATAAATAAAATTATATCTTTGAGGATTTGTTGGATCTTTGATTTTAAAAGAGAAATGTGTGTGTATCTATGTGCCTACTTATATCGTCATCTTTTTGGTATCATTTTATTAGGGGAGTTTAGAAAAGCCAAAAAAAAAAAAAAAAAAAAAAAAAAAAAAAGAAGGGGAAAAACCAGACAAATTGAACAATTCTCCTGGAAGTGACTTATTACTTTTACCATTTACTTCTTGTTGAAATTTGCAATTGTTCTACTAGCTATTATAAATAAGATGTGATTATAAATGTAGGTGGCGCTTCGGTGGATATATGAGCAAGGGGCTAGCATACTTGTAAAAAGCTTCAATAAGCAAAGAATGAAAGAAAACCTACAAATCTTTGAATGGGAGCTAAGTTTGGATGAAGCCCAAAAGATTAAAGATCAAATCCCGCAATGCAAAGGATTTGCAGGGGACGTATACGTTTATGAGAATGGACCTTACAAATCCTTGGAGGAACTTTGGGAATGAGATGCTAAACTATTTCTAGTAAATGAGAATGAGCAAAAATTCTTGAGGAATTTTAAATAATTTCTTGAGTCGATGATATTTTAGTTCTAGGATATGATGCTACTAAGTTATGCATCTTTTTCAGCTACATGAGACTTTGATAATGTGATTGCATCACTAGTCACAATATCAATGAAATAAATAAAATTGTATATTTTTGTCTGTGATCTTCATGATCCTAACTTAAATCATGAAAATTTAACAAGCAGCTATAAATATAATCATTTACGTACATGTAATAATCTTAATTATATATCCTATTAATTGTGTTTTTAAACAATAGGGGAATATAGTGCAAAAAGGACTTTCTTGTAGTTTAAGGAATCTAAAAATCTTTATGATAAAGTACAATTCGATTGAGAAAATATTATCGTAATTCCAAATTGCATTTTCCTTATAGAAGAATGTTTTGAAAGTGAAGGTCCAACTTTCATGTTTTTACACAAGCATTTTAGTCTTTATTTTTTATAGGTACAACACAGACACCTTTTTTCCTTTTTTGCTCACAATTTTGGGGAAAATAAAACTTCCCATTTTGATTTGGTTAGATTTGATTGTTATATATTTCAATCATAGAGGATCAATGGATCATAATACATAACAAATTAAATAAAAATCTTTATCTCATTGCCAAAAAAAAAAAAAAAAAAAAAAAAAATTAGAAAAAAGAAAAAAAAAGAGAATCAAAAAAAAAAGAGCAGCAACATTGATCTTCCATTGGGATTTTGAGCCCAAACCTTAATCCAAGCTTGATATTATAATTAGATACGTTTGAAACCTCAAACCACATAAAAATTATGAAGAAAAACTACTAAAAAACCCAAATAACTTCACGTTGTAACCATTCTTCATGCTTGTACTTCTTAAGATTATTTAATACTTAATAGTGTAATTTTGATTTTTTTCCTGTCCTTCAAGCGATTAATCGATCTAATTGGTATAATGACTCACTTTGTTGTTGTGATGAGGCCATTATTTGCTCCTTTATCCAAAGATAAATTTTTTCATGTTATGATGGGCTCTTCGAGATAAAAAGACTTA
The DNA here is from genome assembly GCA_024138025.1 of Combretum micranthum. Classification (NCBI taxonomy): domain Eukaryota; kingdom Viridiplantae; phylum Streptophyta; class Magnoliopsida; order Myrtales; family Combretaceae; genus Combretum; species Combretum micranthum. The sequence continues at coordinate 87,924 of JAMXBD010000375.1, forward strand.
CCTTTTTCAGTTTTAATCCTAATCATACCACACCTTTCTTTTCGACAAGGGAAATATTTTATTGAGCACAAAGTATTGTCAAAATAATTGCACTAACAATAAACACAATAAATGGCATGCGACACGTGAGGGAGAGTTCACAAGTGCACAAGCTTGGCATGGCAAATATGCATGCAAAGGAGAAAAGACAAAAGCACTAGCACACGTGAGCCAGCATGTAACATGAGAAATAATTGGGTAGGCACAGCATATATACAAAGCATGCGAACCAGCATGTGAGCTGTTTTTTTTTTAAAGAATGAGATAAAAAAAAATAATGATTTAAGTAATTTTATTTTATTGTAAATTGCACTTAAATAATATAATTTGTTTTTTTGATAATTTAATTTAAATATTTATTTTTTAATCAATATAATATTTTTAGTATAATTTAATTTTAGAAATGATTTCAAATGTCTTAACATATAAGTTTGAAATTTTTTTAGCAATTAAATAAATGAAATTACTAAATAATTTTAATTAACCGTATTAAATGTTAATTTTTCTTAATTAATATATTTGAAATAATTGAAAATTATTAAATAAATAAAATTAATAAAAGTATTGGGATTGCTAGAAAAATTAAATTTTATTAATAATTAAGAAGACTTTGTAAATAGAGGCTCAAAAACAAAAAGACCATCATGGAGCAAGCAACTTTCTTCTCATCCTTAGCCAGCTCATCTTCAAATCTGCTAGCCTTACCATACTGTTCCATTTGTGCTTAGGACTATTACTTTGATGGTAACAATGACCCCGTGAACCCAATCCCAAGTTACTATCTTTAGGCTACCAAATGTTTGGTTCCATTTGTTTCTTGTTCCCAAAACCTACCCAATCCTTTGAGCATACATATGTTTCTATGGTTTCCAATTTTAGCCTATGGATGGTGCAGAACTATGGCCCCCATCTAAACTGAAAGCTGATTCTAATGAAATCGTTGAAACTAAGATTATAAATAGGTTGAGTTAAGACAATGCAATACTGATAAGTCATCCTTACTCTATTCTATTTGTAGGAATTTGTGCTTTATTTGATACATTGTTAGATAAATTCCTATGATTTTGTGCTTTTATAATTTAAATGTTGCCTTTCAGCTCCTGGGATCAAAAAAAGAAGACATAAAGTGTTTTATGTTTACATTTAGAGAAAAATAACAATCAACACTTTAAGATAGACTTGACCGCGGCTTCCAAAGATCCCAACCAAGGGCAAGAAAACAAAGCAAAAGTCCAATTACATCTTCAATCATTCCTTTGATTTGTATCGTAATACACATTGAGACAACCACGCCGTGTGACTCGTGATATAACTTCAATCACACTTAAGAATTGTACCTATGACTCTACCAGCGATTTGAACTGACCCTAAATCACACCTCTGAAGAATAGATAGCTTATATGACTAACCTTCGAACTCACGATTTGAGCCATGAAAAATTACATTGTCCTCACTATCACGTACATGTCGCCCTAAATTAAAGCACATAAAGACAAGTACAAAATCAGTTTTAATGAATCTACCACATTAGCAAATAAAATCTCATAATTTCTATGCTTGTCACCTATAAATAAACGTGCATAGACATTGTACCATATGTAATAAATGTCTGACATTGTATAGTATAGGTAAAGAGAGAATTTCTAGTGAGAGAAATCCTTCTTCTTAATAGAGATTCAAGTTTCTAAGTAAATAAATTTTTAACTTGACGTTTTTTCTTACAAGACCTTACGCTTAATCTATAATATTCATCTTTAATTTCATATTATTTCTCTTGAATATGTGTAGTTCATATCTATGGAGAAATAAACTGTTTAACTCAGGGTTTGTGAATCCAAGATCAATTTATGTGATTTCAAACTTATTTTTTTGTTGAATATCAACTGGGTTTGTAATTACTAGCTCAAACTTATTTTCATAAATCTAATTGTGTGATGCACCTTTTTATCCATGTTTGATTTTAATTGAACACATTAAGAAATTGTTCTTTTAAATAGATCTAGGCTGCTAATGAAGTTGCTTATAATCGCCTAGAGATAGGGATGGTAAAACTTTCTATCACTTGTTTTAATTCCAAAATGGGTTTTAGCAAAGGATCTTGTTCTTTAAATAGGTCTATGTAAGCCCCGGAAAATTTTAGTAAATAATTCTAAGATGAACTTCGAAAATAAACCCTAAAAAAAAAAAATCACTCCAAATTAAAACCGAATTTCGACAAGTCCTAAATCATGAATGAATCCAAAAACTTCTTAATCATGAGAAAATGAAAATCCTTAAAAATAAAATAAGAACTCAGTGGTCTTCAAATTCAAAACCACGACATACGAAAAATTCCATATTTAACTCCGACTTATAAAAATGGGTAATATAAAGCTCAAAAACAAATTATTAAAAAGCAAATAATGATTGACTTCGAAAATATAACTCAATTCAAGAATTCCGAAAACATTAAGAGATATTAAATACTTAAAAATAAAATTTAAAATAAATTTCTCAAATTAAATATGTTGTATAAACATAAATATCAGTTTCCAAATTGGCAAAGATCTAAACCGGAAAATCACCCGGAAACCCTAACCGGAATACAATAGTGTAAGTCCGACAATCTAGCGCCCCTAACCCTAGAGGCCGAGATGTAGTTTAAATATATAGAATAGCTCATAGTAATATGAGTTCGTTTATAATTATCAGATTGGTAAATTTTTGACCTATTTCGAACCCGTTCGGATACAGACTTCGAAAAGCGTGTCCGGGGCTCGAGATATAAAAAATATACCAATAGTACCATTAGACTCGTAATTTCATAAGATTTCTAAATATATCAGTTATATAATTTTTGGGTTATAAAAGTTACAGTTATAACCTTTTTATCGTATTTCCATTATTACCGGTAATTGATTAGTCATTGCACTATTCACTTTTATTTCATTACAAAATTTTATTATTCTTATAAAGCCTTATATTTTTAGATAAATATTTTATATGTTATAGAAAATTTTGTTTTTCTAAAATTTAGTTCGTTTCGGGTCTTTACGGGATCAGATTCTATTTAAGACCCGATACTAAAAATAAAATAAATTAATTTAATAATTAAAAAATATTTTTATTTTCATAAAATAATTTTTTAGAATTTTTCGGGTTATAAAAATTTATTATAGCCCATATTCGTGTATTTGATCATACCGGTACATATTTGTTAAAATACTAAAATAATTCAAATAATTATTTAATTTTAATTATGAAAAATCTGCTACAATTATTTAGAATAAATTTTCTAATTTTATTTTATTTTAATTTATTTTATTAAAAAAGTACTTTACAACCATACCTTCAAGTACCTTACACATATCACTTCCTTTTCACTTCAATCTTTTTACACTTCATTATATCTATTCATGGCAGATTTTTGACTCCTTTATGGCTGCCATTGTCCTTTGTTTACTCCAATTTGACTAAATTAATTAAATTCCACTCCTTCTTAAAGAAGTTACATTACACATTAATTATACAATTCAATTTTGAGTCAAATTTCAAAAACACTCTCTCTCCTCTCTCTAATTCACGTGACAGCTTTCTCTCCTCCCCCCCCCCCCCAAAATCTGCCTTGTTTTATTTTTTTTCTTCATTCATTCATTTAATACACTTATTTTCTCTCTCTCCTTCATTTACTCATTTTTCCTTTTCATTCCTTCACCTTTTCTCTCTCTTTTTCCTCTCTTTTCTTCTTCTTCTTGTTCTTGTTTCTTCCATGAACAAGCTGCCCCCATTCTTCCATGAGCCTCCATGCATATTTCTTAAAGATTTTTAAGCAAATCTTCATCTCAAAGCTTCCATAGGTGATATAGGTAAAGTGTAATGAAGGTTTCATGCATCAAATGACCTTCCATAAGCTTAAAAGCTTAGGATGATGATGCCAAAAATGAAACACTCTCTTCTCCACTTTTATTATCTTGTATTATAATTATTTTCTTGTTTAAAGTTGATATATTTTGTAGATCTAAATTTTTATAGCCTTGATTTTTGTTTATGCCATAGATCTTGTTATTTAAGTTGTTATTTTTGTTATTTCTTATGATTCATGCATAGATCTATCATCTACATAGTGATTCATGCATTTAAAACTAGTTTAGAAGACTAGATCTAGTGTTTTGAGTTCATAAATGCATTAGATCTTTGTTTATGTTCATGAACAACTTGTTATAGCTTGATGATGGTAGGAAAGTTGTAGGAAACTCAAGATCTATTTTGTTTTCAACAAAAATCAATTTTGAAAATTCGGATGAAAATGGAACCATATTTAGAAAAGTTGTTTTTCAACTCAAAATGTGTATTTTTCATTTAAAATGAAGGGCTTAGGTATAGATAACATAAATGAGTAATTTTGATGAGCAAAGTTTAGATCTATGAGTTTAAAGTTTGTTTTCATGGGTTTCATCTAGGTGTATGTTCATATTATGTGTAGATCTTAGATTTGAACTTGAACAAAATTTGTGAAATTCGTATTTTGGCAAGACCAATATTTAAAAACCACTTTCCAAGTGTCAAAATGTAATTTTTTCTTAAGAAAATGAAGGCTTAATATATGAATACCATCAAGACTTCTTTTTACAAGAATCTAATGTGATTTTCAAAAGTTATTTTCCAAATAAAAATTCATTTTCGGATTTTGGCCAAGGCCTATTTTAAAAACATGTTTTCCAACTCAAAAATGAAGTTTTTATTTAAGAAATGAAAGCCTCATAAGATATGATATGTAAGGAATGGATTTTCATGAGCTTAGATAGATTTTATCAAAAGATATAACCAAAAATGAATTTTGTAAATTCGGATCCCAACCAAGACCAATTTTTAAAACCCATTTATCAACTCCAAAACTCATGTTTTATGTGAAAAATGAAGGGTATAGGTAATATCTTTAAGGAATAATTTTTACAAGTTAAAATGAGTTTAGGCATGAGTAATATGTAAAACAAGTAATGGAATTAAAATGGAAAATTTGAGTTAGTGATCAAATTGTCAAATTCGTAATTTGAGGTGATGCATATGTAATCACTTAGTATTTGAGCTCAAATTGCAAGTTTTATGTGTTAAATGAAGTCCTTAGGTAATTGATATAGTAAAGCCTTAAATTTTAATGCTTTAAACAAGTTTTTCCCAAAGGAATCACTCAAAAACCACTTTTTACCAAATTCGGATTTTGGAATCAACCCCACTTGAAAACATGTTTACAAAGTGTAAAATGGAAATTTTTATATAGCAATGAAGGTCATAAGTAATATATAATGAAGAATCAATTTTAACAAAAATAATTATATTTTCTTAAGTAATAAATCCAAAACAAATGGAAATGCTCAAAGTTAGAAAACTAGACTTTTCATAAATAGTTGTTATTATGGTCTTGCAAGATAAAAAGTTATAAAATTTCCTTGTTGCAAAAATCATTAAGATCATGCATGCATTAAGCTCATCTCATGTCATTCATGTTAGGAAATCATTCATATTGCATGTATAATTGAATTGACAAGTAGAAACATTTCAAGCATTTACAAAACTATTTTTCGGAAATTGAAATTGTTGCTGCCCTAATCTGATCCGACCTTTTCGAAGCTTCAAAGTTTTCAAAACTTGAAAATAATATTAGAAATAGATAGATCTTTCAAAGTAGATAGAAATCGATATATAATTTGCGGGATTCCGAGTTAAAATGACCAAGTTATGGCCGTTTTAAGTTGGAATTCCCGCTTAGGACGCGAATTGCGAATTTGATAGTTTGAATGAGATAGTTGGATTAGTTAAGTGATGAAATACTTATTAGAGTATTTCTTCCTTTTTAGGAGATCCCGAGATCGACGATTCCCTACCATCGAATTATTATTACTAGAAGACCGGTGATCCAATGGCCGAGTGAGTTTTCTCCTTGTTTTGTTACCTTGATTGTGATTGTGGTTAGTTGCATTAGAATTATAGGAACAAGATAAAAATCGATATGAATGGGGATGGGATATATGATGAGACTGTGATGAATGTATGCCAAGGAATACTAAAGCATATCAAAACCATGATTTGATTGGATAACTGTACCGTTCATATTATTTCTGTTATATGTGTGATATTGGTTGGTCACTCTAAAGAATGTATAAATATTTTTATCGTAAGAAAAAATTAAATTGGTCATGCATCACATCGGACATATTGCATTTGGTAGCATGCTACTCCTACGCAGGTCGATCGGCATGGTCCGTTGTTGCCTCGTTTGGATAACGAGCCCGGTGCTCGAGCTCATTCAGGGGTACTAAGGCGCATGTGGATGCATTCTTGGATGAGCCTAGCCAAGTCGAGTGCTAAGAGCCGAGGGCTTGGGGACTAGATGTGGTCATGTAGACTCAATACCATTCCTAACCCAAGATACGGAGGGCGTAAATCCGTTTTGTGTGTGGGTTCCGGATGCCCATGCATAATTGCTTGCTCACGTGTTTGTTCATGCATAGCATATGACTGATTTTAACTTGTTTGTTATGGTACGGAACTAAGGGAATTCTCACTAAGCTAGTGTAGCTTATACCCCAATAGTTGTTTAAATGAGCAAGTTATTTCAAGAATGCAAAGTGGGGACCAAATTGGTTGGAGTCGGGAATGACTTCGGGATTCTTGCAGGATATATGGATGTTTGAAGTTATCAACTAGATTTTTATGAGCTGCCTTGTAATATTTTTATGTAGGGAAGTTTGTGGATGAATGTAATTGAAGTTGAATAATTTGTATTTTGAAGTATAGTGGGTTGTATCGAAAGTATAGTGGATTTTATTTCCTTTACATTGTTACTCAATTGTATCAACATAAAATGTATCATTCCGATGTGTCTCCTTTATGTGTTAGACGCCTTGTACATAGTATAGAAGCCTTCGTGTGACAAAAGAGGTCATTCGTAGGCTTTAATATTGTGTACGGCGGACTACCACGTTTAGGGTACCCTTCGGGGCGTGACAATCTAACTTACTGATAGCTTGGAAGATATTGTGGTGGTATGAATTAAATCTAAAGCTCTTGACCTTAAGAGAGGCACTAGTTTACCTTAGTGAATCCGATAGTATAAGTACACTCAACGAACAACTCATTGAGTTTGTTAAGAAATCACATGATAAGGACTTGGTAAAGCAAATCCTAAGATCTTTTTTGTATTAACTGACTTATCTTGTAAATTTAACTTGAAAATTTGTATATGTTTAGTCTTAACCTTCATTTAGTGTTTTGTATTTTATATTATTTTTCTAAACTTTGTTTGGCTAGATAATAGATGAAGAGTGAGTACAGTAGATGCTAAAAATACTAAAGAAATAAAACCTAATACTTTCTATGCTACTTCAGTAGGTGCACTTACCTATGTGGTGACTACAACCAAAGTTGAATAAAACTTATTGGTAATCTTTTTAAATTTTTGAAAAATTAAACTCCATGTTTTGTTTCTTAAAAGAAAACACCAGTACCTAAACAATTTTTTCTGGTGCCGTTACCGAGGAATCGCCATTGAATTCAATTTATTTGGAGCTTAATGAAGCCCTATCTAAAATTTCTGAGTCTATTATTCTAGTCACTAACCATGTGAATAGTGTAAACAATAATAGTTTTGTTTCTATTTTCTATATATATTTGTAAATGTTTTCTAACTCTTTGTGTATAGTTATCTTTTCATATATTTTTTGTTAATCTATATATATATATATATTTATTTATTTTTTCTATGGATATTTCTGTTCTCTGTAAATACTATTAATCTTATACTTGTAAAATGTTGTAAATATTTGTACAGTATGTTTTTTTTAACATAGTTTACTTAATTCTTTTAGTTTGTAATATCTATGTATAGTGTAGATATTTTTGCTTAGTAAATATTTTCTAACCTATTTTGTAAATAGTTTATAGGCTTTATAATTAATCTTTATCTGTCTTAGACTTTGATTTTTGTTATAAATAGTATTTTTTGTATATATTGTATTATTCTTAATTCTTTTTCATATTCTTAATATTCTTTAACTCCTTATCCTTTGAGTTCTATTTTTGTTATATAATAAAAACTTTATTATTGTACAGATCTGTATCTATTGTAAACTAATTCTTTGCCATTATAATAAAAACTATAGGATTATGACTATTAGTCACTTGCAAACTTTGTTTTCCTTTAATCCAGAGCCATAATGAATAGGAAGAACCTTTGGATGTTTGGCTAGGAAAAATAAATCAAGTTTTTGAAGAAGTAATAGATCATAGAGATGATCTAATCAATAACTAGGAAGAGGATTTTCATGAGCCAAATGAGATGTTAAATGGAGAGAACAACCTGGGTAGGGTAAACCATCCTCTTAGAGCTATGTTAGACTTTTGTAGGCCAAACTTAGAAGGTGCTAATACAAGCATAGCCTAACTTAGGGTTGCTACAAACAATTTTGAAATAAAACTCAATGTTATTCAGATGGTGCAGTAATATGTCCAATTTGATGGTTTACAAAATGAGGACCCCAATACCCATCACTAACAATTCCTAGAAATCTATGATACTTTTAAGATAAATGGAGCCTCAAATGATGCCATATGTCTTAGGTTGTTTCCTTTTTCTTTGAGAGGGAATGTAAAGAAGTGGCTCAAAAATCTACCTAGATAGTCCATAACCACCTGGCAATAAAATAGATGAATAATGAGGAAATACTTTCCACCTTCTATAACAGCCAAGCTTAGAGCTAATATAGCTTCCTTTCACCAACTTGAAACTAAGACCTTATATGAAGCCTTTGAAAGGTAGAAGGGGTTGCTAGGGAGATGCCTACAACATGGACTACCTAAATGGACACAAGTGCAAATTTTCTATAATGGCTTGAATTATAGCACTAGGCATTTGATTGACGTAACAACAAGAGGAAGTTTGAACAATAAGTCCTCTGAGCTATGTTTAAGTTCGTTTAAGGATATGGCCAATAATCATTACTAATGGTCTTCTAGCAAGGCAAGGAATGAAAAGTCCAAAAGTGTTTTTGAGTTAGATGTCGTTAAATCTTTAATTTCCAAAGTAAAAGCCCTAGCCAAGAAAATTGATGGACTGACTATGAGGACTGGATAAGTGCATATGGTATATGGTAACTTTAGATAGAGTTTTGAGGGTCTAACTTCTAAAAGTATGGAGTATGTGAACAACTTTAATGGACCTAAGAATGACCCCTATAGTAATACTTCTAACCCTGGCTGGAGAAACCATACAAACTTTAGGTGGAGTAATAACAATTTCCAATAATCTGGTTTTAACCTACCTAATTTTCAGAAACATTAGGGTCAAAGATTTAATGTCTCATAGGGTAACAAGCTTTCTTAAGAAGAATTAATCCCTGAATTTATTAAGACCTCCAAGGCTAGGCAGCAGACCATCGATATTACCTTTAGAAAACTTTTAGCTGCAATTCATAACCAGGAGACACAATAAGGATAGATCTCATAGCTCCTTTCAAAAAGACCTTAAGGAACTTTGCCAACTAATACAAAAGCTAACCCGAGGGACCAAGCCAAATGTTGAATTGAAGATGAAAGACTTCTAAGATGTTTGATCCTACTTTTTGTTTTGTTTGTTTTTAAGTTTTTGAAAGGCCTTTGGTTATGTCTTAAGAGATGTTAGCAGTTTTGAGGAGAATGTGCGATTGGTCAATGATTGATGTCAAGCTTTTTATCTTTGACAATTGTTTTGTTAGGCTTTAAGCAGGTTTTGGTGATGATGTTTGATTGAAGAATTTGAAGTTTGATGTTTTTGATAAAGTTCTATCAATATGAATGATGTTTGTTTGTAGTTTTATTATTTAAGTTTGAATGTTATTTTGGGATGAAGTTTTTGTTGAAGGAATAAATAATAGGGATAAAATCAAGCCTGTAGTTCAATCCACACTTAAATCTTGTGTTTACATGTTTTTGTAGGAATCCACCTAATCATTTTGGCTGCAGGCAAACCGGGTTAAGAAAAAAAAAAGAATAAATTTTTTGTGACAGTTTGTATTGTGGCTTAAATTGAACCTGCGATTGTGACTGCAATCTCTTTATTCTTTCATTATTTTCTAATATTCTTTTTTGTAGAAGTAATAAAGGCCCAAATCGTAGCCTCAATTCTTTATGCTTTACAATAAAACCATGACTAAAATAAAGGCCTTGATTCTTTTATTCGTTTAATTCTTTTTAATAAAATATAAATCGTGTTCTAAATCGCACCCACGGTTGAACCCATGGTTCATTTAATATAAAAGGCTCTAATATTGTGGTTTCCCTCTCATTCATTATCTTGTTAAAAAAAAGTTAATGAACTTGATAAGCCCTTTCAAAACCTTCAATACATTTCCTTGTACGAACTTGACAACATCATTCCTTTGCAACATTCATTGCATCAAACTGATAAGCTAAGAACATTTATTCACTCTATCCTTTTTTCTTTCAATTTATTCTCATCTAAATAAATGGCTAATCTCTCTACTTTTAGGGTTTCAGATTTTACAAAGTTTTTGTAATCTATTTCATTTGATGTCATGTAGCTTCCTTGATGACTAGAATAAGTTTAATAGACTATTGCTTACAATAATTTGTTGGAAGTTTGAGGATTCTTTCGAATAAATTTTCAAAAACCCTGTTGAGAATTTCCATCTCCCATGAAGTTCAAAATGAACTTAGTTGGTTTAAAGCTGTTTTAAATCCTATTCTTTCTCTAAAGATAATACAAGGTTAGGAAACAATAATGGAGTTAAATTTAGTTCGAAATTCTTTAAGAAAATTCAAGAATAAGAGTGCCCTAAGTTTGTTCTTTGGGTATGATTAATGCTTCTGATTTAGGTTTTAGTCAAAAAGTTAGAGCAACAATATATTCTCTTATTCCATTTTCCAACAACAAATTTATGTTGTGTTATTTGTTTTGCAGAAACGACACCCAAAAGACCCGCAACTACATAACGCCAAAAGAAAAACACTAATAAAGGCCAGAATTGATTCTAGCTATTCCACTTCACAAGTAAGTACCTACCTACAACCTCCAGTAGGTCTAAATTCTGAAATAAAGAAAAATTTGAAGTTTTCTTAACTAACGCTATAATGGATTAAGGGTCGTGAGAAATTATAGGTTAGAGGTTGCTTTTAAAAGTTATTTTGAAGAAAAGGTATGGGAGAAAGTCTTTGATATAAGGAAGAATATGTATGAAGCAAGAACTTTGACATTTTTTTTAGCTTTAGAACTGGACAACAAGTGGCATTTATGGAGGACTATGTCAGTTTCTACACTTTTGGCCAATACAGAGAATCATCAATGAGAGAATTCATTTTGGCCATGGGATTATATGAGAGTCAAGAGAAGATTGATTGAGAAGAGTTCAAAAATCTGCCCACATAATTTTTAGGGGATGAAATGAAGGTCTTTGTGAAAGAACTAGTAGAGGGAACTTTTATACCCTCAAAAACACTGGCTTCGATCTTCAAGAAGAAGAGTGCAAGAATCCTCCACCACATGCTTGTCTCTAAGTTAGAGAGGGCCAATACAATTCCTGAAGTTGAGCTACACCCCCTCTACAGCATCATAAAAAAGTTTAAGATGAATGTTGGCATGATAGTTTCATGGAGAATCAAACATTAGACCATATGCAATGTAAAGGAGTATTTTTGGGGAAGAATTTGAACTTCAGCCACAATAAGGACCAATCAACTTAATTTGTAGTTTCAAGGAATTGAACAAGAAAGCCTTTAATGGTTGGGGTCTAGTGGAGGTAGATGACCCTAATGTTGATTCTGAAGCTGAAGGTGTCAAAACTATTGTGATAAGTCTATTATACTTTATTTCATTCATAGGAATTTAGGCTTCATTTAATCCAATTTTAGATAAATTCCTATGAATTTTGTACTTTTATTGTTCAAATGTTGTTTTTTAGCCCGCAGAATCAAGAAAAGAAGAAACAAAGTATCTTGGATTAGATTTGGAGCAAAATAACAACAAAGTTCTAAGATAGATTTCTATTGATGCCTTCAAAAATTCCGGTCAAGGTGATCATGCTTTTCTATATGTGCTTTTTAAAACTCCTTTTAGTTATATCCAATTTCCTTTAAAAGCGCAATTTTTAATCGGCAATGTACGGGGTACGTGTGTAATAATAATATATCGGTGAATATCAAGTTGAGTCCATAGGGAGTGTGGACTAGCAAATCAAATGTATCAGTTCTAATTGTGGCTAGGCAAATTACATTTGTTTCTTCTTTTAGATTTTCTTATATAAGACTAATCTAAAAAAAAAATCTTGAATTTCCAATACCTGTAAATTGATTAGGTTTAGAGCTAACATATATGAATAATAATCAAATGTATGGTACTGATCAGAAACACTCTTGCCAATCCAAATTGTCAATGGTTTTAGTTTTCTAACAATCAAGAACTAGATAATAACTCCTTTTTCCAAAGTAAGCTATTATCCTAGATTAATCAATCAATATTCCCTATTCCTAGGAAAGTGATTAATTGAAAAATCTGTTTCAACTACCAAACCCTAATAGAATTAAAATCCATATCCTTATATGATCTATAATCCAAATTAGATATTCACAAAAATGATTAGAAAAGAATTTTCCGATTACAATCCTAATCTATCATGAATTCCATATACAAACCAAAATACATGAATGATGAATTAGCATCAACAATCCGAATATGAAAAAGGATTCAATCAACAACAAAAATCATCAACTAAATAATCAAAATCAACAACTCTAAACCCTATTTAAGATCAAAAGAAACAAGTTTCAAACATCATCTAACAAGTGAATATAGAAAAAGAACAAAATCACCTTGTTAACATAATCCTATACTTGAATTTAGACATAAATGATGTCTTTACTTATATCCCGGTGTAAAATCCTTATTCAAATCAACACGAAAAGAAAACTAGTGTCCTATGCCCTAATTCTATCAAGGAACGATGGAGAGAGGAGCTATTTTTGTGCCTAAGGTTTCTATTTCAACAAATGATCAATAAGATGAATTTATATATGAAGGGTTGTAGGGGAGATACGCCGGCACTATACACCGGCGATATAGCATTAAAGTTAGCAAGCCTTCTTTTTAAAAATTGATTTCCGAGAGCATTTTGAATTACACCATCTTCAATGCTAGTGGCCTTGATTTCTCCTAGTGCCAACGTATGTTGATAACAATGAAGGCCGACTTGATTTTTATTAAATGCTGGCAGTATAAAGGTCGGCTTTAATAATTTCAATTCTGTTCACATGCAACACCGCCTCAAAGCCGGTGGTGTAGGTCCATAAATTTGCCAACGTTCAATTGAAAAGCTATAGGATTGTGTTCTCTGTTTTGAATGCTGGTGGTTTGCTTCAATCTTTTGCTGGTGTTGAATCAACTGAAATGTAAGCTGGCGGTGTTGCTTTGATTTTGGCCGACTTACTTGGTTTTGTCTCCAATTTGTTCATCAAACTTCTCCCAATTTTCTTGTATTTGTTTTCTAAGTTCTTAATGACCTGAAATAATAATTTAAGCATATTTAATTACCATTTCCATTAGATTTTTATAAAATCTATAATAGATAAACATGATTTGATCATTGCAAAGTTGAGTAAGATATGACTTTATCAACTCCCCCACACTTGAACTTTTGTTTGTCATCAAGCAAAATAAATAAGCTCAAAGTTGAAATCAATCATAGGAAGCACAAGACTTTAACATTCAAAACTCATGCATCTTTTTTATAATACCCCTGTCTAAGTTATATCCCAATTCAAGGCTCTAAATATTACACGTCCTTAGTTCTTTTTCTTTCTTATAGTATATATCTACTCCCTCCCAACACACTTGTTTAGACATTGTCCTCAATGTCTAATCATGATATATGAAAGAGGATAAAAAGGAATAGAATGAAAAAAATTAAGTACAAAAAGAAGAAAAGAACTAGTACCACCTTGTTGTTAAATAGATAGCATGAACAAGTCAAGTTTCCAATCATTCATGAAATGAGATTCCTATATCATGATTCAAGTTAGTATATCAAAAGAAAAAGAAAATGTTAGTTCAAGAACGAGTAAGAGTATTAAATTAAGTACAAATGGGGGTCTCTCTCTAATAGTAGTTACGGCAAAATAGAAATTAAAGAGCATGGAAAGACAAAATCAATTCTAGGTACACCAACTATCCTCCTAATCATCATCTGGCTCAACATCTTTGTCCATATGTGTCATAGGTGTTCCCTTGCCTGCATCATCATCATCAAGGCCAATGTTATGCTCTATAATCTTTGTGTCTCCTCCTTTTGCCTCTCTATAAGCATTGATTTCTTTGTCTACTTCGTCATTCGCTGCTAGGAGAAGAGGAACTAATACAATATGGAAGCTTCTCTTTTAACTTCTTAGCAAACACTTCAGCAATGGAGCCAATATATTCCTTTAAACTCTTGTTCTTCCTTTTTAGCTTCCTTACCTCCTTTGTTAGTTCCTCTAAATGTTGATTAGTTTCATCATTTTCTTGGGAAGAATCTTCTCCTTCTTGTACTTTTGTAATACCTCAGTGTAGCATCAGTCATGGGATAAGACTCTCCCATCTCATCATCAAGGGCTTCATCTAGGAATACCTACATGTTCTTCAAAATCTGAGTAACGTAGGCACCACAGAATAGGCCTTTCTTAGAAAGTTGAGCCTATCACTTAATAGCAAAAGCCAGTTCTACTACTACATTCACCTACTCATCCCTAATCATACTCCACATAGGATATGAGTCAAGTTGACTCGCTACTCCAACACTATTTATTTTTCCATTCGAAGAATGGACCAACAATGAGTTGAGGATTCTATAACTATTTTTCTTCAACTGAGAGCCTTTGGAAAGTGATGGATCATAGGGAGCCTTCCTCGTAATAGTGTTCCAAAATTGGGCATAATATAAACTTCTACTTGGCCATTGGGTGGGAAGGGTCTTAAACTGAGCTTGTTGTATGTCCTCTTGAGAATAAAGGCCCCGTATACTCACAAATTGTCTCATAGACATAGAATAATATTTCCCAAAAGTAAAGAAGGACACTTCATTGTTTAATCTATATAAGGACACTTCACTTCTTTATAGATCTTTTCTCTAATTTACAAAAGATTTTTCTATGTAGGATCATCCAATAATTGCTCAAACCTCCTAGTGAGCCCATATTCTCCAATCAGATCCCAATTCAAATAAACATTCAGCGTTCTCTTTTTCAGAGGCCATGACCTTATATCTTTTGAGTGCCTCTCCAGTTAATCCCTCAAGCATTGGAGTATAACTACTCACACCCTCTATTCTACTTTGTTTCTTTTGCAGTTGTTTCTTTTTTGGTGCCATCTACAATTCAAACAATGTAACATAAATGATTGATAGAGGCAAGATTCATGTTAACCAAGCAAATGAGTATAGTAACTCTGAAACTGTTATGATGGTAAACCAATGATAGCATAACGTTTTCAGCAATGTGTTTCATGCTTTGCATAGTATAATAAGATATCAGAAATGAGGATCAAAACATGACAAGGAAATTGCATTTCATTCCTAGCTTTATACTAGCATTCCTTGCTAACTTGATACCAACATGGTCACTATAATGATTGTCAATCTCATTTATCACATCTCTATTATGGAACTCAAACAGATAAAACAATAGGGCATTTCCCAATATCTCCATAATGATTAGCAATCGCATTTCCCCAAATCTCCACAAGTGAAATAAAAAAATTTCAATTTCAATTTCTAACATGCACCTTAACTTTGCTCGAAATTCATTCTATATAATTTAAACAATGAAGCATGATTTGTTTTTTAATTCGAGACAAGATATGAATTTAAACAGCCAAATCATCCATCAAACAGATAATGCATCAGCTTTTATCACCAATTCGTGCCCATGGTTGATATGCACAAGACTAGGGTTCAATAGCAGAAAAGAGAATAGATGAATAAGGAAAGCATACCTGATTTTAGATGAGAAGGAGCTCCCTGGTTATGTAGATTGCGAATAAATCAAGATTGTTAGAATGTGAGCATGTAAAATTGTGAAAAAGAGTAAGAGAAGTCAACTCACATACAGAGGATTGAAATGAAATGTGGGAAGATGAGAGAGAAGATCAACATTTATATGTGGATAAAATTTTACTCACTCGCCTCTCACCACACCCCTTAAGCATTGGGCGTGGTGAATTATGTTCCTTACCCTGTTAATCACTGCTACACTACATCCCTTTGGAATTGTGCATGGTGGATTCTAGATATTTTCCTAGGCGCATACACCCCTTTGGCAGGGGGCGTGGTGAATTTGGTCGTCCCTCCTAGCTTGAAATGCCTCGTGGCATGGAGTGTATGAATTTGATAGCAAAGTTCTTCCATTCTAGGCCCATACAGGTCTTTGCATAACCCTCTGGTATGGGACGTGGTGGATTTTGTAATGTGTTGTCATTCCATCAGTATGCTCTACAACCCTTGCCACGTCCCATATGAATATGAACTTCAAAAATTTTCAAAGGGTTGTTCTCTTGAGCATGATTTATGTACTCCACTTTATTTTTCTTCAAAATTTTAGCTTGATCAAGAAAAATACTCTAAATTATCAATACTAAAGAAATGAAAAAAAAGTTAGAAATTAGGCATGGGTTGCCTCCCAAGAAGTGCTAAATTTAAAGTCGATAGCTTGACATGATGAGTTGAATTGAGATCAAATCATGGAGAGGAGCTTGAACTCCTCTTGATCTTCAAAATCCTTGTTGCCTCCTAGATAGAATTTAAGTCGCTGGCCATTCACTTTAAAAGTTCTCTTGTGTGAATGTTCTAGTTCAACCATACCATAAGGATAAACTTTCTTCACTTGAAATGAACTGGACCATCTAGATTTGAGCTTTCTTGGAAATAGTTTATCCTGGAGTTAAAAAGCAAGGCATAGTCTCCTTCTTTAAATTTTCTTAGGTGTTGAATCTTGGCATCATGATACTTTTTAACTCTCTCTTTGTAGATATAACAATTCTAATATGCCATAATTCTCCATTCGTTTAACTCATTGAGTTGCATCTTCCTTTGTGCCCAGCCTTATCAAGATCTAAATTTACTAATTTGATTTCCAATAAGCTTAATGCTCAATTTTATCAGGAAGATAGCATGCCTTTCCATAAACAAGCCTATAAGGTGTGGTAACCAACCGAGTTTTATAGGTTGTTTGGTATTCCCACAAGGCATCATCTAACTTTTCAGCCCAATCACGTCGATGATGTGCAATTGATTTTTTGAAAATACGTTTCAATTAGCGATTGGAAACCTCCACTTGACCACTTGTTTGTGGATGGTATGGAGTAGCAAGCCGATGTGTGACCCGTATCTTTTGAGAACCTTGTCAATTTGAGTATTACAGAAATGAGTACCTCGGTCATTTATAAGTGCACGTGGGGCTCCAAATCTTAAGAAAAGCTTTTTTAAGAATTTCACCACCACCCAAACATCATTTGTTGATAAAGCTTTGTACCATTACCCGCTTGGACATATAGTCCACAGCTACAAGAATGTATTTCTGACCGAAAGAAAGAGGAAATGGCCCCATAAAATCTATTCCCTAAACATCAAACCCTTTATATTCTAGAATATATTGTTGAGGCATTTGGTTCCTTTTGGATATTTTTCCAACCTTTTGGTAGCTATCACAAGTAGAAACATAACTATGGACGTCTTTGAATATTGTTGGACAGTAAAATCTTACACCTAGAACTTTTTGAGCTGTGTGATTGGCACTATAATGTCCTCTAACTGGTCTGAAGTGATAACGATGAAGAATCTTCCATCCTTCCTCATGTGATACACATGTTTGAATCACATGATTTGCATAAATCCGAAACAAGTAAAGATCCTCCTAAATATAATGCTTTAAATCAACAAAAAACTTTTTCTTTTATTACCGATCCGTGTCTTTGGGAAGGATTCTTGCCACTAGGTAATTGGCAAAATCAGCAAACCATGGAGTATTTATTTCTTTAGTTAAACAAATAGCATATAATTGTTCCTCAGGAAATTCATCATTGATCTCTAGTTCCTTTGTTTGCAATTGTGAGTTTTCAATCCTTGATAAGTGATCGGCTACTAGGTTCTACGCATCCTTCTCGTCTTTTATCTTAAGATCAAACTCCTGAAGAAGTAGTATCCATCTAATGAGCCTTGATTTGGCATTTTCTTTGTCAAGAGAAACTTTAAAGTAGAGTGGTCCATGTAAACGATAACCTTGGACAAGAGCAGGTAGGGTCAGAACTTATCAAGAGAGAAGACAACTGTAAGCATCTCTTTCTCAGTGGTTATATAATTTTCTTGAGTAGGATTGAGTGTTTTGCTTGAGTAATGGATATGTTGAAAATATTTTTCTCTTCGCTATCCCAACATAGCACCCATTATCGAATCACTTATGTCACACATTATCTCAAATGAAAGATTCCAATTTGATGTGACCATGATAGGAGCATTAGTAAGCTTGTGCTTGAGGATATTGAAAGCATCGAGGCATTCTTGAGTGAACTCGAATGGTGTATCCTTCTCTAGAAGCTTTGTCATTGGCCGTGCAATTTTGGATAATTCTTTAATAAACCGGTAGTAAAATCCGACATGGCTAAGGAAGCTTTAATTGCTTTTATAGAGAGGGTGTGGAAGTTTAGAGATGGCTTCTACTTTAGCATCATCAACCTCAATTCCTATCTTGGATATCTTATGTCCTAAGATAATGCCTTCTTGAGTCTTGAAATGACATTTTTCCCAGTTTAAGACCAAATTGGTATCCTCACATTGCTGCAACACTAACTCCAGGTGGTGGGGACATTCATCAAGCGAATTGGAAAAAATAGAAAAGTCATCCATGTACACTCCCATGCTTCCTCCAACCATATATTCAAATATTGCCACCATACATCTCTAGAAGATGGTTGGAGAGTTGCACAACCCAAAAGGCATTCGTCGATAGGAAAAAGTGCCAAATGGACAAGTAAACGTTGTTTTCTCTTAGTCTTCTAATGCAATTAGGATTTGGAAATATCCAAACATACTATTCAAAAAACAGTAATAAGAGTGTCCCGCCAACCTTTCAAGCATTTAACCAATAAATGGAAGGGAGAAATGATCTTTCTGGGTTGGATAATTTAATTTGCGATAATCTATGCATATTCTCCAACCCGTAATTGTTCTCATGGGGATGAGCTCATTTTTATCATTTGGCACAACATTCATGCCTCCCTTCTTTGGAACAACTTGCACCAGGCTTTACCTATGAGCTATCAGATATTAGATAAATCATCCATGCATCTAATAGCTTAACAGCTTCATTCTTCACTACATCCCTCATATTGGGATTAAGTCTCCATTGTGGCTGAACTACCAGTTTAATGCATTCTTCCATAAGAATCTTGTGTGTACAAAAAGAAGGGCTAATCTCTTTTATGTTTACAATCTTCCATGCAATTGCATTCTTGTGTTTACTAAGAACCATTAGCAATTTGGCTCATTGCTCTTGACTAAGATCTGATGCAATAATCACAGGAAGTTTAGACCTTTGCTCTAAAAATGCATACTTAAGATTATTTGATAATTGCTTTAATTCAATCTTCAATGGATCTTCTATGGAAAGCTTTGATGTTTGAGCAGTAACATTCTTTCCTCATGTTACTTTCTTTCTTCATCTCAGGATGACTATCCAAATGATTTACAACTAATTGTATGCTGGATTGATCTTATCTTTTTTAATACCATTCATCAAACAAAATTCCAAAGCATCATTGAACAAGAACCCTTGTAAAGAATCAGCAACAACCAAGTCGATAAAATCAATTGTAAAAAAGTATCATCTTGGTGCAAACTTTCTTTGAGCACATTGGCATCTTCACAACAACTTTCTTCATCACAACTCTTAAACCAACTTCCTTCTCTAACATCTACTATGGCTCTTGCAGTAGCCAAAAATGGTCTTCCCAAGATGAGAGGAATATCCACATTAGCTTCCATATCAAGAATAACAAAATTTGATGGAAATATGAAATCTTGTACCTTTACATGCATGTCCTCAATCACCCCTCTAGGGAATTTTACCGATCTATCAGCTAGCTGCTAGCTCATCCTTATTGGTTTGGCTCTCCTAACCCTAACTTTTTAAACAATTGATAGGGCATGAGGTTAATACTAGCTCCTAAATCAGCTAGGGCTCTTTCTTTAAATAAATTCCCTATTAAGCATGGGATGGTAAAGCTTCCAGGGCCTTTGAGCTTCTTTAGCAGCTTATTTTGGATAATAGTAGAACATTCTCCTCCTAATGTTATTGTAGAAAATTCTTCAAGTTTTCTTTTATTTGACAGTAACTTTTTAAGGAATTTTGCATATCTTGGCATTTGAGACAATGCTTCAACCAAAGGAAGGTTGATATGGAGCTATTTGAAGATCTCTAAAAATTTATTGTAATGCTCATCCATTTTAGTCTTCTTGAGCCTTATTGGATATGGTATTGTAGGTTTGTATTCCAGAATGGGCTATGGAATTGATTTCTATTCAGCCGGAATTTTGCTTCGCTTTTCTTCCATCTTGTTAGGAACTGGTTCTTGAATGGGTTCAGCCACTTTACTTTTATGCACTTGAGTTTCATCTCGTAGTTCCTTCCCATTTCTAAGTGTGATGGCTTTCACATGTTCTCTTGGATTAGTCTCGGTATTGCTTAATAAAGAACCTTGAGACCTCTCCGAGAGCATTTTGGTAATTTGACCAACATGAGTCTCAAGATTGTGAATGGAAGCTCCATGGTTTCTAAGTGTAGTATCTTGATTCTTCAAGATTAGATCCAAAGATTTCTGTGTCTCATCCGAATCATTTATGAACTTTGTCAAGAAATTTTCATGTTGGGAATTGGATCCTTAACCTAAGGTCACTGAAAACAAAGAGGGGGGGGGGGGGGGGGGGGGGGGGGGGTGGGTGGGGGGGGGTGGGAGGGAAGGGAGGATGTTTAGAATTTAGATTACCCTTAGGCATGTTGTTGATCCATGAAAAGTTTGGTTGATTCTTCCATCCTGGGTTGTATGTATTGCTATAAGGGTAGCTTTGAGCATGGGTGGGGTTGCCTAAGTAGATAACTTGATCTATACAAGCTTCTTCACTAAAAGAGGGCTCCACATAAGAAAGTTGTTGCTACTGTAAGAATGTCAATCCATCTATCTTTCTAAAAAGAGGCTCGACTTTGGACATAATTGTAGTGGCTACATCCACATCTAACACCTATATTGCCTTCTTGAATGTATCTCATCATAGTTATTGGTAGCCATAGCTTCAAATAATGTCAAGCTTTCTTTAGGTGTTTTGTGATTTAGAGTACCACCGGCTACCACATCTATCATTTGCCTAGTTTGGTAATTTAAACCATTATAGAAAATTTGTACTTGAAGCCATTGTGGAACCCCATGATGTGGGCACTTTCTCATCGATTCCTTAAAATGCTCCAAAGTTTCATATAGGGTTTGCCCTTCATGTTGATGATAATACTAAATCTGAGCCCGAAGTTTAGCAGCCTTGAAAGGTGGAAAGAACTTATACATGAACTTTTTAATTAAATCCTGCCATGTAGTGACAGAACTAATTCGCAAAGAATTCAGCCCTTATTTATGTAAACCCCCGAAAATTTCATAATTCTTAAAATAATCCTAGAAGTCTAATATAAAAAATTTAAATCCCGAAAATCAACTCAAGATAAAAAAACTAAATTCTAGACCGAGTCAAAACACCAGAAACGAAACCCTAAAAATCGAATCAAGTTAAAACTTAATTCCAAATAAGATCAAAAACGAGTTTTCTCAATCTTGAGAAAACGAAAACCCTTGAAACAAAATATAAAGTCCAACTACCGGTTTAATCAATGTCCGTACGCCAATCAAATCATCTACCCAATTCTTAAAACGCAAATCAAAATGATAGATCCAAATACCGCTTAACAACGAAATGATAAAATCTTAAATCCTTCAATAAATTTTAGAATCACAATTTTCAATTTTCACCAAAAGTCAAACTGAGTCAACTCATAATCCTAGACCCGATTAAACGACCCTGAGAACTAAAAACTATTAAATAATCACAAATAAAATAAGATAAACCATAGATGTCGAGCTAAAAATATAAAACGATCAAAACTCGAAAATTATGCGATCTTATGAATATCTCGACGACACCAGAAGTCAAATCGGAATCCTAAAGTCAACAAAGCCTATAACGAACCCTAGTGTTTAAGATCCGGCAATGTCGCGTTTTCAAACCCTAGAAAACGAAATTAAGCTAATAGTTTAAAGTAGTTCGTAATAATATAGGGTAACATAAAATATCATATTCACGAATTTCGAGTGTCCTTCGGACTCAAACAGGATCAGTTCTCGAAAAGCGTGTCCCGGAGCTTGGAATATTAAAAATATTTCGTTAACACCAAAAGACTCGTAATTAAATAAGGATTTCAAAAATATCAGTTTTAGAATTTTTCGGTAACTAAAAATTATAGATATAGCTCGATTACGCGTATTTTTATTACTACCGGTACTTTAATTGTCTAGTCTACTATTCATAGTACTTTTCTACTATTTATTACTATTTCACTATCTACTTTTTCTTACACCTATTTCTTACTACCTACATACCTATTTTCTTACTTTTTATATTTCCAATACACCTTTTATAAAATCATACCTTACATATTAATTATTTTCTTACAAAATTCACTCAAAAATCAACTCACTCCCCCTCTACATGTACCAAACTGGCGCCACTCCCTCTCTCCTCTTCTCAATTATTTTTCTTTTTCAACTTATTTTATTACATCTAATTTTTACTCCAAAATTCTATAAATACCCCCTTCCTCTTTCATTCTTTCACACACTCATTTTACATAACAAAACTCTACCAAAATACTCTCTCAAAACCTCTCTCCAACCATTCCCTCTCAAAATACTCTCCCATTTCTACTATTCAAGAAGAAAATCAAACACAAAACTCATTCTTCTCTTTTTAAACCTTCCATAAAACCTTGGATAAAAATTCTCATATCATGTTCATATAACTTAACATGAGTTTAGTGTATGTTTCATAGACTCATGAGAGTTAAAGAAGGAATAATTTATTCATGTTTTGTTTTGTTCATGTTTCTACTCTTTTCTTTATGGTAATATTATGTTGTTATTATTATTGTTATTATTTGATTCTAATCTAACTTATATAAGTATTATGTATATTATGTATATATTTATTTAGAGCATATAAGCTCATTTGTTATTTATTTACTTTCAAGTTATGCAATTTATTTATTTCATGTTATTATTAAGACTAGTCTTTCTAGTCTTAGACTTGTCCATATCAAGTCAAAACAATCTTTTTTATTTTCTTTAATCTTTCGGGACTAGTCCATTCTTAGTCGGGATGCCTTGATGAAGTTAAGGCTCCAATACTTGACCGGGATACCTTGATGAAGCTAAGGTTCCCAATACTTGATATTTTATTTTCTTGCTTATTATTTGTTTCTAGTATTTTCTTATGTTCTTATTACTTTATATGCTCATGATACTTGCATTTACATAATGTTAATGTCTCAACTAATCTAAAAATAGAATTTTACTTTAAATGAACTCAAAGATAGATTTTCGATTATATGATTTATCACAAAATCATGAAGTTATTATCAACAACATAAAAATAAAGTTTTCTTAAATAACAAAGATAGATTACCAAGGAAACATAAGAAATAAATATTTTCTTTGTATATTATGTTAACCTAAGCTTTAGTAAAATAATTTATTAATATTAAAAGTTTTTACAAAAAGCTTAAGATTTAAACTCTTTTAAACTTCATAACAAAACTAAGAAAACAAACTAGTTTTCAAAGTGAAGATGAATTCAACCAATAAAATTACAAACCCACTTAGGAAAATAATGATTTTAAGTCCCTAAAGAAAAGACTTATTTTTCAAATAATATAAACAAGATAAGGTTAGAAACAAATGATTTTACCAATAAAGATGATTCTTTTCGAAAGAAATAAAAGAACAAGTTTTAGAAAACAAAACTTATATTTTAATAATAGAGACAAGACTCAAGAACCACTAACATCAAACATAAAATTCATAAAGAGGTTTTTCAACAACTTAATATACTTTTGATAAATTTGATTTTAAAGTAAAACTTATGAAAAACTAAGGTTAAAAGAAAATTTACTTGTTTGGAAAAAGAATGAAGAAAATAAAATAAGAATATACTCATTTATAACAACCTAGGAAAATATAAAGTTT
Organism: Combretum micranthum; assembly: GCA_024138025.1. Taxonomy (NCBI): domain Eukaryota; kingdom Viridiplantae; phylum Streptophyta; class Magnoliopsida; order Myrtales; family Combretaceae; genus Combretum; species Combretum micranthum. The sequence continues at coordinate 112,288 of JAMXBD010000375.1, forward strand.
CTTTAAATACTTGAAAAGAAATTTTCAAAGTTAAAGTTTAAATGAATTGTTTTATGAAATAAATTGTTGAGACACTACCATTAGATTTTTGCATATAAAGTGAGCTTACCTATATATTCAAAGTGTTTATCAAATATATATATTATACATATATTGTTACAAAAGGATTTTCTTTAAAATGAAGTTGAGTTAGAAAATGGATTTGCAAAAGTTTAGAAATAATTCGTTTTAAATCTGTACCTAAGTTTTCGAACCCAAATGACTTTTATGACAAAGATAAGTTTAGAAATGGATAGATCTTTTCGAATAGGTAGAAAACGGTATATTATATGCGAAATTCCGAGTTAAAATGAGCAAGTTATGGCCATTTTAAGTTGGAATTTCTCTTATACGATTTTACCGCGATTTTAAGAAAAGTTTAGAATATCCAAGAATAGAAATTTCATGAAAGACTTATCCGGGTATTTCTTTTGTCTAGGTGACGAAGGATACGAGATACCCTACCCGAGGATTACTACGACTAAGAAGATAGCGAAATGGACGAGTGAGTTATTCCTCCTAATTTCGTTACCTTGCTTGTGCTTGTAAAGTAGTAGCATTAGTATACTAAGAAAAGATAAAAATGGATATATTTGGGGAATTCGGGATTATATGTATATACGTGATTCTATGTTTATGCGTGAAATGAGAATTAAGAATATCGCAACTTCGAACTGTTTGTTTAAATAATTTTGTTTACTTACTTGTGTGTCTGTTTATTGTTTGCTAAATTGATTGATCGCCCCTAATAAACCTTAATAAGGTTTGGCTTAAGAAAAATAAAACGCTCACGCATAGCATCCATCGAGTCACATCTATTTCGGAAGGCTGCTACTCCTACGCGTAGAGTTGGATTGGCTGTGATCGTGCGGTGCCACGGGCCATGTTCCTTCCTGGAGAATCCAAATCGCTCGGGGAAAGCGACTCTAGGTTCGGAGCCGAGCCAACCGAACGCTGTGGGTGAGGACCTGGGGACTAGCAGTAGAAGGTCGAGGACCTTCAACCCCGATTCCCTAACCTTTGATACGGAGGGGTAAATCCGTTCTATATATGGTTTCCGGATAACTATATATATTTGCGTAATCATGTGATTGTTGCATTGTATGCATAGCATATGTGTGAAAATATAAATAAACTTGTTTGAAAATATGGTGCGAATGAAAAGGAATATCTCACTAAGCTAGTTGTAGCTTATACCCCTATAGATTTTGTTGAAACAGGTATACCGTGGCTTAAATTGAGGATCATGACATTAAGGAAGTCATGGAAGGATGATTAAGCTTCTATGAAGGAAATGGAATCATAAGATGAAGTAATTTTGTAAGGTTCTTTATATGTAATGACCTATATGATTAGTGATGTATATTTATTTGAAGATAATAGAGGGATATGCCCCTAAGAATTGAAATGTAATATGTATGTTTTATGATAAGTATTCTCTTTGCCTTGTTACTTATTTATTATCAATATAAATTGCGCTACTCCGATGCGCCCTTGGTTGTGATGTACGCCTTGTACATGATATGGAAGCCTTTGCGTGACTAAGGTAGTCATTCCTAGGCTTTAGTATTGTGTACGGCGGACTGCCACGTTTAGGGTACCCCTCGGGGCGTGACAGTTTAAGTTGGTATCAGAGCAACAAGGTTTTGGGAATTAGGAAAAAGAAGAGTAGAAGGATAGATTGATAGGATTTGATCTTATGTTTAAGAATCCTTATGTCTAAGGGTAGAACTCTATCTTGGAGAATATTAGAAGAAGGCAGGAAATACTTATACAAGGATCAGAGGATATTTAGTAAGATATGAAATGGAAGTACCGCACAAAGGGAATTTACCCTAGATGTTGGCCCAAGGTTAAGAAAGATAGAAATGACTCGGAGGTAGAACATAGCGGAACAATGTGGAAAAGACATGAAGGAGACAAAGAATTGAGATATAGAATGAATAAAGTAAACCTACCTTAGCAATTTCAATAATCCTTGATGCATAGTAACCCTATTCAACTCCTAGCTAAGACCAATTAAGAACAAGATGAATGTAATATCTCCTTAGGTAAAACCCCTAGGTAAATAATGCCTACATCAACCCTTTAATCGAACGGTAAAAGCCCTTTAATGCTTCTCTTTTCCTTAAGAACAAATAACATGTACGTAAAACTTGAAATGAAAAAGAATATCTTATGCGACCGCTCCGTTTGGATTCTAGGAAGCTACCCGAGGAAGTTATGCCACGATCAAGCATCCCTCTTGAAGCACAACAAGAACAAGGAGCACCACCACCACAAGATCTAACTCAAGAACTCTTGACCACCATGAGACGTCTAGAAGAGACCATAAGAGCATACATACAACAAGCACCCATAACCTCTGCACCCGCTTTGGTTATAAGACCCCAACTAGGAGCAACACTAGTAGCATAAGTGTCTTCCTTCATGGCCAATCCAGAACCCCAGGCTAAGAAGCATAGATGACTCCAACCTCTTAAGGATTTCATAACCCCTAAGGTCAAATGCTAGAAGTGTGAAGGAGGACATTTCCCCAAAAGTTGCCCATGACTGCAGCATAGGTGTTACTTCTGTGGAAACAAAGATCACAACATCCTTAATTGTCCTAAGAAGGATGGCACTATCTATTCTGGTTATGCAAAGGGAAGACACAGTGCCAACTTTTACCCAACAATAATAAGGAAATGCTATGTATGCAGCCATCTCATCTGTAGGACTAGGAATTACCCTACAAATGCAAAGGAAACATGCTACATGTGCAAGGTGTGGTACCTCTATGTACGCGAAGATCTAAAGTCGCAAGGTTTATGGGACGACCCCACCAAAGAAGATGACCCATCCAAGAAAGAATATGGAACTCCATCTAGAAATCCGACCATAAAATCCCACTACAAAGGAAAGAAAAAGCTCCTGATGATGAAGGCTCAAGTAATCAAGGAAATGTTCCTACCCTGTGAAGAGTAATCCGAAGCAGAAACGGACGCTAAACCTCCCGTAAAAGCTTTAATATACCGATAGGAGTAACGCTTTTGTAAAAGGATGAACGATGATGTAAACCTTGTCTATGTAATGATTTGAAATTTTAACCATGTTTTGCATCCTTTCTTTGAACTTTTGTAAAGGAAGTATTTAAGTCTTCCTTCTGTTTCCATGTATTTGTTTTAATATGAATTTTCCTTTTTCATTATTATGATTTCAGTCAATTTTCAATATTTCTTCTATATATACTCATTTCCGTACTCGATTGCTATTAGCATGTTTCTTGATTGTTTTTCCGAAAAACGTCTAAGACTTAATAAAGTTCAACAATCTCACACTAGCTTAATAAAACCTGTACAACAAATAGGAAACGTACTCGTATACAACACAACCCAGAAATACCCCCTGTAGAACCTAAGAACCCGGAGGGACCTCAACGACCAAATCAACCAAGAATGGATCAAGCTAACATCGAACAACTTGCTAACCTCATAAGGAATTTCGCACAACAAGCCCATGCTATGCCTACACCAGTAGCTGCACAAGAAGCAGCACCAGAAGTTCCAACACCACCGATTGAAACAGCACCAGCTGAGCCGCCATTACCAAAACCTTATCAGAGTATGTTGCCAGAGTTCATCAAGTGCAATCGATATTTTGATGGAGCTTTTGGAAAACCCGATGAAGCCGAGGATTGGTTAGCACAAATAGAGAGATCTTTCAATGCTTTTGAAGTACCACAACACCTTCAGCTTACATATGGTACTTTTATGCTGAGGTTCAATGCAAGGATATGGTGGGAATCCAAAAGTAGGGAGCTACTACCACCAATCACATGGGAGACATTTAGGCATGAATTCTTGGAGAACTTTTTCCCTGGAAGCTTGAGAATCCAATATAGTGCAGATTTCTTAAGTATTTCTCAAGGAGGCCGTAGTCTTGAACAATATGAAACAGAGTTCAGTAAGCTGTTACAATATGCCCCCGAATCATATAAGAATAGAGAGGAACTCAAAAGGCAAGTCTTCTTAGGGGGATTGGATGAAGACCTTCGTATCAAGTTGATAGAGTTCGACATCAAAGATTTTCGAGAACTAGTAGAAAGAGCACGAATTGTGGATGGTGCTAAGAAAAGGAGAAGGATGGAAGGAAATGTCATGATAATTGAGGAGGAATTTATAAGTGAACCTAGCCTAAGCCTCAAAGTCAATGAGCTCGAAACATCGGTCAGCCCGAGTAGAAAGAAGAATAAAAAGAAACCGGATACCCAATGTTGGAAATGCAAAAAGGGACATCAACCAAGACAGTGTCCTAAGTTACAACACAAGTGTTACTGCGGGAGTCCGAATCACAAAGTCATGAGATGTCCAAAGAAAACCTCTGCCACTTGCCTAATCTGTAAAGAACTAGGACATGTTGCCAAGAAGTGTCCTAGGAAGAAAAATACGAATAACGAAAACCAAATATAGTCCAAATCATCTCAGAATAATGGGTGCTAACACAATTATCACAAGGAAAAACTTATAAGGCAAAATATAGCAAAGTTCTTGTCACACCCCAAAGGGTACTATAAATATAACAGTCTGCCACATTCAATATTAAAGCTTAAGTATGACAACCTTAGTCATTCCTAAAAGCATATATATTAAATGTAAGGCGTGCTCTTACAATTTTAGTGGATCATACTTTGAAATATGAAGCTTAAGAGATACAGTAACAACTAAGAAATGGAAATCATAATATTAATTAATAAATATAACATCTTATAAGGATCTTGGGGGCATTCCCCCGCCAAAAGTACACTAACAAAGCTATATCATATACAAGAAGTTTTGCCTAGAAGTCTACATCTACACTAGATTTGGACTTCATTCAAAAACTTCTTAAGCAAAAAAGGGGTACCTGGGTACAAGGCCCACATGGCTTTAGCCAAAGGTAGGGAAACTACAGTAAATAGCTACATGGATATAAGCTACTAGCTTAGTAAGAATTATTTCCATAGATAAGTACACTTGAATAGCAATAATCAAACAAGTTATTTAATCAACCAAGTGAAATGCAACAACCACATGAGCATACAAGACATATGATTTTCTGATAATCATATGTTGAATGGATTTATGCCCTCCATTTGGGATTAGGAGCAGCAATTTATATGCTTCTGACTAAACGTCCCGACACTTTAATTAAGATCCAACGATCTTACCACTATTCATTTCCCCCACAAGGGTAGTGATCCCATGCAATGTGACTCACAAGTGATATGCATGATTTTAGTTTAATTAAAGCCCATAGTATAATTATTAACAATTTAAGGTAACCATAGATTTTCAGACAGATCAAGTTCTAAACTAAATCAAGCATTGGTTATAATCACTTCTCGTTCCGATATTCTTATCATTCATTCAAACAATATTACATGCATACAATTCAATCTTTTCCTTAAATCTAGTGCTTCTAAACTACAAGCATAATCAAGTAAGTTAAGTTATAGAAATAAAACTTACTTAGTCATGGGTTCACGGGTCTTTAGTCAAAATAATCATCTGGATATAGGAGATCTTTCTCACAATCACCTAAACAAGAAAATACCCACAATGAGTATTTCTTGATAGTTCTATTGAAATTTGACAAAACTATGTTATTAAGTTCGTCAAAATTCGTATGGAAGACAATTCCAACTTAAAGTGGTCATAACTTGCTCATTTTAACTCGGAATTGCGCATATAATATACCGTTTTCTACCTATTCGAAAAGATCTATCTATTTCTAAGATTATTTCTATCAAACAAGGTCTTTTAGGTTGAAAAACATGGGTGACCAGATTCACCAAGAAAATCCCAGCCTAAAAACAATCATTTCAAACATTCAAAAATCCTTTGATAATTACTTAGTTATCATTATAGATAAAAAAAAAATTCTTTTTTTTAGATTTATAGCTCATATTTCATACATGTTCAAGTATTTGTTGTCCAAAAAAAATTCTTTAGTAAAAACAATGTTAGTTAAAAGTTTCGAAAAATCATAATTTACAAGAAATCCTTTTGTAAATTCTTTAAAAAATGGAGCTTTTGATTCTTTTGCTTTCAAAGAGTATTTTATGTTTATCTTACTATTTTTCTTGGTGACTTTTCCATAAAAATGAATTTTTCTATTTTTCCTTTTTGAAACTTCTAACACTAGTGTCAATTTTCCTGTTAATTTCCTATGTATTTCCTTTGACTATTAGTTTGATCTTTTTAAATCTTGGTTTGAAAGCTTAAATTTCTTTTTTATGAGGTTTCCTTTATATTATGTTTTTAAAGAAAACATTTTTGTAATAAAGAATCATCTTCCTTAATTTTAGAAAACAATTCTATTACTACTATAATTATTGTTTTAGAAAAAGCCTTTCAAAATAATGGTATTTCTAAAATTATAGTGAGTTCTTCCTAAGACTTTGAGAAAAAAATGGATTCATTTTATTAATTTAAAAACTCTAAATTTCGTTTAGAACTCTTCTTTAGTGACAAAAATCTCTTTTGCAAAAAGTATAGTTTAAACTTTGCGGTTTAAACAACAACATTTATTTTGTATGAATATGAGAATAATAACAAGTAAAATTATAGCAAGAAAATAATAAGCAAGATAATATATGTCAAGTATTGAGAGTCTTAGCTTTGAATCAAGGTCTCAGACTAAGAAATGGACTAGTCTCGAAAAGAAAAAAAAAATTGTTTTGACTTGATGAAGACAAGTTTAAGTCTAGAAAGACTAGTCTTAAAATAGCATGAAATAAGTAAATAAATTATAAAGCATGAAAATAAATAAATAAATAACAAGTGAGCTTATATGCTCTAAAGAATATATATAGATATATGAATATATTTAGTTAGATATAAATGAGAAGTTAGCATAATAACAATAATAATATAAGCAAGGTATAATAACAACATAAAAATGTAGCAATGGATGTTCATAAACAAGAACAATACAAGTATAAACCCCCAAATTTTTGGAATCAGTTTAAGCCTAAAACCCTAACGGGAAGTCAACTGGAGCTCTAAAAGTCAACAAAACCCTAGTTAGACGTGATAGCTCAAAGTCCGACACTCCCGAAAAAGAAACTCGGTGAGAATAAATAGAAGTTTAGAATGTAGAATAGTGCGGAATTATCTAAGGCTACGTAAAAAGATCAGATTAGTGAAACCTCAACTCGTTTCGAACCCGATCGGACATGATTCTTGAAAAAAGTGTCCGGAACCCGGAATAGTAAAAATATTCCAAATATACCGTTAGACTCGTAAAAATACAAGGTTTTTAAAAATATCAATTTCATCATTTTTCAGTAGCTAAAAAATTAGATATCGTATTTATACGCGTATTTTCTTACTACCGGTTGTCACGCCCCAACGGGTACCCTAAACGTGGCAGTCCATCACACTCAATATTAAAGCTTAAGTATGACAAACTTAGCCATTCCCAAAAGCTTTTATATTAAGTGTAAGGCGTGCTTTCACAACTTTAGAGGACCATATCTGGAATTATGAAGTTTAAGAAGATATAAATAACACATTAAGAAAAGAGGATTCATAATAATCATTCACTTATAACAATGATCTTTACAAACTTAGTGATACTTCCCTGTGATTATTGATCTATTACAAGAATATTTGTACATTAATACTAATACTATACGTCATCTAAAATTTCCTTTTTCTAAAAAGAAATTACCTGACCGCAGGGTCCTCATGGCCTTAACCATAAATAGGGAAACTGCAAAAGATATCTATGGGGATATAAGCTAACAGGCTTAATGAGAACTATTTCCATAAATAACTTCTTGTAACAAGATTTCAAACAAGTTGTTTAAACAATCAAATGTGATGCAACATTCACGTGGGCAAACAAGCATATAGCTTTCCGGAACTAATGTTGAATGGATTTGCGCCCTCCATTCGGGTTTGGTGATACTTAACCTCAAATCAAGTAGTATTAGTAAAAAAAGTTTTATGCTCATGAGCACTCATCACCAAGCATTCTGAATCTACTTGAATTGACCTTGCTTTCGAATTTTCCACCAAGCATGTCCCTTAAGCTGTTAGGCAATCGCTTTCAGATACTCCGCCAAGTGTTGCTTTCGACATGAGCCTACTATCCTTCTTACCCAAGGATAATAACCCATATGCAATGTGACTTACTTCATGGTATGCATGAATTCATTTATTTATGATGTCAGAGCATAATTATTATTGAATTTAAGGCGATCAAGGAATTTCATACAAATAAAAAATTATACTAAAACAAGCATTTAATCAATTCCGACTTCGATATTCTTAGGATTCTTTCAGAGAATTATTTTACATACATATCGATTTATTTTACAGGCACAACAAGTATAGCATTTTAAGGAAATAAACTCACGTCGCCATGTCGACTATTCCTCTCTATGCGGATGAGTCGTTCACACACTCTTCTCAATCGTAATAATCTTCGAGATAAAGGTATCCTTCCTCGGAGCCACCTAACCAAAGAAAATACCCAAAATGAGTATTCCTCGATGATTTTCTTGAATTTTGACAAAATAATATCAAAAGAACGTTAAATTCATATAAAGGAAAGTTCCAATTTAAAATGGCCATAACTTAGTTATTTTAACTCGAAATCGCACATATAATAGACCGATTTCTACCTACTCGAAAAGATCTATCCATTTCTAAAACTATTTTTGTCAAACTAACCCATTTAGGCCCCGAAACAGTGGAGACGAAATCCACCACGAATTTTCTAATTAAAAAACAACTTTGGTTCATTCATTCAAAACTTGCTAAATACTTAGTTATCTATATAGTTGAAAATTTCTCTTTTTATAACTATATAACTCATGTTTAAGCATGCTCAAGTGTTTTGTTGTCCAATTATATTTCTTGAGTAAAACAATATCGGTTTGAAGTTTTTAGAAAAATATAGTTTACAAAAATTGATTTTGTAAATTTCTTGAAATGAATACCTTGTTTCCTTTTGTTTTCTAAAAAAATGCTTTGTGTTGGTTTTATTATTTTTCCCAAGTAACTTTTTTTTTTTGAAAATAAAATTTTCTATTTTCTATGTTCTCTTATATTAGTACTACTTTTCCTATTAATTTTTTTATACAATTTCCTTTGCCTATTTGTTTGTAAAGGTCTTTATTTAAAAATTCATTAACCTTTCATTTTGTCTATCTTTTTCGTAAAATTATTCTTGTACCAACAATTGTTTTCTTTTGAAAAATAAAGTGGAATAATAAAGGATTCAAGAAGCTTCTTATAGTAAAAGTAGTTTCTAAAATTTGTAGTGGGTTCTTTTTGTAACTTGAAAAGAAATGATTTTATTTTAGAATATAGATTTTATTCTTTACATAAACTTATTTCTAAGTGACAAAATCTTCTTTTGTTAATTATTTTTAGAAATTGAAAATTTTTGACAATAATCTAAATGAACATGAATTATGAGAAAATAATAGCAAGTAAAATAACATAAATAATAAAGTCAAGTATTGGAGTTTAGCTTTTTCAAGGCTCCTGGGACTAAGAAGTAGACTAGTCCCAAAAATAAAAATAAAATGAAAGAAAGAAAAATTTGTTTTGACTTGATGAGGACAAGTCTAAGACTAGAGACTAGTCTTATTTTAACAAAGAATAAATAAATTGTGATTCAATAAATGAATAAATTGCAATGGAATAATAAATAAATTGCAAAATAAATAAATTGCAAGTGAGCTTATATGCTCTTAAAGAATATGTATATATATATATAGATAATAATACTTAGTTATAATATGAACAAAAATAATAACATGAACATAAATAGATTTTTCATGAACAAGAACAATACATGAACATAATGAAGCTTCCATAACTTGTAGTCTTTGGAAATTCACACTATGGTCATGTAAAGTTACATAACATGAAGAAGAAGAAGAAAATAAGTGGTTACCTAAAGAAGACTTTGGAATTACTATGTAGTTATGGGTTTTAGTTGTTGGTAGAAGTTGTTGTGGAATTATTTTAAGAGAGTTTTGAGAGGACATTTTGGGAGATTTTTATATGAATTTATGGGTAGTAATTGTGTGAAAGAAGTGAAGGAGGAGGGGGGTATTTATAGGAAAATGTAGAGGGATTTTTGTGTGATTAAAATAAATAAAAATTAAAACAAAATTGAGGAAGATAGAGAGAGGGGGGAGCGTCGGCCACATGCAAGGAGAGAGAGGAGAGATTTTATTTTTTTTATTTTTGTTAAATAAAAGATGTAATATGTAAGGTAGATGTGAAATAAAGTTATGAGAAAGGTAAAAAGTAAAGGTTATAGGTTTTGGAGTGTGGAAGTGTAGGTGTAAGAAAAAGTAGAGAGAAAAGAATAATGTAGAATAGTAATGAATAGTGTAATGTAAAGTAGATATGACTAATAAAGTACCGGTAGTAAGAAAATATACATATATAGCTATATCTGCTATTTTTACTTACCGAAAAATTACGAAATTGATATTTTTAGAAATCTTATTTTTACGAGTCTAACGGTATATTTGGAATATTTTTACTATTCCAAGCCTTGGGACATGTTTTTCAAGAACCGTGTCCGATCGAGTTCAAAGGACACTCGAAATTTGCAAAACTGATATTTTTATATAACCTATAGTTATTACGAACTATTCTAGCTAATTATTCTAACTTTGTTTTCTAGGGCCAAGGAAAACGGCAATGTTGGACTTAAGCGGTTACGGTAAACTAGGGTTTTGTTGACTTTAAAAATCCGGTTGACTTCTGGTTTAGGGTTTTAAGCTGAACCGATTCCAAAAATTTGGGGGTTTACAACCTACCACCCTTAAAGAAAGTTTTGTCCTCAAAACTTGGAAATTCCTAATTGCGGTTTCAACCAAACTTGAATACTTGGGTTGTGCTTCATTCGTCTCCTCAAGTTTCTTGAAAAAGATTCCTCTTAATCGATTTCCTCATTTCTTATCTTTTGAATTCTTGGGGATAAATGTCTGTATTGGGTATTCTTTATAGGGAAAGTCCTCCTTTAAAAGCACTTACTCTTTTATCCTTGTAACTTGATTCCTCGACCAATCGTTATATAGAGATTTGGAATATGTTGCATGTTTCCAACACATTTAGATGACAAACTAGACTTCCAACTTATCTTATTACTTCCCAAAAGATCACACGATAATCACTTCCTGCACATGAATCCCATTTTGAAATTCCTAGGGTCCTTCTTTTCCGATTAGTCTCACTTCTTTCGTTTATCTTATCCCTTCCTCACTTTATGAGGCACTCTCTATTGTTCCTCCAGGGTCTTGAATTGTTCTCCTTGGTCGTTTGCTATGTGGCATCAAGGGGTCTCTTTTTCTTCAAAATTCCTTGTTAGTTCCTCATTGTTGCACCTTTCCCATGTTCTGGTTTGTCATGATTCTGACTAAAACTCCTTGCTTTCATATCAGCTTCCTTTATAAAGCTTTGTTAGGTTGTACGTAGAGAACATTATATTGATCGATTATGAAACGAACCATCTTTGTAAGTCGATCAGCTTATACTATAATCGTCCTTGCCTTCTTGCTAACAATGTGAGAAATTCAAAATCTCGAGAAGGTTAATTCCGTTTTTATCCCGGTATCATTGAGTCTTTATAGATCCTTCCGTCTTTTGGTGTTCTTACTTCATTATCAATACTTCATTTCTTCTAATGTCTCTTGAACTTCGGCACATCTGAGTTCTCCTCGAATATGCCGTTGGTCCCAAATTATGAACCGTATTCATGATTCTTTCTTACTGACTTCCCTGTCCTTAGTTATGCTAAATTGTCCTTTAGCTTCCTTCAGTACACCTTTCTTCCTATATTTCCTCTTTACCCTTTGTATCTTCTCATCAAAGCTCTTTTATTCTTTCTACACGGTTGATTTTTAATATCCTATCTACTGTTTCCTCCTTTAAGCTTTGTTTTGAAACTTCGATGTTCAGCTTCTCGATTCCTTTTATTAACTTCCTATACTTAAGATTACATTCTTTGATTATCTCTTTTTCTCCTTCAAACTATACCACGATTTTTGTCAATTATTCACTTATTCAACAGGGTCTTATATTCTTGGTTCGAGTCCAAAAAGCGTTACTAGAACTTGTGGGGTCTATAAAGAGTTCGAGGGTCATTCCTTCTTGATCTGGTCCTTAGTTGGTAGTATTGCGATCTTAAACCTTGAGAAAACGAGTTCGCTTCTTTGTAATTGGTCAAAAAATTTTCACTTCCAAGAAGTGGATGTTCACTTTGTTCCTTTCCGAAAGTTAACACATTGGCTTAGGAGTTTATCCTTTTTCTTCTATTATAAGCTGAACGGGTATATTTGGTGGTGGTATACTTCATAAGGTCTTGATCTAGAGTTTCCTGTTATTGTTTCTCCGACTTCCTTATTAAAATCGTTCATAGGTTATTAGTCTAGTTACAAAGTTGATCTTTTTCTTTGGATGTAATCTGAGTCATTTATCCAAAATTCTTCTTAAAACTTCTATTGAAATTCACGAATATCTCCAAAGGTTGGTTTCTTTTCATTCCCTTTCGTATTATTGAGATAGTCATTCATTCTCCTTTATCAACTCGAAAGAATGTGTCTCTTCTTTTCTTGTGAAAGCAAGTCCTTTACCAATGCTATTCTTCTGTCTTACTAGTTACGAGCTCTACATTCTCCTTGTGACTTTTTATTGGGGTTCTACTGAGAGGTAAATATTCTATACCAAGGATTACTTAACTCCATTACTCTTTAACATCGCAGGTGACCGCACGTCATTACATCATTATTGGATGATCTGTCATCGCTTCTTGGGTTTCGTCATTCCTTCTTGTGGGGATTTCAAATCTTAAAACTAGGGGTTGATGTTGGTTATTGGTAGTCTTATCCTCTTATGTAACTAGGTGTGACAATAGAATGTGTTGCTTTGGAATACATGAGAGCAAAACATTCTGATTTACTAACTGAAAGCCTCTTACGTACTTGATAGGGGATTATTACTCCTATTCTCTTATTCATCCATATAAAAAAATATATATATAAACTTTCACGTCGCCTTAAATAAAGGAACAACAACAACATAGATGGGTTGGAGGCTTACCGGTTCCCACGTCGCTGTTATAGCCTCTTATGCACTCCAAGGCAGCCAAGTTTCCATCTTCTTCGTTTACCTCTTCACATATCCACTGTCCCTCCAAGTTGTAGATTCGAATTTCCAAAGCAGTAGATCCTGGTCTGTTTTCACTTCCACTTCCATTTCCTTTCCCAATCCTTATAGGAACAACTCCTTCTGATGATCTTGTCAGACTATTCTTCCCTTGCAGGTAGTCGTTGGCGAAATGCCCATTTGGCTCGTGGACATGGTAAGCAGCACTTCCTTTCCTTGGACATTTCGACATCTTATGGTCTGCATTTCCACAGAAGAAACACTTCCCAAATAACTGAGGGCACTTCTTAGGGTAGTGTGCTCCATTGCACTTCCAGCATTTGACGTCTTTTGATCCGATTCTCCCACTATCCTCTTTATTCTTATAGTGGTTAGAAAACTTGAGTTTCTTTTGTGGGGGTATGAAACTGGTTCTATCATGAAGCTTCTCCTCAAAGATCGGGGTTTCCTCTTCTTCTTTCCTTTCTCTCCTTTTTCTTGCTCCTTCTACAATTCGAGCTCTTTCCACCAATTCTCGATAGTTTCTTATGTCAAATTCTTCTAACCTCATTCTCAAATCTTCATCCAATCCTCCTATAAACACTTGTCTTTTTAACTCTTCGCTATACTTATAGGAATCGGGGGCATATTGCAATAATCTACTAAACTCAGTTGCTACTGCTCGATAGTTCTTCCCTTCTGAGCAATTTGCAAGAAGTCTGCACTGTACCTTACTCGTAAACTTCCTGGGAAATAATTCTCCAAAAACTCATGTCTAAAAATTTCCTAAGTGATTGGAGTCATCAACTCTCTTTTCTTTGACTCCCACCATGTCTTAGCGTTTAGACGAAGCATGAATGTCCCATACTTGATTTGCAGGTGGTGCGGGACCTTATATGCATCAAAGGACATCTCGATTTGAGCCAGCCAATCTTCGGCCTCCTCCGGCTTATCATAAGCTCCCTCAAAGTAGCGGTTGCTTTTGATGAAATCAGGCAACATACTTTTATAAGGGCTTGGTGGTAGGGGTAGAGGTAGTGGTGCACTTCGGGTGTACATGTTCCTATCCACAGATGCCTCCATTGATGCTTGTTGTGGCGGCAGTGTTGGTATAGATGCTGGTGCTGTCTCAAGTATAGGTGCTTGTGCTGGCATGTTTTGCCTAATTGCTTCTAACACTTGGGTCAGTGGATACTTGAGTTGGGGGTCGTAGCATTTCCTGATATACTCTATGCCAGTGGAAGATATTGTTGATGTCAGCCCTCATCCATTCAAGATGATCCATCAGGTTATCATGGGCGTAAACAAACATTGGTCCGATCCGAGTCCATGTTAGAAAATCTAGTGAAGTTTGACCTCCATCTTCTCTAAGGACGAAAGTTGCTTCTTGCAGCATTGGTCGATAGTCCGCGATGGCAATGATTCGTTACATAACGTATATTATCTCCAAACCAGTCATTTTCTTACCTATAAGGCAGTTGTGAATAGTCCGTACCACTCCCTTCCATTCGATTTGCAGCATTCCCCTCTTCCAGATTAGGAACATTTCCCAAATGGTCTTAAGTTGTCCTGCTAGGGCAAACTCCTCGCATAAAACTCTAAGTCTCAATCGGTAATTTTCTGGTTTTTCGAAAGGTCCTTTTCGGAAGTTCTTGGCTTGAAGACGGGCCTCATCTATGGTGATCTATGTAAAAGAGAGAGATTAGAAAGCTTATTCTACCCATTCTATTTTATCTAAGTCTTCATTATTTCTATTCAAGTCTCCTTAAGTCCAATTCTATACCTATGATTCCGAGGTTCTTAACCATGCTCTGAGAGCAACTTAAACTGTCACGCCCCAATGGGTACCCTAAATGTGACAGTCTGCCACACTCAATATTAAAGCTTAAGTATGACAAACTTAGCCATTCCCAAAAGCTTTTATATTAAGTGTAAGGCGTGCTTTCACAACTTTAGAGGACCATATCTGGAATTATGAAGTTTAAGAAGATATAAATAACACATTAAGAAAAGAGGATTCATAATAATCATTCACTTATAACAATGATCTTTACAAACTTAGGGATACTTCCCCGTGATTACTGATCTATTACAAGAATATTTGTACATTAATACTAATACTATATGTCATCTAAAATTTCCTTTTTCCAAAAAGAAATTACCTGACCGCAGGGTCCTCATGGCCTTAACCATAAATAGGGAAACTGCAAAAGAAATCTATGGGGGTATAAGCTAACAGGCTTAGTGAGAACTATTTCCATAAATAACTTCTTGTAACAAGATTTCAAACAAGTTGTTTAAACAATCAAATGTGATGCAACATTCACGTGGGCAAACAAGCATATAGCTTTTCGGGAACTATATGTTGAATGGATTTGCGCCCTCCATTCGGGGTTTGGTGATACTTAACCTCAAATCAAGTAGTATTAGTAAAAAAAGTTTTATGCTCACGAGCACTCATCGCCAAGCATTCCGAATCTACTTGAACTGACCTTGCTTTCAAATTTTCCTCCAAGCATTTCCCTTAAGCCGCCAAGCAATCGCTTTCGGATACTCCGCCAAGTGTTGCTTTCGACATGAGCCTACTATCCTTCTCACCCAAGGATAATAACCCATATGCAATGTGACTCACTTAGTGGTATGCATGAATTCATTTATTTATGATGTCATAGCATAATTATTATTGAATTTAAGGCGATCAAGAATTTTATACAAATAAAAAATTATACTAAAACAAGCATTTAATCAATTCCGGCTCCGATATTCTTAGGATTCTTTCAGAGAATTATTTTACATACATATCGATTTATCTTTTCGTAATTCTAATGCAAATAATTTACAAGCACAACAAGTATAGCATTTTAAGGAAATAAACTTACATTGCCATGTCGACTATTCCTCTCCATGTGGATGAGTCGTTCAGACACTCCTCTTAATCGTAACAATCTTCGAGATAAAGGTATCCTTCCTTGAAGTCACCTAACCAAAGAAAATACCCATAATGAGTATTCATCGATGATTTTCTTGAATTTTGACAAAATAATGTCAAAAGAACGTTAAAGTTCATAAAAAGGAAAGTTCCAATTTAAAATGGCCATAACTTGGTCATTTTAACTCGGAATCGCGCATATAATATACCGATTTCTACCTACTCGAAAAGATCTATCCATTTCTAAAACTACTTTTGTCAAACTAACCCATTTAGGCCCTGAAACAGTGGTGATGAAATCCACAATGAATTTTCTAATTCAAAAACAACTTTGGTTCATTCATTCAAAACTTTCTAAATATTTAGTTATCTATATAGTTGAAATTTTCTCTTTTTATAACTGTATAACTCATGTTTAAGCATGCTCAAGTGTTTTGTTACCCAATTATATTTCTTGAGTAAAACAATGTCGGTTTGAAGTTTTTAGAAAATATAGTTTACAAAAATTGATTTTGTAAATTTCTTGAAATGAATACCTTGTTTCTTTTGTTTTCTAAAAAAAATGCTTTGTGTTGGTTTTATTATTTTTCCCAAGTAACTTTTTTTTTTTTTTGAGAATAAAATTTTCTATTTTCTATGTTCTCTTATATTAGTACTACTTTTCCTATTTATTTTTTTTATACAATTTCCTTTTCATATTTGTTTGTAAAGGTCTTTATTTAAAAATTCCTTAGCCTTTCATTTTGTCTATCTTTTTCGTAAAAATTATTCTTGTACCAACAATTGTTTTCTTTTGAAAAACAAAGCGGAATAATAAAGGATTCAAGAAGCTTCTTATAGTAAAAGTCGTTTCTAAAATTTGTAGTGGGTTCTTTTTGTAATCTGAAAAGAAATGATTTTATTTTAGAATATAGATTTTATTCTTTACATAAACTTATTTCTAAGTGACAAAATCTTCTTTTGTTAATTATTTTTAGAAATTGAAAATTTAGAACAACAATCTAAATGAACATGATTAATGAGAAAATAATAGCAAGTAAAATAACATAAGTAATAAAGTCAAGTATTGGAGTCTTAGCTTTTTCAAGGCTCCCCGGACTAAGAAGTAGACTAGTCCCAAAAATAAAAATAAAATGAAAGAAAGAAAAATTTGTTTTGACTTGATGAGGACAAGTCTAAGACTAGAGACTAGTCTTATTTTAACAAAGAATAAATAAATTGCGATGGAATAAATAAATAAATAAATTGCAATGGAATAATAAATAAATTGCAAGTGAGCTTATATGATCTTAAAGAATATGTATATATATATAGATAATAATACTTAGTTATAATATGAACAAAAATAATAGCATGAACATAAATAGATTTTTCATGAACAAGAACAATACATGAACATAATATAGCTTCCATAACTTGTAGCCTTTGGAAACTCACACTATGGTCATGTAAAGTTACATGACATGAAGAAGAAGAAAATAATATGAAGTGGTTACCTAAAGAAGACTTTGGTATTGTTATGTGGTTATGGGTTTTAGTTGTTGGTAGAAGTTGTTGTGGAATTATTTTGAGAGGAGATTTTAGGAGAGTTTTTGTATGAATTTGTGGGTAGTAATTGTGTGAAAGAAGTGAAAGGGGAGGGAGGTATTTATAGGAAAATGTAGAGGGATTTTTGTATGATTAAAATAAATAAAAATTGAAACAAAATTGAGGAAGATAGAGAGAGGGGGGGCACCGGCCACATGCATGAGAGAGAAGAGAGATTTTATTTTTTTTTATTTTTGTTAAATAAAAGATGTAATATGTAAGGTAGATATGAAATAAAGTTATAGGAAATGTAAAAAGTAAAGGTTATAGGTTATGGAGTATGTAAGTGCAGGTGTAAGAAAAAGTAGAGAGAAAAGAATAGTATAGAATAGTAATGAATAGTATAATGTAAAGTAGATATGACTAATAAAGTACCGGTAGTAAGAAAATACGTGTATAATAGCTATATCTACTATTTGTACTTACCGAAAAATTACGAAATTGATATTTTTGGAAATCTTATATTTTTACGAGTCCAACGGTATATTTGGAATATTTTTACTATTCGAGGCCTTGGGACACGTTTTTCAAGAACTGTGTCCGATCGAGTTCAAAGGACACCCGAAATTTGCAAAACCGATATTTTCATATAACCTATAGTTATTACGAACTATTCTAGCTAATTATTCCAACTTCGTTTTCTAGGGCCAAGGAAAACGGTAATGCCGGACTTAAGTGGTTACGGTAAATTAGGGTTTTGTTGACTTTGGAAATTCGGTTGACTTTTGGTTTAGGGTTTTAAGCTAAACCGATTCTAAAATTTTGGAGGTTTACACCGGTACTTTATTAGTCATATCTACTTTACATTACATTATTCATTACTATTCTACACTATTCTTTTCTCTCTACTTTTTCTTACACCTACACTTCCACACTCCATAACCTATAACCTTTATTTTTTACCTTTCCCATAACTTTATTTCACATCTACATTACATATTACTTCTTTTATTTAACAAAAGTAAAAAAAATAAAATCATCTCCCTCTCCCAATGCATGTGGCCGGCGCGTATCCCCCCCTCTTTCCCTCCATTTGTTTCAATTTTTCATTTATCTTAATCATACAAATTCCTCCACATTTTCTGATAAATACCTCCCTCCACTTTCACTTCTTTCACACCACTACTACCCACAAGTTTCTTACTAAAACTCTCTCTCTCAATTCTCCTCTCAAAACTCTCTCAAATAATTCCAAAACAACTTCCACAACAACTAAAACCCTTAACCACATACTACCACCAAAATCTTCTTTAGGTAACTATCTATATTATTTTCTTTCTTCTTCATGTCATGTAACTTACATGACCATAGTGTGAGTTTCCAAAGACTACAAGTTATGGAAGCTACATTATGTTCATGTATTGTTCTTGTCATGAAAAATCTATTCATGTTCATGTTATTATTTTTGTTCATATTATTGTTACTATATCTACATATTATTATCTATATCTATATATATATATACATATTCTTTAGAGCATATAAGCTCACTTGCAATTTATTTACTTTTATGCAATGCAATTTATCTATTTATTCCTTGTTATTTTAAGACTAGTCTTTAGTCTTAGACTTGTCCTCATCAAGTCAAAACAAATTTTCTTTCTTTCATTTTGTTTTTGGGACTAGTCTACTTCTTAGTCCCGGGAGCCTTGAAAAAGCTAAGACTCCAATACTTGACTTTATTACTTATGTTATTTTACTTGCTATTATTTTCTCATAATTCATGTTCATTTAAGTCGTTGTCCAAAGTTTCAAGTTCTAAAAATAATTGAGAAAAGGGAGATTTTGACACTTAGAAATAAGTTTATGTAAAGTAGAAAATCTATGGTTTGAAAACAAAAATAAAGTTATCTCTTTTTCAAGTTACAAGAAGAAACACTAAGATTTTAGAAACTACTTTTACTATAAAAAAGTTTCTTAAGTCACATATTGTTCCACTTTGTTTTTATAAAGCAAATAAATTTTTATGCATTGATGATTTCTATGAAAAACATAAAACATGAGGAAAGGATGAGAATTTTTTTCAAATAAAGATTTTTGCAAGCAAATAGACAGGAATTTGTACAAGAAAAATGAATGGGAAGAATAGTTATTTTCTAAAAACTCCAAAATAGTATTAGTATAGAAAAATTAGAAGGAAGAAAATTTACTTTCAAAAAGTTACTTGGATATATATATAAGCCAACATAAAACATTTTTTTGTAAAACAAAAGAAACAAAATATTCATTTTAAGAGACCAACAAAAATGAATTATTGTAAACTATATTTTTCTAAAAACTCCAAAACCAACATGATTTTATTTAAGCAACATAAATGGACAACAAACATTTGAGCATGAATAAATATGAGCTAAGTAACCATAAAAAGAGAACTTTTCAACTATATAGATAACTAAGTATTTATCAAACAAATTTGATTTCTTGAACCAAAGTTGTTTTTTGCATAGGAAAATCCGTGGTGAATTTTGTCGCACTGTTTCGGAGCTATATGACCTTGTTTTTTTAAAATAATTTTCGAAACAGGTAGATCTTTTCAAGTAGGTAGAAATCGGTATATTATATGCGCGATTCCGAGTGAAAATGACCAAGTTATGGCCATTTTAAGTTGGAACATTCTTTTATACGAACTTTAACGTTCTTTTGACATTATATTGTCAAAATTCAAGAAAATCATCAAGAAATACTCATTGCGGGTATTCTCTTTGGCTAGGTGACTCCGAGGAAGGATACCTATATCCCGAAGATTATTTTGATTAAAGAGGAGTGTGTGAACGACTCACCGTGTAGAGGAATATCGACATGGCATCGTGAGTTTATTTCCATTAAATGCTATAATTGTTATGCTTGTAATTTAGTTGCATTAGAAGTAGGAAAAGACAAATGAATATGTATGTAAAATATTCCTTGAAAGAATCCTAAAGAATATCGAGGCCGGAATTGTTTTAAATGATTGTTTTAGTATAACACTTGCTTTGTATGAAATACTTTAATCATCATAAACTCGATAATAAAAATGTTTCGATATTATAAATAAATGAATTCATGCATACACGAAGTGAATCATATTGTATTTTGGGTTATTATCCTTGGGTGAGAAGGCTAGTAAGCTCATGTCAAAAGCAACACTTGGCGGAAGATCTGAAAGCGATTGCTTGAAGCCGTTATGGAAAAAGCAAAATGCTTGGCGGAAGATCCGAAAGCAAGGATTAATTCAAGTAGACTTCATGTGCTTGGCGATATTAATCGAAAGCATAAAACTTTTTATTAAAAACTACTTGTTTTGAGGTTATGTATCACCAAACACCGAATGGAGGTAGCAAATCCATTCAACATATAGTTCCTGGAAAACTATATGCCTTGTTTGCCCACGTGTATGTTGCATCCCATTTGTTTGCTTAATTAACTTGTTTGAAATTTTGTTACAAGAAGTTATTTATGGAAATAATTCTCACTAAGCCTGTTAGCTTATACCCCTATAGATATCTTTTGTAGTTTCCCTATTTATGGTTAAGCCCACGAGGACCCTGCAGGCAGGTAATTTCTTTTTGGATAAAGGAAATTCTAGATGAAGTTTAGTATTAGAAATAATGTTCAAACATCTTGTAATAGAATAGTGATCATGGGAAATGTCCCTAAATTTGTAAAACCTTTGATATGAATAAATGTTTATTATGAATCCTGTTTTCTTAATATGTTATTATATCTTCTTAAGCTTCATAATTCCATGTACGGTCCTCTAAAATTGTGAGACCATGCCTTACACTTAATATCAAAGCTTTTGGGAGTGGCGAAGGTTGTCATACTTAAGCTTTAATATTGAGTGTGGCGGACTGTTACGTTTAAGGTACCCCTTGGGGAGTGACAACATGAACATAGTGTAGTTTCCATAACAATAAGTTTAAGAAACTCACACCATGGTCATGTAAAGTTACATGACATGGTAGAAGTAATATGAATAAGGTTTAATACCTAAAAGATAAATGATAGTGAAGAAAAGTGGTGGTGTTAGTAAGAATTTGGGAGGATTTGGGGAGTATGTAGAGAGGAAATTTGAGAGAGAGTTTGGAGAGAGTTTTGAGAAGAAAATTTTAGAGAGTTTTGGTAGTAAATTTGTGAGTAGGTAAAGTGTGAAAGAAATGAAAGAGGAAGAGGGTGTTTATAGGAAAACAAAGAGAGGATTTTGAGTGATTTAATTAAATTAAAAATTGAGAAAAATAGAGAAAGAGAAGGGGGTATGTGGTGCCAGCCATAGGGAGAAGAGAGAGGGAGAGATTTTAATTTTTTGTAGTTTTGTGGATTAAAAGTAATAATGTATAAGATAGATATGGCAAAAGTATATTGGAAAGGTAAAAGGTAAGAAAAATAGGTATGTAGAGTGTAAGAGTAGGTGGTAGAAAAAGCAGAGATAAATCAATAGTATAATGTAAAGTAGATATAATTAATAAAATACCAATAGTAAAAAAATACACGTATAAATACGATATCTGATATTTTTTAGTTATCAAAAAATTATAAAACTAATATTTTTAAAAACCTTATGTTTTTACAAGTCTAATGGTATATTCGAAATATTTTTACTATTCCAAGCCCCGGGATATGTTTTTCAAAAATTGTATCCAATTGGGTTTAAAACCAATTACAGTTTGACTAATCTAATTTTTTTAAGCTCTCTTATGTTATTACAAACTATTCTACCTACTAATCTCATACTTACTCTCTTAGGGTTACGAACGCAGGATTGCCAGACTTAAATTGTTATGTCCAACTAGGGTTTTTTTGACTTTAAGGTTTCCAATTGGCCTTCTAATTAGAGTTTAAGCTTAATCGATAATAAAACCTTGGGAATTTACAGTTCCCAATCATGCCCTAAATCGAACCCTCATCATGACTCTCAATTTACATTGATTTAAACTGAAGTGATCGAGCCTTGGACTTCATGATACAGTTTCAATCGCGTTACAAAGTCGAGCCCTAGATTAACCACAATAGAAGTTGAGTAAAAATTTGAGCTCTAAAGGAAAGAATATAGCTTAGACTTAACCTACGAAAAGTGACCCTATCTAGCTATCATGAATGAGTTGGCTTATCATGCGCATGTGAGAACAGATAAATTATGTTATAAAGAATATATCACGTCAGTGAATAAATCTTCATGATTTTCTATGCTTATAACCTATAAAAAAATGTGCATAGATACCCAAGAGGAGAGTATCATATGTAAAATATCACTAACGTAGAATAGAGAGAGAAATCTTTAAGAGAAAGAACTATTAAAGAAGTCGAAGTTTTTTTGGGTAAATTGATTTTAACCTATTGTTCGTATTTGCAAGATTCTAAACTTAATTTGTAATATTCATCTTTAATTTTGTATTATCTCTTCTGAATCTATGCTTAATGTTCAAATCTATGGAGAAATAATCTCCTTAACTTTGTGATTATGAATCTAAGACCTTATTCATGTGATTTTAATGCGCTTTTTAATTGAATATTAACTGGGTATTTATATTTACTAGCTTAAACTTAATTTCACAGATCTAAATGTGTGGTACACCTTTTAGATCACCTTTTAGGTCTATGTCTAATTTCAATTAAATAGATCAAGAGATCATTCTTTTGAATAGATCAAAGCTACTAATGAAGTTGCATATAATCACCTTGAGAGAGAAGTGGTGAAACTTTCTATCACTTGTTTTCAAATTTCCAAAATGGGTTTTTAAATAAAAGATTCTTAAACTTTATGCAGATCTAGATTGCTGATAGCTTATGAGGAGATTTTGATAGTCTAATATAGATCTAAAGTTTTTGACCTTAAGAGATGCTTTAACTTACCTTCATGAGTTCGATGGTGCAAATACACCAGTAAATAATTTTTTGAGTTTGTTAGGAAATCACATAATATGGACTTGGCAAATCTTAAGTCTCATCTTGCATTACAAACCTATCCTTAATTTTATCGTAGATATATGTATATATGCATTAACCTTAGTTTAGCTTCTGCTTTGTTATGATTTGCTAAATTTACTTTGGCTAGATTATAGATAAAAAGTGAGTACGCTAGATGCTAACGATCCTTTAGAATATGACCTAATATTTCTATACTACTTCAAGAGATGTGCTTACCTAATGTTGGTGATTTTAAAGTTGAACAAAATTTATTAACTTTTAAAAATTTTTGAAAACCTCAACTTTGTGTTTTTTAAAATGAATTGACCAAGTTTTTTAGCATCGTTGCTAAGGAATCAACATTAAATTCATGAAAACGAAGCTCAACGAAGCAATATCTGAAAGCTTTTAATCAATTAGACTAGTTGCTAACCTTATGAATAGTGTAAATAATTTTTTGCTTTCTATCTGTTTTTATTTTTCCAGTAAATATTCCTTTTTGTTTTCTACAAATATTATTTTATTTTTCTTTATGCAAATATTTATGTTTCTAATACTAACCTTTCTTTCTTTCTTTTTTAAATGTAAATATTCATTTGGTTTTTATTTTTCTATACATATGTAAATATTTTTATGTATTTTCTATTTTGTTTTTAGCTTTTGTTTGTACATAGCCTTTTATATTGTTCGTAAATATGCTTGTATAGTTTTTCTTTATCATTTCTTTGTATAGTTCTATTCGTTTAGTTTTTATTTTCTACACAATTCTTTCATTCGTTTAATTCCTTAATTCTTTTTCTTTGTATAAATGTTTTTGTTATATTTTAGTTTTGTTGTTATAACATAGTTGTTGTTTTGTCTGTTGTAAAATAAGAATATTGTAAGACTAATTCATTCGTAATAAAAATGTAGTATTATGATGAGGAGTCAATCTCACACATTGTTTCTCTTTAATCTAGAGCCCCAACGTACAGAAAGAGTATCAATAAGAGTGGCTAGGGAGGAACATAGATTTTTATTAGAAAAAATGGAAAATAGGAATGAACGAGAAAATGTCGGAGGAGTAGATCAAGAGGACCTTAAACACAATAGAGTCAACTTACCCAAAATGATGCTAGATTTTCGCAGGCCTACCATGAATGGAGCCAATACAAGTATAGCAAGGCCTAAGGTAGCGGTGAATAACTATGAGATCAAACCAAATGTGATCCAGATGGTCCAATAGTATGTCTAATTCAATGGATTGTGGTACAAAAACTCAAACACTTACCTTTAACAATTTTTCGAGATCTATGACACATTTAAAATTAATGATGGAATTAGACTAAGGTTGTTTCCTTTTTTTCTTAGGGCTAATGCTAAGATATGGCTCAGTAGTCTACCTAGATAGTCTATGATTACCTGGCAACAAATGGTAGAAAATTTTATAAGTATTTCCCACCCTCCAGAACTACAAAGCTGAGAGTAGCCATCGCTTCTTTCCATCAGTTGGTATGTAAGACTCTCTATGCAGCTTTTGAGAGGTGGAAAGAGTTGCAAGGTAGGTGCCCACATCATGGACTTCCGGAGTAGACCCATATCTAACTTTTTACAATGGGCTAAATTACAACACTAGGAAACTTATTGATGCAGTAGCAAAAGGGAGCCTGAATAACAAATCCCCGAAGAGTATTTGAACCTTTTTTAGGACATGGCTAATAACCACTACCAATGGTCATCTACAAGATCTAAGAAAGAGAAGACTAAAAGACTATGGGCTTGATGTTGTAACAAATTTGACTTCCAAGATAAAAGCCTTGAGTAGGAAGGTAGATAGCATGATCATTGTGAATGGCTAAGTAAATATGGTAGATGACAATTTTGGATAGAATGTTGAGGGTATGACTTATGAGAATATGGAATATGTGAACAGTTTCAATAGACCAAAGAACGACCCTTACAGCAACACCAACACCTACAACCCTAGTTGGAGAAACCATCAAAATTTTAGGTGGAGTAATAATAATTTTCGACAATCTAGCTTTAACCCACCCAATTTTCAAAAGCTACAGGGTCAAGGGTTAAGTGTCTCCTAGGTTAGCAAGAGTTCATTAAAGGAATTAATTCCTTAATTCATCAAAGCATCTAAGGTTAGGTAGCAAACTTTAGATACTACACTGAGAAACCATTCAACTATAATTCATAACCTAGAGACACAGCTAGGTTAGATTTTAAAACTCCTCTCAGAAAGACCTTAAGGATCTTTACCTACCAACATAGAAGCTAATCCTAAAGAGCAAGCCAAGAATTGAGAAAGAGAAAGACTCTTAACATAATTCATCCTACCTTTCTTTGTGTTATTATAAGTTTTGAAAGCCCTTTTTGTTTCTTTTTAAGAAACCTTTTATTCATGAATTTTTTATGATGATGAATGTTTAGAGAAGGACAATTGATGTCCTTGGTGCATTTGAGTTTGATGAATTTGATGGTTTGTAAAGACTTTAATCGGGTTCAATTGAACACCTGATTTGATGTTTTAATTAATCTATGGATGATGATTTTTAAGTAAATGATTGATATTTTTCATGAAAATCTTTGTTTGAGAATGAATGACAGAGAAACGATTGCATTCAGGCTGCATTTTATGCTTTAAGGATTATTTTGAAGTGTTTTTGTATTAATCTACCTAATAATTTTAGTTGCGAGCCAATCTACATTTCATGAAAGGAGAATAAGTTTTTGGACGCAACTTAAATTGAGCTCGTGATTATGACTATCGTTGTCTTTAATTCTTTATTCTTTTTTACTCGTGACTCAAATAAAGTTGCGACATTGTTTTTGTAGGCTAAATAAAGGCCCACTTCGAGGCCTCGATGTCTTCATTCTTTATTTTTTTAGTCGTGACTTAAATAAAAGCCTAGCTTCTTTAATTCTTTTTGTTTGTGATTAATAAATAATAACCATGTTCTAAATTGAGTCATTGGTTGAACTCACTGCACGATAAATATTAAAGCAAAAATAATGTTGTTTCCCTCTCATTCACTACTTCATTCAAATTCCTCACAAACCTGATAAACACTCTTCGTACCCTTGATACACTTGCATTCATGGACTCATAAAAATCATCACCTTTCAACATTTCCTGCATCAAACCACCAAGGTAAGCACATTTCCTTACTTTTTTTTTTTTTTTTTACTTTTAATGGTTTATCTAAGTACAAATGCTAGGTTAATATGCGAACATTTAGGGTTTTAGTTTTTACACATTTTAATTATACTTTGATTCTGATGAAAATTAAACTACTTTTTTATGAAATGAGTTAAGATATATGTTCTTTGCATTTTTTTCACTCAAAACGACAGATTTCTTTAATAATCTGTAGCAACTTTGTTGTGACTTTTGAACTCCTAAGGAAGTTTGAAATGAACTTAGTTTGTTTCATAGTGTTTTAAAAAACTAAATTCTTTTCTTAATAAAAGTATAAGCTTAAATATCAAGAATGCAATTAAAATCAACTTAAAATTTTTCCTTAATAAAAGATGTAAGTGGTAATGCCTTGAGTAAATGTAATAATTCAATTTTAGGTTTAGTTAGAAAATTAGGGCAAATTTCTTTCATTTACAATGAATTTTGAACCTAGCATTTATGTTGCTTATCTCATTTTTATAGTAATAACACCTAAGAGATCACAAACACGATCTTATAAACAATCCAAAGGGGCTGGAATTGAATATTTGCCCTTGCACAAGTAAGTACTACCCTTTGAACCCCTATAGGACTGCATGCCGATGATGTAGAGAAATTTAAAATCTTTCTAGTTAAAAAGAAAATTGCTGAGAATGTTGGTATAGATTGGGGTGTGACAAGGAGTTTTAGTTTGGAAGAAAATTTTAGAGGATATTTTGAAGATCAGGTATGAGGGAGGATTTTTTATATAAGAGAAGAAGCTTATGGGAGAGCAACCCTAGCATTCATGGTAAGTTTTAAAACAATGTGTTAAAGCCTTAATATTAATGATTCTATTAGTTTCTATGCTTTCGAATAGTACAAGGAGGTATCAATGACGAAATTCATAGTAGCCATGGAGCTATATGATGAGGAAGAAGAAATTTTGAGTGAAGAGCTCACTGGCCTGCCAAATAAAATATCAAAGGAAGATCTAAAACAGTTTATGGCAGAAGAGATTGAGGGTACATTTTTACCCTCCAAGACAACTGACTAGAATTTTCAAAAGAAGAGTGCAAGAATATTGCGCTACATACTCACTAAGAGCTTATTCTCAAAGATAGAAGGTGCCGCCACAATCGCAGAAGTCGAACTTCATCCTCTGTTTAGCATGAAGAGGATGATGAGGATTAATATTGGGTAGGTAGTAGCATAGAGAATCAGGCATCAGGCTTGTATGTAGGGCAAGGGAATTTTCTTGGGTGGACTTATCACCGAGATCTTGAAGAACTTACAGTTATGGCTAGAACAAGGGCTGTAGATGTGGTTTGCAGATTTAAGACCTTTAACAAGAAAGCTTTCAAGGATTAGGGAATAGGTAAATTACACTAGAAGATCCCAATGATTGGAGTAAGTTTATTTTAGGTCCTAGCATTTCGAAATGTTCATCTTAGGTCCTAACATTTGGGGGAAAGTTCATTTTAGGTGCCAACGTTAGAAAAAATAGGTCAATTTGGTTCTTCAATGACACGTGTCAATAGGAGAAGGATCTTTTGAGTTTTTATTAAATATTCTCCTATTTATACGTGTCCTTAAGAACCTAAATTGACCCACTTCTTTAAACATTAGGACCTAAAATGAACTTTTCGAAATATTGAGACCCAAAATGAACTTACTTCCAAATGTTGGGACGTTCTAGTGTATTTCGCCCATTAAAGAATTTTAGAAGTAGAAACTCAACTTGCTACTGCAAAAGCAACAAAGCCAGCACATGTTACATCACTTTCTACTGCTGCCATACCTTAAGAAACATTTGTCACTATCCAAGAACCAATTGTTACCTTTGAGGAAGAAAAGGAGGAGCTATCTGCTACATATGTGCCACCTACACAAGAATCATCACAACCTCTACAGCCAGCTTCAACAAGCTTATAGCTGAAGTGAAGGATTTAGCGGAGAAGCTGGCTGCATTTGAAAAAAAGTATGATGAGGACATAAGAGATTTGAAGGAAAACATGAAGAAATTTATGGATATGCTTGCCCATGGTCCTCAACCACCCATAAATTCCAAATCATCTCCATCCGAGCCTGCCTTGGCTGAGTTAGATAACCATGATGATGATGATGACAACAATAATGCCAAGCCATGCTCACCCTTCACATTCATACCATCCTCATCACATCTTATACACATTCCATCACCACCAATAACCCAAACCCAAACATCTCTACCACATATTACCCAAAGACTACCTCCAACATACACTGAACCTTTCTAAACACATGTTAGAAGATTTAGTTGTCAATTTGCTAATTTAGTTACTGCAATTTATATACAATTAATGTAATTTATTAGATAATCATGTAAATTAATGTAATTTATTAGATAGTCAAACCTAAATTAAAGGAGCTGACACCCTAATTAAAGGAATTGAGATCTCTTCTTTTGTATATTCCTTTTTAAGGTAGGATTTCTGCTGCATTTATAGAGAAAAATGTTTCTATAATAGATACGATTTCAATTGCTCAAAATCCTCTATATTTGACATGGTATCAGAGCCCTTGCTCTCTACATAGTCATAGTTTTAAATTTTTTTCCCAATTTCTTGTTCTTAGTTCCTAGTTCTCTAGCAGCCACATGTCTTTAAACAATGAATCTTTCTTGATTTGTTTTAATGGAAAAAACTACTTAGCTGGGCATTCCAATTCAAGATATATGTTAAAGGAAGAGATCTATAGGGTCATATTGATGGCAGCAAACCTGCTCCTGAGCAAGGTACAAATGAATATGCTAAGGGGAGGTCAAGGATGCACAAATCATGACATAGATTATGGGATCTATAGAAACTAACATTATTTTAAATCTTCGATCCTCCAAGACTATAGCTGAGATGTGGAATTACCTAAAGAAAATCTACAACCAGTAAAACGCGGCTCATAGATTCCAACTTGAACATGAATTATCCATGATTCATCAAGATAATCCCTCTATTTCTGATTTTTATTCTAGCTTTATGAATCTTTGGGCTAAATGTATTGATATAATCTATACTACCTTACCTCTTGAAGTTTTTGATGCTGTCCAATCTATTCATGAAATTGCAAAAAGGGATCAATTTCTCATGAAATTGAGATCTAAATTTGAGGGTACCAGGTTTAGTCTTATGAATCGAAATCTTGTTACCTCCCTAGATATATATGCCTTAATGATATACTATGAGAGGAACAATGAATGCTCACTCAAGTAACCATGGAACAACAAAGATCCAAATCAATTCCAATAGCTTATGCAGCATAAGGAAAGCTAAGAGGTAAGGAGACAAAGGTTGTTTGCTACAAAGGATTTAGTCATTATGCCTCAAATTGTCTTAAAAAAAATTTGCAACTATTGCAAAAGAATGGACATATTATCAAGGAATGTCTAACTCGACCTCCCAAGAGATCTAAAAGAGCATTTATTGCCTTGATTGGCTCCTTTAGCACTGGTGGTTCAGCGGATGCCATACCCTTAATACAAACTCTTCTACTTGTGCTTAAACTTTTAACACCTGAGATGGTTCAACAAATGATTATCTCTGCCTTCTCTACTTTAGGACTAGGTAAACCTTCATCTACTTCATCTACATGGTTTTGCAATTCCGGGGCATCCAATCTTATGAAAAATAATGATCAAATCCTAACCAGTGTAAAGAAATATTCTGGAAACCTTGAGATTCGTACTATTGATGGCAATTTAGTACCCATTACAGCCACTGGTAATATTTCTCCTTCTTTAACTAATGTTTTTGTTTCTCTAAGCTTTACTACTAACCTTGTTTCAGTTGGAAAATTGATTCACAATAATTGTAAACCCTCGAAGTTTTGAAATCAAATTAAAGCTTAAACCCTAATTAGAAGTCAACCGGATTTCTAAAAGTCAACAAAACCCTAGTTTACCGTAACCGCTTAAGTTCGGCATTCCCGTTTAAGAAACCCTAAGAGAGTAAGAAAGAGTTTAGTGTGTAGAATAGTTCGTAATTATCCAATGAAGCTTAAAAAGACCGGTTTAGTAAAACCGCGACTCGTTTTGAACCCGATCGGACACAGTTATTGAAAAACGTGTCCCGGAGCTCGGAATAGTAAAAATATTCTGAATATATCGTTAGACTCGTAAAAATATAAGGTTTTCAAAAATATCAATTTCATAATTTTTCGGTAACTAAAAATATCAAATATCGCATTTATAAGCGTATTTTCTTACTACCAGCACTTAATTTGTCATGTCTACTTTACATTACACTATTTACTACTATTCTACACTATTTATCTATCTCTACTTTTTCTTATAACCTACTCTTACAACCCATACACCTATTTCTTACATGTTTTCATTTCCAATACAACTTCACATCTTTCATATCTTACTTTTAATTAATCAAAAGACAAAAAAATAAATTTTCACTCCCTCTCTCCTCTCAAAATAACGCCGGCCACCCCTCTCTTTCTTCCCATTTGTTTTATTTTCAATTTATTTAATTAACGCAAATTATCTCCTATATTTTCCTATAAATACCCCCATACTTCCACTTCTTTCACACCTCTCTTCTACTAAAGTTACTCTACTAAAATCTCTCCAAGAAATTCCTCTCAAGAAGTTCTCTCAAGTGTAGTTCTTTTAGGTAAATGTTCTTCTAGACTTCCATATGTTCATTTACAATAGGTTCATACTTTGTTTTTGTTCATAATCTACTTTCCTTATGTTGTTTTTATGTCCATAACTATCTAATATATCATATAGCTATATATATTATTTAGAGCATATAAGCTCATTGTTTTGCAATTTATTTACTTTCCTTGCAATTTATTTACTTTCTTGCAATTTATTTACTTTCATGTTATTTTTAAGACTAGTCTTTCTAGTCTTAGACTTGTCCTCATCAAGTCAAAATATTTTCTTTTTCTTTTGAGACTAGTCTTTTCTTAGTCCCGGGATACCTTGATGAAACTAAGGTTTCAATGCTTGATTTATTTTCTTATTAGCTTATTCTTTCAAGTGATTATGTTTCTTTATGTTTCCATAACTTTATGATTCATATTCATGTATAAACATAATGATTTTTGTCTCAAACAAAATAAATAAGGAAATATTTTCTTAAAATAAAGATTCTTTTCTAGAAATGAAAGTAGGAAGTAAACTTTTCTAAAACTAAGAAGTCATCTTAACAAACTTAGAGGAGTTCATAAGAAATTTTATACATGACATAAAAAGGACTTTTTGAAGTAAACAAAGATTTTACAACAACTTTACTTTTTCTCCAAATGATAGAAATTCTTTTCATTAAAATAAAATGATCTCAAGAAATCAAGAAATTATTTTTCTAAATATAAAAGTGTTAATACTTTCAAAAAGTGTTGGAAGCTAAGTTTAGGAATAAAAATCATTCCTTAGGAATTTAAAGAGATTACGAAAATAAAATTTAGGAAAAGAGAAGAAATACTCATTATAGATAAACTTAAGATATTTTCAAAACAAAAATGAATATTCCAAAAACTCTCAAGTTTAAAATCTTTAAAGACTTTACTTTTTTATAATATTTGAGACAACTTCATTAACTTCATACATTTGTTATGAGTCAATAAATATATTATTATACCTTCCAAAGATTTTACAAGCTATTATATTACCTATCTCTTCAAAATGAGCTTTAGATAAAAGAATGAAAATAAGTTTATAAAAATTCGTGGTGAATCTGTCCGCCACTTTTTTGGAACCCAAGCAACTTAGTTTGATGAAAATAATTTTAGAAATAGATAAATCTTTTCGAATAGGTAGAAAACGGTATATTATATGTGAAATTCCGAGTTAAAATGAGCAAGTTATGGCCATTTTAAGTTGGAATTTTCTCTTATATGATTTTACCGCGATTTTAAGAAAAGTTTAGAATCTTCAAGAATAGAAACTTCATGAAAGACTCATTTTGGGTATTTCATCTTGTTTAGGTAGAGAAGGACCCGAGATCACTTTTCTGGAGGATTACTTCGATTAGGATCTACCGACATAGAGTGAGTTAATTCTTGACTTAAGTTACATTTCCTTGTTTTGTGCTTGTAAGTAGTAGCACTAGCAATTAAGAAAAAGATTAAATGAATAATTGTTGTGTGACTTGGAATTATGATTGATTGAAAATAAGTTAAGAATATCGAAAGAAGGTTTGATAAATAAATTGTGATTCTTGTATTGATATGATGAAAATTATGTTGATCGCCTTCAACTTGAACTAAACCGTGTTTGGTTAAATATATATTGAAATCAATTCATGCATATCATACTTATGAGTCACATTTGTTTCACTGCCATTCTTCATGTGGGGAAACGAGGAAATGGTAGTGGTGGCTGGTAGGAGCCGGAAAGTCTACATGGGCTAGTAAAAGCTAGAAAATTTACAGGGCGAGCAAGAGCCGGTAAATCTGTAAATATTAATGGTCGTATGGGCCTGTAACCTCCCAACCCTCGACATGGAGGGCATAAAATCTGTGCTACACTTGATTTCCAGTTAATGATGTGTATTTTGTTTATTCATTTGATTGGTGCATTCTCATATGCTTGATTAAATACTTGTTTGCTATATGGAAATGTCTTGTAGATAGAATTATCTCACTAAGCTAGTTTTGCTTATACCCTTATAGCTTTTTGTTACAGTACGATTACCTTTGGTTGGCCCCAAGGAGCCCCATATGCTAGGTACGAGTTTAAGCTACTAGGAGTTTTTGGGAGAAGCTTTATGTATTTAAGTTTTGAATATAGGCTTCTAGGAAAATCTCTATAGTAGGCTTATGTTGTCACGCCCCGAAAGGTACCCTAAATGTGGCAATCCACCATACACAATATTAAAGCCTAAGAATGACCACCTCAGTCACGCGAAGGCTTCCATACTATGTACAAGGCGTCTAACACATAAAGGAGACACATTGGAATTATACATTTTATGTTTATACAATTGAGTAACAATGTAAAGGAAATTCAATTTACTATACTCCAGATATAAATCACTATACTTCATATACGAATCGCTATACTTCAAAACACAAATCATTAATTATTCAATTACATTCATCCACAGACTTCCCTACATAAAATATTACAAGGCAAATCATAAAAATCTAGCTGATAACTTCAGACATCCTTATTCATTGTCGAAATCCCGGAGTCATTCCTGGCTCCAACCAATTCAGTCCCCACTTTGCATTCTTGAAATAACCTATTCATTGAAACAACTATTAGGGTATAAGCTACACTAGCTTAGTGAGAATTCCCTTAATTTCGTACCATAATAAACAAGTTATAATCAGTCATATACTATGCATGAAAAAACACGTGAGCAAGCAATTATGCATGGATATCCGAAACCTACACACAGAATGGATTTACACCCTCTTTATCTTGGGTTAGGTATGGTATTGAGTCTACACGACCGTATTTAGTCCCCAAGCCCTCAGCTCTTAGCACTCGACTCGGCTAGGCTCATCTAGGAATGCATCTACATGCGCCTTAGTACCCCTGAATGAGCTCTGGTACCGGGCTCGTTATCCAAACGAGGCATCGACAGGCCATACCGATCGACCTGCGTAGGAGTAGCATACTACCAAATACAATATATCCGATACGATGCATGACCAATTTAATTTTTTCTTAGGTAAAAAATATTTATACATTCTTTAGGGTGACCAATCAATATCGCACATATAACAGAAATAATATGAACGGTGTAGTTATCCAATCAAATCGTGGTTTCAATATGCTTTAGTATTCTTTGGCATACATTCATCACAGTCTCATCATATCTCCCATCCCCATTCATATCAATTTTTATCTTGTTCCTATAATTCTAATGCGACTAACTACAAGCACAAACAAGGTAACAAAATTAGGAGAAAACTCACTCGGCCATTGGATCACCGGTCTTCTAGTAATAATAATTCGGTGGCAGGGAATCGTCGATTTCGGGATCACCTAAAAAGGAAGAAATACTCTAATAAGTATTTCAACTCAAAATAATCCAAACGATCTTATACGAACTATCAAATTCATAATTCTCGTCCTAAGCGGAAATTCCAACTTAAAATGGCCATAACTTGGTCATTTTAACTAGGAATCTCGCAAATTATATATCGATTTCTATCTACTTCGAAAGATCTATATATTTCTAATATTATATTTAAGTTTTAAAAACTTTGAAGCTTCGAAAAGGCCAGATCAGATTAGGGCAGTAACAATTTCAATTTTCAAAAAATAGTTTTGTAAATGCTTGAAATGTTTCTACTTGTCAATTCAATTATACATGCAATTTGAATGATTTCCTAACATGAATGACATGAGATGATCTTAATGTATGCATGATCTTAATGATTTTTGCTAAAAGAAAGTTTTACAACTTTTTACTTTGTAAGACCATAATAACAACTACTTATGAAAAGTCTAGTTTTCTAACTTTGATCATTTCCATTTGTCTTGGATTTATTACTTAAGAAAATATAATTATCTTTGTTAAAATTGAGTCTTCATCATATATTACTTATGACCTTCATTTCGTCATAGAAATTTCTATTTTACATTTTGTAAACATGTTTTCAAGTAGGGTTGATTCCGAAATCCGGATTTCATAAAAATTTGTTTTTGAGTGATTCCTTCAAGTAGAAATCATTTGATATTTAGAAAATTAGGGCTCAATCATACATAACCACTAAGGACTTCATTTAATATATAAAACTTGCAATTTAAGCTCAAATACTAAGTGATTACATATGCATCATCTCAAATTACGAATTTGACAATTTGATCACTAACTCAAAATTTTCCATTTTAATTCCATTACTTGTTTTACACATTACTCATGTCTAAACTCATTTTAACTTAAAAATCATTCCTTAAAGATACCTATTACCTATACCTTTCATTTTTCACATAAAACATGAGTTTTGGAGTTGATAAATGGGTTTTAAAAATTGGTTTTGATTGGGATCCGAATTTACAAAATTCATTTTTGGATATATCTTTTGATAAAATCTATCTAAACTTATGAAAATCCATTCCTTACATATCCTATCCTAAGAGCCCTTCATTTCTTGAATAAAAACTTTATTTTTGAGTTGGAAAACATGTTTTTAAACTAGGCCTTGGCCAAAATCCGAGAATAGAACTTTGTTTTGAAAATTAATCTTTGAAAATCATCTTTGAACCATATAAAATGAAGTCTTGATGCTATATATATATTAAGCCTTTATTTTCTTAAGTAAAAATTATATTTTGATACTTGGAAAGTGGTTTTTAAATGGGAGTTTTGCCCAAATAAGAATTTCACAATTTTTGTCTAAGTTTAAATCTAAGATCTACACATAATATGAACATATACCTAAATGAAACCCATGAAAATAAACTTTAAACTCATAGATCTAAATTTTGCTCATCAAAATCTTTCATTGATGTTATCTATACCCTAAGCCCTTCATTTTAAATGAAAAATACACATTTTGAAGTTGAAAAACAACTTTTCTAAATATGGTTCCATTTTCATCCGAATTTCCAAAAATGATTTTTGTTGAAAATAAAATAGATCTTGAGTTTTCTAAAACATTCCTACTACCATCATGCTACTACAAGTCATCCATGAACAAAAAACAAAGTCTAATGCATTTTTGAACTCAAAAGTCTAGATCTAGTTTTCTAAACTAGTTTTAAATGAATGATCACATGTGGATGATGGATCTATGTATAAATCATAAGAAATAACAAAAATAACAACTCAAATAACTAGATCTATGGCATTAACGAAACTCAAAGCAACAAAAATTTAGATCTACAAAATATATCAACTTTAAACAAGAAAATAATTATGATACAAGATAATAATAGTGGAGAAAAGGAGTGTTTCATTTTTGGCATCATCATCCTAAGCTTTTAAGCTTATGGAAGGTCATTTGATGCATGAAACCTTCATTACACTTTACCTATATCACCTATGGAACTTTGGGAAGAAGATTGGCTTAGAAATCTTTAAAAATATGTGTGGAAGCTCATGGAAGAAGAAGGGGGCAGCTTGGTCATTGAAGAAACAAGAAGAAGAAAGAAAGAGAGGAAAATGAGAGAGAAAAGACTAAGGAATGAAAGAGGGAAAGTGAGTAAATGAAGGAGAGAGAGAAAATGAGTGTTTTAATTGAATAAATGAGAGAAAAAATAAAACAAGGGCAGCCAAGAGGGAGCCATGCTGCACGTGAACTATAGGGGGAGAGAGAGAGAAATTTTTGAAATTTGACTTGAATTTGAATTGTGTAATAAATGTGTATGTATAGCTTCTTTAAGAAGGAGTGGAATATAATTAATTTGGTCAAAATGGAGTGAATAAAGGACAATGGCAGCCATAAAGAAGGGGAAAAATCTGCCATGAAGTATGGAATAATGTGTAGAAAGATTAAAGTGAAAAGGAAGTGATATGTGTAAGGTGTACTTGAAGGTATGGGTTGTAAAAGTACTTTCTTAATAAAATAAATTAAAATAAAATAAAATTGTAAAAATTATTCCAAATATTTGTAGCAGATTTTTCATAATTAAAATTAAATAATTATTTGAATTATCTTAGTATTTTAACAATTATGTTACCGGTATGATCAAAATACACGAATATGGGCTACAAATAATATTTTTATAACCCGAAAAATTCTAAAAAATTATTTTATGAAAATAAAAATATTTTTAAAATATTTTTCAATTATTAAATTAATTTATTTTATTTTTAGTATCGGTTCTTAAATAGAATCTGATCCCATAAAGACCCAAAACAAACTAAATTTTAGAAAAACAAAATTTTCTATAACATATAAAATATTTATCTAAAAATATAAGGCTTTATAAGAATAATAAAATTTTGTAATGAAATGAAAATGAATAGTGCAAAAGACTAATCAATTATCGGTAATAATGAAAATACGATAAAAATGTTATAATTGTAACTTTTATAACCCGAAAAATTATATAACTGATATATTTAGAAATCTTATGAAATTACGAGTCTAACGGTACTATTGATATATTTTTGATATCTCGAGCCCCAGGACACGCTTTTCTAAGTCTATATCCAACGGGTTCGAAATAGGTCAAAAATTTACCAGTCTGATATTTTTAAAACTTATATTAATACAAACTATTATACATATTTAAACTACATCTCGGCCTCTAGTGTTAAGGACGCTAGATTGCCGGACTTAAGCTATTATATTCCGGTTAGGGTTTCCGGGTGATTTTTCCGGTTTAGGTCTTTGCCACTTTGGAAACTGATATTTTATGCTTATACAACATATTTAATTTGAGAAATTTATTTTACATTTTATTTTTGTAAGTATTTAATATCTTTTAACGTTTTCGGAATTCTTGAATTGGGTTTCATTTCCGAAAGTTAATCGTTATTTACTTTTTAATAATTTGATTTTGGGTTCTATATTACCCATTTTTATAAGTCGGGGTTACGTATAGAGTTTGTCGTACGTAGTGTTTTTGGAATTGAAGTATGTTGAGTTCTTATTTTATTTTTTAATGATTCTTATTTTTCTCAAGCTTTGGAAATTTCTGGATTCGCTCGTGTTTTTGGACTAGTTGAAATTCGGTTCTAATTTGGAGTGATTTTTAGGATTTATTTTCGAAGTTCATCTTGAAATTATTTATTGAAATTTCCCGGGGCTTACATATGTTATAGTCGTTATTATTTTGGAAGACTTCTAAAGCAAGGGAATGCCTAAGATAATATAAGGATATTATTATGAAAATCTTATGTTTATTTATATAAGTTCTTGCTTGCTTTTATTATCTACTTAAATGTAATACCCCTGTGAGTCTCCTACTATCTTGGAAGCACGCCTTACATGTGATATCGAAGCTCCTGCATGACTAAGGTTGTCATTCATTAGCTTTAATATTATATGCGGTGGACTGCCACGTTTAGGGTACCCTTCGGGACGTGACAATAATTGTATAGTAGAATTTTCTAAATCTAGTTATATTATGTAGGATCAATAGTCACGGAAGATGATTGTAAGGGGACCTAAAGTAGGACGTGTTTTTCCTCTCTAATTTCCTTTGTCATCATGTCTTTTGTTTCCTTTTGTCACTTGTAATCTCGGTCATGTTGATTGTCGAGCATGGCACAAACGTCTTGGACGTCCAAACTCTAATATACTCCATACATTGCTAAATTCTGGTCTACTTGGGAATAAAAAGCATGTTTCTATTAATGATGTTCAGTTAGATTGTGATTCTTGTAAAATTGGTAAGAGTAAAATTTTGCCATTTTCTACTCATATACCTAATCTTGTCTAACCTTTCGAAATGATACATAGTGATTTATGGGGTATGGTACCAATTATATCTCATGTTAATTACGAGTACTTTGTTACTTTTATTGACGACTATAGTCACGTCACTTGGGTTTATTTCTTGTGTTATAAAGATGAAGTACTTTCTATGTTTAAACTTTTTCGTGCCTATGTCCAAACCCAATTTTCTACCAAACTTAAAATTTTATGCTCTAAAACCTCTCAAAGATCATGTCCTAAAACCTCATACTAAAATGGAATAGCAAAAAGGAAAAATAGTCACCTCCTTGATGTTGTTCGAACCCTTTTATTAGAATCCTTAGCGCCTGCTCGGTTTTGGTGTGAAGCTCTCTCTACTGCTGTCTATCTCAATAACAAGTTACCTTCTCCCTCATTAAATTATGTCTCTCCTTTCCATAGGTTATTGTGTCATTCCCCCAATTACTCTAATCTTCGTCCATTTGGTTTATGTCCGTCTTCCTATACAAGAGCGCAAAAAACTCATAACCCAATCGGTTAAATGTGGTTTTAGAGGATATTATGTGCATCACAAAGGGTTTCGTTGTTATGATCCTAATTTACATCATGTTCGAATTTCTAATTTTTTTTTTTAAATCAATATTTCTTTTCCAATCATCAGGACCCTCCTTCTCCTTCATTTTCTATGTTGCCTATATTTACTAATTCTACTATATATCAAGACACTTCTTTTGTGCCCCCTCAAACTCCTTCCCTTGCTGTTGATCCTCTTGCATCAATTGAATCTATCATTCCCACACATAGTACTCGAGTTAGTAAACCACCAAATAGACATGGCTTTTCTAATGTTGCATCTTTGGTAGTCACTTTATCTTCCATACCTATTCCCACATCATATAAGCAGGCAATGGAGCTTAAGTATTGGCATAAAGCTATTGAAACAAAACTTCTTCTCTTGAAGAAAGCCAAACCTGGGATGTTGTACCACAACTTCCATCTATTAAACCATTTGGCAACAAATTTGTGTTTTCCGTCAAACTTCATTCTAATGGATCTATAGATCGTTACAAGGCTCAGTTAGTAGTTCTTGGGAATAAGCATGAGTATGGTCTAGACTACGAAGAGACCTTTGCACTAATAGCTAAAATGACTACAATGCAGATCATCTTATCACTGGCAATATCTTAATCATGGCCTTTACTTCAAATGGATGTTAAGAATGCGTTTCTAGATGGTGATGTCAAGGAAGAAGTCTATATAAAACTTCCATCTGGTATGCCTACTTCCTCTCCAAACGATGTTTGTAAACTAAACACTCCTTATATGACTTGAAGCAGGCATGACGTGTATGGTTTGAAAAGTTTAAATCCACTCTTCTTGATTTTCCTTTACTCAAAGCCAATATGAATCTTCTATGATTCTCCAACAGACTTCTAAAGGCATGGTTGTTCTTTTTGTTTATGTGAATGACATCGTCATCACTGGTTTTGATCTAATTTTGAAAATGGGGTTCTATATTTGTTTTATTTCTTTTGAAAATTTCAGTGCACTTAAGAGTTTCATAAACAATTTTCATTTATTCATTTATTTTTAAAATATTAAACTCTATGTGATTTCAAGAAAAGAAATTTCAACTAGTATTTTCTCAAATCTTTTCCTAAATCCCAACATGTTTAAGAAAAATAGGTGTAGGGTTTGTTTCTTGGTTTTATCATTAGTAAATATAAAAATAAAGTTGGTTCAACAATGAAAAATCAAAACTCCACAGCCCATTTACTTGTTGTATGTCATGGCATTAGTATAAAAATTAGGGGATAGGTTTTGTTTTCCAAATTTTTCTTTTGACTAAGTAATGAAAATGAGTTGTAGATATTATTTTACATAATAAAGAATTGTCAATATGTAGAGTTTCATAACTTTATCAATCTCCCATATTATGTTAGGCTCTCTAAATTAGTAAGTGATTATAATGATAATCTCAAGATCATTATCTTTTTCTTACTTTTAAATCTGGAGACTTTTAGCCATCATTACATTTAAGGTTCAAAAAAATATTTGGCATTATAACAACATCACTATGAGCATTTTATGTGTATTGACATATAAATTAAACTTGTAGACACTACAATATTAAAATGAACATAAAGTAAAAGATTGACAAGAATAAGAACATAAATATAG
This sequence comes from Combretum micranthum, assembly GCA_024138025.1. Taxonomy (NCBI): domain Eukaryota; kingdom Viridiplantae; phylum Streptophyta; class Magnoliopsida; order Myrtales; family Combretaceae; genus Combretum; species Combretum micranthum. The sequence continues at coordinate 153,512 of JAMXBD010000375.1, forward strand.
CAAAATAAAATATAGGAGTCATAGATCATATTCAAGGCTCCCTAAGACTTGATGTAAACCCCTAAAATTTTGGAATCGGTTTAGCATAAAACCCTAACCGGAAGTCAAACGGAACCTTAAAGGTCAACAAAACCCTAGCTTACCGTATTAATCTAAATCCGGCATTGCCGTTTTCTTTGGCTCGGAAAAACGAAGTTGGGATAATTAGCTCAAATGGTTCGTAATAACCATAAGTTTTATAAAAGTTTCAGTTTCGCGAATTTTGGATGTCCTTTGAACCCGATCGGACACTGTTCTCGAAAAATGTGTCCGGAAGCCCGGAATAGTAAAAATATTCCGAATGCACCATTAGACTCGTAAAAATATAAGTTTTCCAAAAATATCAGTTTCATAATTTTTCGGTAAGTAAAAATAACAGATATAGCTATTATACGCGTATTTTCTTACTATCGGTACTTTAATTGTCATATCTACTTTACATTACACTATTCATTACTATTCTACACTATTCTTCTATCTCTACTTTTTCTTACACCTACTCTTACACTCTACATAACCTATAATCTTTACTTTTTACCTTTCCCATAACTTTATATCACATCAACCTTACTTATTACATCTTTTATTTAACAAAATACAAAAAATAAAATCACTCCCTCTCTCCTCTCAAAAGTGGTCGGCACCCCCTCTCTCTCTTCCCTCTCCATTTGTTTTAATTTTGCATTTATTTTAATCACACAAAAATCACTCTCCATTTTCCTATAAATACCCCCCTCCTCTTTCACTTCTTTCGCACATTCACTACCCACAAATTCATACCAAAACTCTCTCAATTTTTTCCTCTCAAAGTTCTCTCAAGTTACTATCTCAAAACTCTCTCAAAATAATTCCACAACAACTTCCACCAACAACAAAAACCCATAACCACATAACCACATCAAAGTCTTCTTTAGGTAACCCTTTATAATTCCTTCTTCTTCTTCATGTCATGTAACTTTACATGACCATAGTGTGAGTTTCCAAATACTACAAGTTGTGAAAACTACATTATGTTCATATATTGTTCTTGTTCATGCCAATCCATTTATGTTTATGTTGTTTTATTATTGTTTATATATCTATACATATATACATATTCTTTAGAGCATATAAGCTCACTTGCAATTTATTTATTTCATGCAAAGCAATTTATTTACTTTTCCATTGCAATTTATTTATTTATTCCTTGTTGAAATTAAGACTAGTCTCTAGTCTTAGACTTGTCCTCATCAAGTCAAAACAAGCTTTTCTTTCATTCCATTTTATTATGGGACTAGTTTATTTCTTAGTCCCGGGAGCCTTGAAAAAGCTAAGACTCCAATACTTGATTTTATTATTTATGCTTTATGTTATTTTATTTATTATTATTCTCATAATCATGTTCATTTAGATTGTTGTCCAAAAGTTTTATTTTCTAAAGATAATGAAATAAAAGAAGACTTTTTGTCACTTAGGAATAAAGTTTATGTGAAACATAAAAATATAAGATAACAAAAATAAACTCATTCATTTTCAAGTTACAAAAGAATTCACTATGAATTTAGAAACTATTTTTACTTAAAAAGCTACTCAAATCTTTGTTACTCTACCTTGTTTTCCAAAAGAAAATATTTTGTTGACAAAAATGGTTATTTTCATAAAGAAAGAAAATAAGATGGAAGACTAAGGAAATTTTTAAGTAAAGACCTTGCAAACAAATAGGCAAAGAAAATTTATAGTTTGAAAATAATAAAGTTATTTCTTTTCAAGTTACAAGAAGAAGTTAATGAGATTATAGAAATTAGTTTTCTACAAAAAGTCCTTCATTGTTCCACTTTGTTTTTATAAAGGAACCAAATTTTCATGCATGAGTAATTATTTTTGAAAATAGGAGACATGAGAAAAAGAATGAGAAATATCAAGTAAAAGATTTTTGCCAAAACAAGCAAACAACGGAATTCACACAAGAAAATGAGGAAAAGCATATTTTCTAGAAAACTTCAAAAATATTATTAGTGTAACTTAGAAAGTAGAAAATTTTATTTTCAAAAGTCACTTAGAAAAAGATGAATAAAACCAACATGAAACGTTTTTAGAAAACAAAGAAAACAAGGTATTTCAAAGAAATTCACAAAAACAATTTCCGAGAAGCTTCAACCCGACATTGTTTTACTTAAGAAAAATAATTTAGACAACAAGACACTTGAGCATGCTTAAATATGAGCTATATCGTTATAAAAAGAGAATTTTTCAACTATATAGATAACTAAGTATTTATCAAACAAATTTTGATTCTTAAACCAAAGTTGTTTTCACTTGAAAATCCGTGGTGAATTTGTCGCCGCTTTTTCGGAGCCTATATGGCTTTGTTTGTGGGAAATAATTTTAGAAATGGGTAGATCTTTTCGAGTCGATAGAAATCGGTATATTATATGCGCGATTCCGAGTTAAAATGACCAAGTTATGGCCATTTTAAGTTGGAACATTCTTTCATACGAACTTTGACGTTCTTTGACATTGTTTTGTCAAAATCCAAGAAAATCTTCAAGAAAAACTCATTATGGGTATTTTCTTTGGTTAGGTGACCCCAAAGAAGGATTTCTTCACCCCAGAACTATTACGATTAAGTGGAGTGTGTGAACGACTCATCCGCTTAGAAGAATAGACGACAATGGCATCGTGAGTTTATTTCCATTAAATGCTACACTTGTTGTGCTTATATTAGTTGCACTAGAGTAAGGAAAAGATAAACCGATATGCATGTAAAATAATTCCGAGAAAGAAATCTAAGAATATCGAAGCCCGAATTGTTCTAAGTGATTGTTTTAGTATAATATTGATTTGTGTGAAATTCCTTGATCACCATAAAGTTGAAAATAATTATGTTATGACTTTATAAATTAATGAACTCATGCATACCACGAAGTGAGTCACATTACATGGTTGGGTTATTATCCTTGGGTGAGAAGGATAGTAGGCTCATGTCGAAAGCAACACTTGGCGGAAGATCCGAAAGCGATTGCTTGGCGGCTTAATGGAATATGCTTGGCGGTTGATCCGAAAGCAAGGTCAAATCAAGTAGGTTCGGAATACTTGGCGATGAGTGCTCGCAAGTATAAAAGTTTTTATTGAATGCTTGGCGATGTGTGCTCGCAAGCTTAAATTTTCTATTATTAAAACTACTTGTTTTGAGTATCACCAAACCCCGAATGGAGGGCGTAAATCCATTCAACATATAGTTCCCGGAAAGCTATATGATTGTTTGCCCACGTGTTTGATGCATTACATATGTGTGATTAACCAACTTGTTTGAATCTTGTTACAAGAAGTTATTTATGGAAATAGTTCTCACTAAGCCTATTAGCTTATACCCCGATAGCTATCTTTTGCAGTTCCCGTACTTATGGCTAAGGCCACGTGGACCTGTGGGCAGGTAATCCCTTTTGAATATTAGAAATCTGAATAAAGTATAGTTTAGTATTAGCATGTAATAGATTTAGTAATTTAGGGAGTTGTCCTAAGTTTTAAAGTTTATGCCATGACAAATATTATTGTGATTCTTCTTTTCTTAATATGTTTTTATATCTCCTTAAGCTCATTATTCCATATATGGTCCTCTAAAATTGTGAAAGTAAGCCTTACACTTAATATAAAAGCTTTTGGAAATGACTAAGGTTGTCATACTTAAGCTTTAATATTGAGTGTGGCGGACTGTCACGTTTAGGGTACCCATTGGGGCGTGACACTTGAAATAATTCAGTCATCAAGAAATAAATAAAATGAAACAAGATGAAAATAAAATAAAATAGGAGTCTTAGAATTTGGACAGGGCTACCTACAACTTTGAAATGGACAAGTCCAAGACTTATATTAAGGACAAATCTCTATGGAAATAAAATAAACTTTGCATGAAAGTAAATTGCAAGAATATAAAGTGCATATAACTAAATGTTAGATTAGCAAGCAATATGCTTTACAGAATATATATACATATACATAAGGTTACATATGTAAGAGTTAGGTTAGTATACATGAATGTAAATAGATATAAAAGTAACATGAAAATGAGTATGATGCCTTGAACTTCCATTCCCTCGCATCATGCATCATGGGGATATTTTTATGGAAATGGCACAAAGGTGCATACATAAGAAGATGAACATAATAGAAGTGTGTGTTTAGAAGGTTGATTACTTAAACAAGGTGTAGAGATTTGTGTATGAGTATGAGGAGAGGAAGGGGGTGGTTTTGTAGAGAAAAGAGGAGAGAATTTTTTAGAGTTTTTAAGACGTATGTAAAGTATGAAAATGAGGGAGGTAAGAGGGTATTTATAGATGAGAAGGAGAGTAAAAAGTGAAAGAAAAGTATTTGGTGTGTGTGTATGTGTGGTGGTGGTGTAATCTCCTTAATTTCACATAACTAGATTATAACAGATACTAAAAATATAATATAGAATTATAAAGAACATTGGGAACAAGTAGTAAAAATCACTCCCAATTTTTCGTAATTTAAAATTATTAAAGTGTAAATGTAAACCAATTTGGTTATAGTTAGGAAAAATTAGAATCTCTGCTAATAAAAATTTCGAAATGCAAATTTTAACTCCTATGAACTTAAATAATTTATGAACAATGATAAACCAATCATTATTGTAAATTCCTAAATCCTTTTTCTTTAAGTTCAATACTTAGAAAACAAATTCTAAGCTTGCTAAATAATAATACAATAGTGTTTAAACTATCTTTAATATTTTAACACCTTAAAGTAGCATTAGACAAAAATATGTTGTTACTGACAAATTACTATAAGTAATTCCTATACAGTGAAACATAATATTTTGTAACGATGATCAGTAACCTAATAAGAAATCATAGTTGACCTTAAAATTTAAATTATAATAAAAGACGATTAATTTTCAGTACCTACTAGTACTAGATTACAAAATACATGATAAGATAAAAAAATAAATCAATATCTAGAATCTAGGTCTTAATTAAATAATTGAATTACACTAATATTCTAATTATAAGATTTTGAGATTTTAGAAATTAAAATCCTAAATTATCAATGTAATCCTCAATAATTTTTCAAAATGATAAATTAACGAAGTAGCAATTGTGAAATAAACATCAAACTTATAATTTGAAAAAAAATTTAAAATAAATATGTGAGTAGTAATAAGCTTATATATAACTTAAATCGAATAAAAAATTCTTTGACCTTAACTAATACCAAAGACAAGATTTCATATCATGAGCCATAACTCAAGATAATTAGAAGTGGACTCAAATTTCAAACTCGATAAAAAATAGAATCTATCAATTATAAAACAACGACTAAGAGATTACCAGTTAGGATTATAAATACTAAATACAAAATGAAAACAGATCCATAACTATAAATCTAGACCTCAAATAAAAATTTGGATTACACCATAACTTTAGTTACAAAATTACGAGTACATAAACACTAAAACCCCATTTTAGCCTATTAGACCCAGAACTTTAATCTCATAGGGTAAGAATCTAAAAATATTTAATCGCATAAACTTTAAACTTAAAATATAAACTCATAAATAATCTAGAGATTTTATAGAAACTTAGATAAACTTTTAGAAATAAAACCTATATAACTTATATACAAATACATGTATGATGTAGTATTTGATAATTTAACTTAGATTCTTAGTTAAATAAGTAATAAACTAAGAAAATTATATTACCTACGATGGGAATCAAATATGAAATACTAGCTGCTCATTCTTGGAAAAATTTTCCCACACCAATTCCTTTACAATTTGAATCAACTTGTCTACAAAAGTCAACATGAAAAGAATAAACGAAATTGCGGTGGAAGAAAGAACAACATGGCTACAGCAACTTGGAAATTCAGCTGCATGAAACACATCCAACACACTTCCAATTACACTTTTTGCTAAGAAAAGTCAAGATGAAAAAGACATGAAGCCAATGAAAAATCTCCACATAAGAAAGCAATAAAGGAGCAAAAAAAAAAAAAAAAAAAGCTTTAAAAACACTTGTCAAATTGCTCAAAACAACAGTAAATGCACACACATACATCCACCAAACTTAGCTTAGATTATAAGCCTAACAAGAGTTGAAAATTTTGAATTTTGAACACCAATTAGAAGCCTTAAAATGGACACTTAAGACACTAAATAATAATATAAAATGATAATAAGTAATCTATTTGAAAAAAAAAAAAAAAACAAACCATGCAAACCGACTTGGAAGAGCTCCAAAACAACAACAGTGGATGTGATTTTAGAGCCTCCATTTGCCACCGAAATTCTCATCAACTTGTACACAAAATACACATAAATAAGACCTATAAATAAGCCTTAATTAACTAGCAAATAAACACATTTAATCCCTCCTTCACTGATCAAAAAATCTACATAAAAATCGTCCTCCAAACAACCCTTGAAATCCATATGAACACAGTAATAAACGCACACCATTCCAAGTCCAAAAACACCCTAACTTGTACCTTAACTACAACTTATTCTTAGTATATATATAAGAGTAGTTTAGCTACAAAACCAACTCAAATTTTCCACAAACTCAATCCAAAAATCAGCCCAAAACAGCAAGAACGAATAGCTCTATTTTTCTATTATTCTTCCTTACCGTGATAACTTTTGGAAAAATCAAAACAGAGCATTAACCCCTATTGTACACCTTCTTCAATCATCTAAACCTCATTCCTTAATAATTAAACAAAAACTCCACTTTATCTCCCTCAAACAATAGCAAGAAATAAGTAAAACAACCTATAATTTCCCTTTAATCCCAGTTGTGAATCAAGGAAAAACTATAAGACCTTAAGGTAAGAATGGTTGGTTTAGCCAATTTATTCTTTAATTTTCAATTACTTATCCCTTGCCTTCCTCTATAGATCATTGTTTACATCAAAGAGGAGGAGCTAAATGCAATCTAACATCCCACCAAGGTAAAGACTATATAGCTTTAAGTTTATCTTATAGTAAATAATAAAAACTGGGAAGTATTGAGTTAAAATGCAATGAAAGTTGTTACCATGTTTGAGTTGGATGGACAATGTTTAGAAGTTATGTAATTGAGCTATTATTGTGTTGATAACACATGGTTGTTTATGATTACGGAAATATCAACTTAAGAATTTAGAACACCTAGGAAATTTGGTTCCAAAGATGAAAAACTCAAAATCATAATCAATTAACTTAAACTTTGCTAGATAAACCATTGAAAGCATTATATATATTTAGTAAACCATATTGATATGTTTATTATAAGCCAAAAATAACCCTACCAATGAAAAGTAAATGAATAATTCTATGAAATTGACTACTCATTTGTAAAAAATGGTTAAGAAAGAATTAAATATCATAAAAACAAAATTTTAGTTTTGCTATCAGTTTTACATGAAAATAGTGACCGCTTCAATGTTTTACGCCACCAAAGAGATTTTTTAGTGAAAACAACACCATCAATGGATTATACTCGAAAAATCATGAAAATGACTATTTACTCATAAAAAATGGACTAGAAATGAATTAGATATCACAAAAACAAATTGTAGTTAGAGTTGTCATTTTTCACTCGAAAATTGCAGATTTAAATATAAATTTAAAAAGTCTTACAAATTTTATTTCTTGAAAACAACACCACAAATAGATAGTACTCGAAGAGTACTATCAAATCAACTATTTATGCATCGTAATCGGATTAAAAACGAGTGAGATATCGCAAAAATAAAAAGTTATTTAAAACTATCAAAAACATTCACACACACACAAGGAGCACTTAGCTAGAGCCACCTCATGCCTGCTTTAGAGGCGCTCCATGGGTGCCCCTATTCCAGCCCCTGGGCACTCGATTTGTAATCTTAATTTTCTTAATATATTTGATCATATATACACCTATTATATATATATATATATATATATCATTACAAACAAAGTATATGCATAAAACTAAATCAATTTTATTTCTTTATCCTCTTTTATTAATTTTTCATGGCATCATACATGTTATGAACATAAAAATAAAAATTTAACTTTAGTAAATAATTGATATATATCTAAACCCTATAAACCTAAAAATATGTTAGAAAAATAAAGTAGTAATTAAATGATAGAATATAACTTTATAAATAATGCAAATATTAACTTAAAAAGATAGATAAGGTTGACAACTGAAGAAAAATAGATAAAAATCTACTACAAAAGACTATAGATTAAATTAAAGGATGAGGAAAACACCATAGATCAAAATATAAATATCCATTAAGATCAAGGCAAGCAAAATGAAAATAGTTAAAAAATAATAAATATCAATTAACTTAAGGCAGACATATTAAAGGACTACATAAATAATAAAAGCTTAATAATAAAATTATTAAGCAAAACAAGACTTAAAATATTTATGATAATTATCGATGCCCATAGAAAAAATAAAATTTGCAAATTAATAATTAAGTCAATTATCATACAACACTAAAAATAAGTTATTTAATGTCTGATTATACATTAAAATGGAGTTAAAATGAAAATAATAGACCTAGTCTAAAATATATAATTAAAAGTAGTACCTATAATTTTAGAAGATTTCTCTTACAGAAAATAAGTTTAGACGGATTTTCTAACAATGTCAAAAAGGACTAAACCATATAAAATTCGAAACTCCTACCCTGGAAAATAAGGTAAATTAAAAAAAGAGTGAAACTTAAATTAAGTCATAAAAAGTAAAACCAAAGGCCTTATAGATAATAGTACAATAATAAAATCTATTATCTTATTTCATACGAAAGATAGATCAGTTCTTGGACTTCCAGCAGCATATTATGACAATTTAGCAAGGACAATAGGTAGGTAACTTTGATCTTATCACATTGCTTATGCTTGTAGTATAGCTGCATTTATAATAATATATTCAATTGATATGCATGCGAGATTTAGTATACTACAGGATGTTTGGTGTATGCTTGAATTCGAAATTATCTTCTTATAAGTGATAATTCTATTTTATGACAATTAATGTATGAAGCATGTTGATATTGTTTGTGAATTATATGATCACCTTAAATTTGACTAAAAACTATTGGTACCATAAATGAAAATGGACATGCATTGCATCATACGCATATTCTACATTTTTAAAGAAGTGGTAACCCCACTCATATTAGTATTTCGATTCTCTAGAGCCGCACCTAGTTTTTCTAGATGACATTTTCCTAGTTCTTCTAGGAGCACCTTTGTTCCATTCTATTTCACAGGAACTAACTGGCATCGAAGGAGCATTGCTCGTGGTATTGACATGAAATAGCTAATACTTAGTAGTGTTTCTTTGTTTCAAGGATAAGAGTGAAATGTTTTAAATTAATTTGTGAGAGTTTATGATACCCATTCTTCCTTGGTTCTCTAATTCTCTTGGGCATGGTATATCACTTGTAATGGCTTTCTTCCAACCCCGTTGAGAGGGCATAAATCTACATCCTATTTGGATTTCGGATATCCAAACTTGTACTTACTCATATGGTTAATTGTTGCATGACATATGCTTGCTAAATAAACTTGTTTATTATTGCTTGATGTGTGGTTTGATCAGGTTATCTTAGTAAGCTCGTGGTTTGCTCACCCCCTAACAGTTTTTGTGTAGGTATAACACTAGTTAGGATCAAGTTAAGGATGTGTGAAGAGTAATTCTCCAATAGACTTTATTGGAGTTAGAGATATAGGTTATGATAAACTTAGAATACAAAATTTGATAACTTGCATAAACAAGTAAGATCTTGCATTTAGTTGATTGTTACCCAATTTTACTATTTAACAAGAGATACCGATTCTCTGCGATCTTAGTGGAATGTGAAAAATTGGATTCCATAATACCATTATATGTATATGTATCATCTAAGTAGGAGATAATAATAAATAAATAAAGTATTGTCAACTCTGACTTACAAGACGGTTCTCACATTATGGGTGCACGTGTGGTATGATATCTTTAGATTAATCCTACTAGGCCCCCTTTTCCGGCATGACAGGTAGGGGTAGCGGTAGCGGTAGCGGTAGCGGTAGCGGTAGCGGTAGTGGTGGTTAAGGGGAAGAGGGAGAGAGAAAGAAGTAAGTAAAGAAGAAGTTATGGGATAAATTAAATGAAGTTTGTATGTGAAAAGTAAATTATAAGGTATAAGTGTAAGAATAGGTGTGTGAGTGTATAAGAATAGGGAGACAAAAGTGATTAATATTAATAGTGATGAATCACGGTTAATAAAAATGAATAGTAACCAAAATGACAAATTTTTACTTGTAGAAAATAGGAGCGTAAAATTTGGTTCAACTGATTTTTTATTATATGATAAATTATTATATGATGTTAGAAAGATAATTTAGTATTATTTACTATTTATTGTCATTTGGTTTTGTTATCTTGATTTGCATGCTATCGATCGGGTATGGTAACGGTTTGGTTTTACCGATGAAATTTTGACTCCATAATTTGATACTATATTATTAATATTTATTTTATGTTATTTTATTATTAAGTATTATTTAAATTTATTGTCTCAATTTTCGTGTTAGTGATCAAATACACGAATTGTTTAGCATAGGATTTCCAAATCGAACGATTATCAAATTTTTGTTCCATTTATAAAGACACTCATTTTCTTAAGGTTTGGTATTTAGGGTTTTTCTATTTCTATTTTATTCAGCATACGTTTAGGGTTACCAAACCTATCTGAAATTACCTAGGGTTTGGGGTTGAACTAGATTGATTAGGTTATGGAATTACTTTAACAGTGATGCGTTTTTGCTAAGTTACTTACCTTTAAGGTTTCGAACTCTGCCCAAATCATCTAATATCCTAAGGTTATTGAATCTTCATCTAATCCTGTCCAGGGTTTCTAGAGTTTGGTAATCACAATAGGGCTACTCATCATTGTGTGGTTGGAAAGAAAAATATCCGTAAGAATACAACAACGTATTGGGCTTGAATACGCCGGTCCTTTTGGAATTCTCTAGCCGATGGGACAAAACTCATTTTCAAAGAGAATCTTCTTCCGTCTAGAGGAGATACTCGTTTATTCAGTATAGGACCATCTATAGCAGTTATATCTATTTTACTAAGTTCTTTAGTAATTTCAACTCAAGTCGGTTTTAGGGTTCTAGTTTCGATATTAGCTCTAGGGTTCTTATCTAAGAGTATCGAAAAATCTAAGGGTTTATAGTTGATCCCTAAAAAGAGCTATTTCTTGACTCCTCTACAAAATTTAGATAAGCCATGAAAAATAATGTTAAGCTAATATGAGCAGGACTTAGTCCTTCAAAAGAGTAAGCCTTGACTCCTCTATTATATGAATCATAAAGAAAGAAAAAAAAAGAAAATAGTTGTTATTATGAGTAGGGTTTTGACCCTAGAAAGGTGAGATCTGACTCCTCTACTAACAACTTAAATCAAAATAAAATTGAATGTACTTAAAAAGGTTAGTTGATATGGGTGTGTCTTAGTTCCTTAGAAGAGTAATGATTCATCCTCTCTATCAACCAAGATATCTAAAAGAAACAAAATGAAGTTAAATAATTATTGAAAGCATAAATGAAGAAAGAGATTTAGAGGATGAGTTAATATATATGCATTTACTTTTGAGTATGATGCTTATAGAGATGACTAAAATGGTCGATACTTATAAATATAAGGGGATAAAATTGATTGAGTCTCTCTTCTCTCTTTATTTGATCTTTTGGATAATTTTTGCTTGAGATTCTAATTAAACAATAAGGGTAAAGGCTGATCTACTTAGATAAGTTCTGTGATTCTAGCAAAAATAACCTTAACACATGATTTAGTGAGATTGAATGGAGTTATATATGCAATAGATTACTGAGGTTACTAGTTGATTGAGCTTAATTGAATGGAAACTTTGAGCTCAATTTTGTGAAGTACCATTCATGATTTATTTTTCAACAAGCTTTACTTTTTCTTTGGCTTTGATATGATGTTTGCCTAAGGACAAGTAAAAGTTTAAGTATAGGGGAATTTGATAAGTCATTTTTACTTTATTCAAATCATGGGAATTTATGCTTAGTTTGATTAATTTTTGCATAAAATTCCCATAAAACCGTGCTATTATTATTTCTTTGTAGTTTTTCTACTCTAATACGCATTAAGGGAAGAAACAAGATGATTTAATTAAGATTTGGAGCGAAAACAACAAGGACAAACACTCAAGTTCAAACCATGGCACCTGTGATTCCAACCGAGGACCATTGAAAACTATGAATAGATCCAACTACGCTTAAGAATTGTACCTACGATTTCTATCCACTACGGACACTAAGTAAAGGTACGATCAAAGCCATGACTCGACCCTAGTCAGGTACGTATGACCTTTTAATAAGTTTGACATAAAGAGTCTATCACATCAACTAATAAAATCTTCATGATTTTCGTACTTGAAGCATATAAATAAGTGTGCACAAACGTAATAGTATTATACCATAGCATATCATTTTTTTTTTTTTTTGCGACAAATTACTAACAAAGAATAGGTTTGAGAATTTATAGTGCAAGAAATCCTGCTTTTGCTAATTCAAGTTCTTCTAGTGAATTTAGAGCTTAATCAAAGTTTATTTTACATGAATTTGTGCTCTAATAAGTGATATCTATCTTCATTTTACGTTATTTCTCTTGAATTCTTGATGATTGTCAAAACCCATAGAGAAATAATTATTTTAACTTCAAGTTTGTGAATCCAAGACCTAAATCATGCGATTTCAACTGTGCTTTAGTTGAATATTGTTTGGGTAGTTGTAATTAGTAGCTTGAACTTTAATTCTAGGTTTGTATGTGTGCACTATGTAGATCCATGTCTGATTTCAATTGAATAGATTGAGGAATCATTCTCTTGAATAGATTTAGACTATTAATAAAGTTGCTCATACCTAAAGATATGAATGGTGAAACTTTTTTTCACTTGATTTTAAATTTCTTAAATGGGTTTTTAATTAAAGGATTCTTGAACTTAATGTAAATCTAGATCGTTGATAGCTTCAAAAGAGGTTTCAGTAGTCTGACCTAGGTTTAGAGGTTCTTGATACTCAAGCGAGGCATTAATATACATTAGTGAATCTAATAGTTCAAGTATACTCAACAAAGAACTCATTGAGTTTGTACATAAGTAGGATTAACTTTAATTTAGTCTATGAATATCTGTTTACTATGTCTTGCTCGATTTTTCTTTGGCTAGATAATAGATTATAAATGAGTACGATAAATGCTAATGATCCCTAAGGAATACGACCGAATATTTTCTATACTACTTTAGTTGGTGCACTTACCTATATTGGCAGTTGTTAGCAAAGTTGAATGGAACATATTAGCATTTTTATAAATTTTTAAAACTTCAAGTTTCACATGAGCAAATAGAATCCCAATCACATATACTGATTCTTTAGCTTGGATAGCTATTTTGACATCTCCTTTGACTCTATTCATCTATATTTAAGCCTTTCTAACCTCTGCTAGTGTCATCAAATTCAAGACCATTTCTTACCATCCTTTTGGAAGGCATAAGTATTCATGTATCCATCATGTAACACCTTGCGATCAAATATCCATGGTCTCCCCAACAAGATATGGGAGGCACACGTGGGTAACACATCACAAACAACTTCATCTCAGTATTTATCATCAATACTGAAAGGCACTTTGACTTATTGATTCACCTGCAAGTTAGCTTGCTCATTAAGCTAGTATAACTTATACTGTTTGAGGTGTGGTGTTGTAGTTAATTTCAATTGTCTACTCAAGTAGTAGTAGCAACATTAGTGCAACTCCCCCCATTGATGCTAAGAGCACACAGATTTCTTTTAACTCAACAAACAATATGGAATAATTTTTCCCTTTACTCCTCTTCAGAAGATTGAGACACATTAAAAGCACATTTCAATACATTAATACTCATATATTGGTCTTCTCCCTAATCTTCATTAACCTCAACATTTGCTTCACCATAATAAGTATTTCATGTTGCTAATAAACTATCGGTTTGCCAGGTTCATCACCTTCATCTCACTAACAACTTCCCATTAATAGTCACCATTGTCCTTTAGTTAAGATATTGAGAAGCAATTTGCCCAAATCTTAAGCACTTAAAACATTTAATTAAGTGTGATCTCCTACCGGATACACCTGCTTTCTTAGAATTGGTCTCATTCATATTAATAGCATTTTTACCCTTATCATTAGTACTCCTCTCACCTCTAACAAAGCTACCAAACTCTCCTTTATCACTAGACTTATTAGAAGTCCCTTTATCAAATTTCCAACTATCTAAAGCATAAGATTTTTGAGAGGATGCATACCTATTATTGGACAACTTATAAGAGTAATTTGACCCTTGTCATTCTACTTTGAGGGCTAACTGGATGGCTTCTTCAAGAGTATCATACCTCTAAAGTTCCACTACACAAGCACTTTCATATTTCAATCCTGTAACAAATCTCGCAAATGTTTGCTCATGTAGCTTAATAGCATCGTTTCTTATCATTAACGATTCAAATTCCTATGCATACTCATATACACTTTTACCCCCTGTTCAAAGAAACTTGAGGAGCGCGAAAACTTCATGACAATAATATGCTAGCACAAATCTTTTTCTAAATAATCTCTTCTTCTCCACCTCGTCTTCACGTAGTCATTAACTTTCTCCACCTTAAGGAGGCATATCTTGTAAATTCAACTGCAGCTAAACGAACTCGTGTATTTTCTTCTATATCATAACGTGTAAACAACCTCCAACTTTATCTTCCCAGTCAAGATAATCATCATCCACCGAACCACTTCAAGTAAAAGAAGGCACCTATAACTTCATGTGTTCTAAGCCTCTAGGTAGTCTAAATTCTCTACCATAGACATCACCATAATCAAGATTATCCCCTCTCATTCTTCTCTTCATTTACCATTATTGGGTGGTGGGAGTTATACTTCTACAAGGATGTTCACTATATTAGGATTCTACATTAACTGTTGAACTGTTAGTGCAAGAGTGTTGACTGACGCAATCAAATCTTGTATCTATTGAACCACACTCCTCTCATCATCACCATGCACTCCTCTATTACCTACATCATTACCCTGAGCCCCTTTATTTCCACGAATTTTTCTATTAACTTCATCACCATAATTTCCATGCACACTTTTAGTTGACTTTTGATTATCAATCAGAATAACAAATCTTGGGATTGGTATCAAACCCTAATATCCAATCACAGCCACACAAACCTAATCACATAGAAACATGTAATAATGGCAGAGATTGTTAACCATAACAAAGCTTTGAAACCAATAAATATGATGTGCTTAGGAAACTAATCACAAGGAAATATGTGGACTAACACTAATTAACCTAAAAGAAAACCTAAGTCTAATTTAAGAATTAAGGCTTCTTGAATTTAAAGATAGAATTTAAAGATTAAACCTTCACTTACCTTAGATATGATGCACCAAGAAAAGCAAAGAAGGATATAACACTCATAAGTAATTGATATTATGCAAAATGACTCACTAGTGTTTACACTCACCATAATTAAGATTGATTGATAAGAGTTAGAGTTTTAAAAGCAAGAACTCTTAAAGAGAAAAAATTTCATTAAAAACTAATTATTCATACTATTAACATAATAAAGTCCCTTTTATACCCATAACATAGATCAAATGGTAAAATAATAAATATAAATCAAAACTAACAAGATATAACTAATAAAATAAAAGGAAATAAAATCAACTAAACTAATTCTCACCAGCATCATGGGTTGATGCACAGCCATGACACAGGGAGTGTCCTTGCGACTCAAAACGTCGCACGAACATGACACAAAGCATATCACTCTCAGCTCGAATCACCTCGATCTATCACAACCTTAAGCATGAGTGCTCTAGGGTTTCACAAGCATCATCACAAAGCATGATCACTTCAGTTGAAATTCACACGTTCTCACAATCTGTTACACAGGTGTAATATGTAGTGTGAGCCCCTCATTGACCGTCTATAGTTCTTAGCATGGTCTCTATCACAGGGGTAACATGCTTGCAATCTTTATCTTCATTACTCCACACACAAATTGAAATATTTTCCGTTTATAGAGTGGATTAAATAGTTATAAAGAAAGCTATGTGATCACGCTTTTTTTGTAAGTGCTTTTTAAAACTCTTTTTAGTCTCTTTTGAAATTCCTTTTAAAGTGCAATTATTAATCGACAGTGTATTGGGCATGTGTGTAGTGATAATATATTAGTGAATACCAAGTTGAATCTACAGTGAGTGAGGACTAGCTATCAAATATATCAGTCCAATTCATAGCTAAGCAAATCAAAAGGTTGTTTCTATTTTTAGATTTTCTTTTTTGTAACTAAATTAATAAAAATATTGGATTTCCAACACCTATAAATGGTTAGGTTACAAGCCAATAGATCTGAATAATCAAATGAATGTATGCAATCAATCAAAACATGCCCAATCCAAAATTGTCAATGGGTTCGGTTTCTAAACAATCAAGCATTAGATAACAACTTCTTTTCCTAAAGCAAGCTATTACCCTAAATTAACCAATCAATGTTCCCTATTCATAAGAAAGTGATTAATCGACTAATCTATTCAATTACCAAACCTTAAGTGAATTCAAATCCATATCCCTATGTAATTTGTAATCCAAATTAGATTTTCACAAAATTGATTAGAAAAGAATTTTCCAATTACAATCCCAATCTATCATGAATTCCAAATCTAATCCAAAATCCTTGATATGTGAATTAACATTAGCAAATCGAATATAGACAAACGATCAATCAACAACAAGGATCATCAATCATATCAATCAAATCTACAACTCAAAACCGATTTAAGAACGCAAGAAATCAAGCATCAAACAACATCCAACATTTGAATATGAGAAAAAGAAAAAAAATCACCTGTCAAAGAAATCTTGCTCTTGAAATCTAGATCCAAATAATGTTTTCCACTTAAATCTCGGTGTGGATTCCTTATTTAAATCAACAAGAAAACTTAACTAGGGTTTATACCCTAATCTAATTCAAGGAGCATTGGAAAGAATCTCAATTCTGTGTCTAGGATTTTTCTTCTCTTCCAACAAATGACAACATGATGAATATATATGAAGAGTTGTAAGGGAGTTACGTCGGCATTAAAGGCCGGTGGCCTTGAATTAAATTTGGCCGACCTTTAATGTGAAATTAATTTCCGAGGATAGCAATAAATATACGCTGTCTTCAACAACGGTGGTGTAACCGTTCCAGTTGTCGACATACAATGAAAAGTCACAAACCGCTTGATTTTTCCTTGTGAAAGCTAGCGGTGTAAAGGTCGGCTCTAATAATTTTCATTCTGTTCACTTGCAGCACCGGTGTAACGCCAACAACGTAGAGTGGAGAAATGCCGATGTACATTTGAAAATTGCAGACGCTGGTGAATTTCACATTGAAAGCTAACGGTGTTGCTTTTCAAAAGGCGATGTTGAATGCTTTCGTTTCCAAAATGATGCAAAACTTCTCCAATTCACTTGTGTTTGTAATATAAGTCCTTCATGACTTGCATTAACAATTTAAGAACACTTAGGTACGAACTCCATTAGATTTCTATAAAATCTTTAATAGATAAACATGATTTGATTATTGCAAAGTTGAGTAAAATATGACTTTATCAACTCCCCCACACTTGAACTTTTGCTTGTCCTCAAGCAAAATCATTAAGATTACAAGTTGAAATCTGTTATAGAATGTGCAAACTCTAACTTTTTCAATTCAAGCATCATTTCTTTTTATTTTCATGACTTGCATTTCAATGCCTACTGTCACGCCCCAATGGGTGCCCTAAACGTGATAGCCCACCATACACAATATTAAAACTTAAGAATGACTACCCCGTCACTCAAAAGCTTCCATATCGATACAAGGCGTACGTCACATCAAAGGGAGACCGGTAAAGTAATGCATTTTAAGATATTAGCAGCGGAACATGCAAGAATACTTAATATATTTCATTGAAATAAAAAGTCTTACAACTTCTAAGGGGCATTCCCCATATAATTTTCATAACAACATGGTCTTACTAAGATAAATAACTAAAACTAAAAGATTTTAGAAGAAATCTACTCTAAGACTTCAAGACAAAGTTCCTCCAAAAGCTTCCCAAAATAAAGATTCTACCGGGTGATCAAGATAATCTGGGTGCAAAAAGATAATTCTGCAATATCAAAAATCTATAGGGGTATAAGCATAACTAGCTTAGTGAGATATTCCTTACACAAAAGTACTTATAACAGGCAATCAACTAAGTTTATTAATCAATCATATGAAATGCAACAACCATATGATCAAATATTACATACGACTATCCGGTTTCGTATGTATGATG
Organism: Combretum micranthum; assembly: GCA_024138025.1. Classification (NCBI taxonomy): domain Eukaryota; kingdom Viridiplantae; phylum Streptophyta; class Magnoliopsida; order Myrtales; family Combretaceae; genus Combretum; species Combretum micranthum. The sequence continues at coordinate 171,961 of JAMXBD010000375.1, forward strand.
GATTTACCCCTCCATCGGTGGTTAAGGAATGATTTGAACTGGGCCCCGAGTGACCTCCTTAAAAGTTTGCATGCGTCTTGGGGTTCCAATGAACCGTACTACAAGTCCTCGGGCTTTCCTTACCAAAGCAATTGATTCGGCTCGGCTACAACTTGAGGCCGTATTCCCGAACATCCTAACCCTCAAGATGTAGCTAGGCAGCTTACCTTTCCAGTCCCACACTGAGGAGTAGTAGCAAAATTTCGAAATGATATTCTAAGTGGTATGCATTAGCAATTTATTATATGGGAATTCCAATATGACATTAAATCATTTAAAGTGATCAAGCAATAATTGCACACATAGCAATACATACATAGAAATAATTATATTAATCACAGATTGGGTTCCGATATACTTATCGTTTATTGATAGCACATAATAATTCACATACATAATTCCCATGGTATCCCACATGCATATCAATTTTATCTTTTCCTAACATCTAGTGCTCTATTCTACAAGCACATGCGTGAATACATAAGCGTAAAGGAAACTCACACGTCCATAGTGATCTTCTATGAGTTGAAGGAATCCTCGGGGAAGAGAAGATCTTGGTCCTCGACACCTAAACAAAAGAAATACCCAAAATGCATCCAAGATCTATTCAAACTCTATAATTTTATCTTATTGAATTCGTCAAAAATCATATGAATGGAAATCCCAACTTAAAATGGCCATAACTTGCTCATTTCAACTCGGAATTTCGCATGTTATATACCGATTTCTAACTACTCGAAAAGATCTATCTATTTCTAAGGTTATTTTTATCAAAAAAAGTCATTTGGGTCTTAGAATAGTAACGTACATAATTGTTACGAAAATTCAAGATTTCAAAACTAGAGTTTTCAAACTTTTCTTCATTCAAGGGCTCTTGTACAAAAATATAGATAATTGTGTGGTTGAAAAATCCTTTGAATATATACATATAGACTCAAAGTATATGCATGAACTTAGTGGTGTTGTCTCAACAATGATCTTGTAAAACAATGTGTTTTAAAAGTGAGAAAAGCTAAGACTTAAAAATCTCCTTTTCTAGTTTTGTTGGGAGAATTTTATAAGTGGGTATTTCCTTCTTTTAACTCCATTTCTTAATGTTAAGAATAATTAAATTTTCAAAAAGTAATTTTAATCTTTTAAGATTCCCATAACTTTATTTCTAGTGGTTTGGAAAAATGTAGTTTTTCTAAATAGTTCTTGGTTATGTGTTCTAAAGTTTTTCTAAAGTTTAATCCCAAGAATAATATCAATGATCATTATTATTTTTATTTCCTAAGTAAAGCTTATCCTTAGAAAGGTTATTCTTTGATAATTTTATAAAACTTATCTAAATCTTAGTATGTTGATGAAAGCTTTACATATAAGTTTAAGAAAACTTTTGTTTAAACAAAGAATTAAGTTTAAAGAAACTTTTTTATTTCATTGGTTTGAAAAGAGGTTTGTGATAACTTTATTTTATTGATAAAATCTCATATAGTAGTATTACTAAAACTTAAGCTAAACATATCTAACTTTAGAAAATATTTGTTAAGATAAAACTTTAAGTCTTTATGGAAAAATAATTTCTTATGTGACAAAATTTATTTTTAAAGAGAGTTCCTATATTTATTACTTAAGAAAACTCCTTTTCATTATGATTGAGACAATAACAACATGTTCATGCCTGAATGACAATATGCAACTATGAGAAATATAATAAAACAACATAATAAGATAAATGTAATAAGAGCATAAAAGTAAAGTCAAGTATTAGGAATCTTAGCTTCATCAAGATATCCCGGGACCAAGAATAGACCAGTCCCAAAAAGAAAGGAAAAGAAAAGAAAGAAAATTGTTTTGACTTGATATGGACAAGTCTAAGACTAAAAAGACTAGTCTTAATAATAACATGAAATAAATTGCAAAGTATATAAATAAATAAATAACAAGTGAGCTTATATGTGTCACGCCCCATAGGATACCCTATACGTAACAGTCCGCCACATGCCATACAAGATTTCCGAATTATCGCCTTTGTCCTTCGGGGGTCTCATATAGATGTAAGGCGTACCTTTACGACAATAGAATACAAGTCCAAATATAGATAAAAACTTAACTTGGCATACATTAGCAGTAGGATATAACTCATGATGCATAAATAAACATTACATTTACTAAGGGGCATTCCCCCGCAAAAGAATAATTAGTGGCCTTATACAGTCATCCAAAGTCTTAAAAGTTTCCTATGGAAGTCTAACAAAATTCAACTTCTAGGGGAAACTCCTAGCTCCAGTACCTGCACAGTTGGGTCACACTGCCTAAGCCATAAATTTGGTAGCTGCAAAAGAAAGAAACTGTAGGGACGTAAGCTAACTAGCTTAGTGAGTGAAATCTTCCACAATAACATTCATGTCACAACATTTCAAATAAGTGATTAAACAAGCAAGAATGCACCAAAACACATGAGAACAACATACATATGACTATCCGGAAATCATATGTGGATGGACTTGCGCCCTCCATCCCAGGTTAGTAGATTAACGAATACTGCGGTGCTACTTTATGCCGTTTATGGTTCACGGGTAACCGACCATTATTTCGTTTCTGGATGACGATTAACCGACCAATTAATCTCGTTTATGGATCACAATTAACCGACCAATGCTAATGCTCCTTCCCATTATGATATGCATATGTCTGAATTTGGAATTAGTCCGATAGTTGATTAAGTCATTTTATTCAGGCGATCAAGCAATTTTCTCAAACAATACATTCTAACCAACTACACAATCAGAAATTATCACCCTTTTGATATTCTTATTTTTATTTCTCACTTCATCATCATCGACATACAATTTTCCATTATTCCCCATCATACATATTCATTTCACTTGGCCTACATTCTAGGTACTAATTTATCAAGCACATACAATAAATGAATTGGGAAGAGAAACTCACTCAGCTATGGATTCGCCGGTCTCTTAATAGTAATAGTCCGGAGGTAAGGATTCGACGTCCTCGGATTCGCCTAATCACAAAAGAAATTCCCTAATAAGTATTCTACCATCTAAGCATACCAAAACTCTAAAACAACTTAGTGAAATCGAATTTCACGTCATTTCCGAAGTCCCGATTTAAAATGGCCATAACTTGGTCGTTTTAACTCGGAATTTCGCAAATTTTATATCGATTTCTATCTACTTCGAAAGAGATTTCTAAATATAAATTTTAAATCAAGTTTTGAAAATATTTAAGCCTCAGAAATGAAGGATCAGTTCTGTCCAGAGGTTATGTTGATTCCAAAAATGTGATTTTCATGATTGCTCTTGAGATTCCTAAGTGTAAAATGAAAATAATTACTATGGTAATGAATTTCCCTATCATGAATGTCATGATATGATCTCTTATGTGCCCAAGATCTTATAAATTTTTAAATTAAAGGAATTTAAATAACTTTTGTCTTAAGAAACCAATTCTTACCATTGGTTAACTAATAATTTGCTATACTTGGTCTCACTTACTTATTCTAAGGATTTTTCTTAGGAAAATCCTATTTATTCTAAAGAAAAAAATTGACCCTTATATTAACTATATCCTAAGGCCTTTATTTCTTTAATTAAGTCTTCATTTGTAAACTTTTAAGTGAGTCTTATACTAGGGTGGGTCCAAAAATCTGAATTTAGCAAAATTTATTTTTAAGTTGATTCTCTTAAGAAAAATACATTTTATACTTAGAACTTTAGGTATTTATTTTACCTATACCCTAAGGACTCCATTTATTCAAGAAAATACCATTTTTAAGGTTGGAAAACTAGTGTTTTCTAACCATCTATTGATTATTACGAATTTTGCTTACAAGACCTTCAACTCAAAACTTCTATTAGACTTCATCTCTTGTTTTAAATATTTTCCTTGGTAAAAACTCATTTAAACTCATGAAAAATATCATCAAACATTATCTATCACCTATAGGCTTCATTTTTCTTGTAAAATACATGTTTAGAAGTTGATAAAAGGGTTGTTAAACTAGGTTTTCCATGTCATCTGAATTTACACTAGTTCATTTCTTGAAAAGAGTTTTCCTTTTTGGTTTCATTAACTCACCTACCTATAGATCTATATACTAGCAAGATTATTTACTCAAGACAAAAGTATTGATGACCATTAATGCACAAAAACTCAAAATAGAGATGAGATCTTAAATGCCTACATGAATATGAATGGTAAAATGATAGATCTACTACCTTAAGTGCTTAAATAGGTTTTGAAAACATAAAAACTACATTTTTATGAAAGATCTTTTGTTCAAAACACTTTTAGATGGATGATCATGAAGCTCATGCATAAAAGCTTGTTGAAATGCAAGATCTACTTTGTGATGGTTTGGTATTCTTGTTTTAGTATTTCCTTGTCCCTAGTAAGAGCTCATGGAGAGCTTTAAGTGGAAATACTCAAGAATATCCTTGCCATTACAAGGATCTAAAGATAAGGAAGTAAGGTTCTTTTACTTAAAGTGAAAATAGAAGACAAAAGGAAGGGAAAAAAAAAGGTGTGTGTGTGTGTGTGTGTGGCCATGAAGGTCACGGCAAGGAGGAGTGGGAGAGGAGAGAAAAAAGAGCTTTTCACCTTTTGTAAACTTTGAAAATGAGAAGAATAAAGAGAGAGAGAGAAAATGTAGTTTATATATAAAGTGAAATTAGGTTAAATGAGATAAAATAAATTTTAAAAAATTGCACAATTGGAGGGAAATTGGGAGGATCACGCTGGTCATGAAGTGAAAGGGGAGGGATTTTGATTTTTTATTTGATTTGTTTTGATAGATTTATACATTAAATGTCATAATTTGTAATAATTATTTAAAGACAAATAAGTCTTGGAAAAGAAAATGTGATTGAGTAGTTGTAAGGATGTAAGAGTAGGGTGTACTTGTGAGTAGTTGTAAGGATGTAAGAGTAGGGTGTACTTGTGAGTAGTAGTAGGTTGTACTTGTGAATAGTAATGAATAGTAATCAAGATAACTTAATTACCGGTAGTAAGAAAATACGAATAAAAAGGCTATAACTATAGTTTTCATAAACCGAAAAATTATGAAATTTATATTTTTGAAATCCTTATTTAATTTCGATTCAAATAAGTATTCACGAGTAAATTTTTGAAATTCGAGTTCCGGGGCACATTTTTCTGTAATTGGTCTTGGGAAGGCCCGGAATTGAAATTTCTCAAAATCTGATCTTTTCTTGGTTTGAAATATATTCAAGAACTATATTCAAGATTAAATTTTCGTATAAAAGTTTCTTAATTAGAAACCAAGGAAAGCCGGATTCAAGGTTCCTAGGTCTCACTCTCATCTTAAGCTATTCCGGTTTAGGGTTTTGGTTTTCGGTTCTCAAGTTATCTTGGTTATTAGAAAAACCAGGGTTTACAATATGCTCTAAAGAAATATATATATATATATAATATACATAATACTATATAGAAGTTAGATTAGAACAATTAATAATAATATTAATAACAACAACATAATAACAACATAATAGAAGACATGAACAAAAACAAAACATGAACATATTATTACTTCTTTAAGAAACATCCACTAAGCTCATGTTAAGTTAAATGAACATGATGAGTGAATAAGATAGATTTTTACCTAAGGTTTATGTGTTTGTTGAAGAGGAATGAAATGGTTTGTAGTAATATGTGGGAATTGGTTTTATGGAGAAAAGAGAGAACTTGAGAGATATTTTGAGAGAGGGATTTTATGGAGTGATTTTGGTAGAGTTTTAGTAGGAAATGAATTGTGTGAAAGAATGAAGAAGGAAAGGGGTATTTATGGAGTTTTGGAATGGAAATTAGATGTAATAAAATAAAATGAAAATGAAAAATAATTTGATGGAAGAGAGAGAGAGGAGGCGCTAGTTCTACATGTAGCGGGGGAGGAAAATTAATTTATTTTGTTGATTTGTAATAAAAAGAAGTAATATGTACAGTGTGATGTGATTAAAGTTGTATAGGGAAGGTAAATTGTAAGGTATAGGTATGGTAGTATGTAAGAATAGAGTGTAAGAAAAAGTAGAGATAGATAAATAGTAGAAAAGTACTATGAATAGTAGACTAGACAATTAAGATATCGGTAGTAAAGAAAATACGCGTAAACAGCCTATATCTGATATTTTTAGTTACCGAAAAATTCTAAAACTGATATTTTTGAAATCCTTATATTTTTATGAGTCTATTGGGGTTGTCAGAATATTTTCGCTATCCGGTGCACCGGGCTACGGTTTTTGAAAACTGATCCTGTTCGAATCTAAAAGACACTAGAAAATTATGAATTTGATATTTTTAAGCTTTCCTATATTATTATGAACCATATTCCATAATTATCTTAATTTTGTTTTCTAGGTTTAAGAACACTAGACTAAACATAGAACTAAGTTAACTTTAGGTTTTCAGTTCGACTTCCGGTTCTTAGGGTTTTCTTATATTTACCAAAAAATCCAGGGCTTACACCTACAGCTTAAACCAAACTAGATACATGTATCTATATCACTTTAATCAAAGTTTAGTAGCTAATTCAGACAAAACAAGTTTTAATCCCAGTGTTTAACAAAAGAATCTTCTATCCAAAAGTAGATACACAGTCCACTTAGAAAAAATACTCATTTAGACTTCACTGGACTTTTAGCATGCATATACTCTTAGCAACAAATAGTGAAAGCATATGGTATCAACCTTTTCCCCTAGATTGTCTCTTTTTTTATTATAAGTCTTATTTTCATTTGGTACTTTGCATTCTTTTTCTTTTTCTTTTCCATACAAGCATTTATCTTCTTTTTGGGAGGTTTTTACCTCCATCTTTTTGTTTTTCAAAGTTCATAATTTGAACTTTTGCCTTTCCTCTCTTCTCTTTATAGTGATTTCATTGAGTCAGCACATCCCAGGTTCATCACCTAAGTGACCATGTTTTAAAGGAACCCTAAGAACTCTTTCTCACTTTAACATTCAAGTTCAGATACTCATAACTCAAATACTTGAGTCATTAGAGTAGAGGCTATGCTTGTTTCTTTTTTTTTTCTTTTAAATGCAATAACAAACTCAAGACATATTTTTAAAAAGGATCACCAATTGAAAAGTTTCTTCTACCTCTTTCACTAAGTGTTAAAATATTCTTAAAAGAACACAAAGTTTATATACAAGCTAACTTTTTCCTATAAGTAAACCTGTTTATTTTTCACTAAAGGACTCGATCTACTCTCAAATTTCCAATTCTAAAGCTAAATACAAGGTAAATTTGTTCCTTAAAGATTTTAATACTTAATTTTAACCAAGTAAACTAACCACAATAGTAAGTGAGTAAGGCACTAAGCAAGTCAATTTACAATTCTTACACATATGCTTTCAATAATTTTCTGTACAATCTCAAGATTTCATACAATTTTTTCAAAAAAATTTGGCCTCAAATTGCATGTAATACTTAAGGACAAAAATTTCAAAGTGTGGGTACAACCATTCAATTTAGATGCAGATGTTACATGTAAAAATTCAGCAATTTAACAAAATCTAGACATCAATAGCTGTTATACTCAACTCCATTCTCTAATTCTCCATTCATTATCCCTTCCCCCATACTTAACATAAACAGTGATCTCACTGTTTCTAATCAGCTTAACAACAAGAAAGAAATAAAGAAATAAAGGAGAAAAAGAATAATGGTACTTCCCCGGTTTTGTTAATTAATGATAGTTGAGTTCCAACCGGTACAACAAAAGAGAAGTTTCCATTTTTAAGTCCATTTGCATGCCTTTTGTTGTCTACAATGAAGCTCTAGATCCTGAATTTTTCATCTTATCTGCATAAATAGGGCACACTATCAAGTAAAGAAAAACAAGAACAAAAACAAAAACAAAAACAAAAACAAAATGTTATTAATAAATAGATAATAGTGGGTTGCCTCTTACTCAGTGCTTATTTTATAGTCTCAGCCTGACTTTCTGACTTTCTTCTTCAAGGAGGTTCAAATTGACTAGTCTTCTTCTTGTCATCCATCCTTTTCTTCTCATGTTCTACTCTTGCACTTTCTGATGTTGTGTCTACCCTGGTGGATTTAAGGTTCTTTTTCCATCTCTTCATGATATTTACATTCAACTCTTTATTTCTAACCCTCCACACCATCTTGCTATTTTTCACATCTATGACAGCTCCAGTAGTGGCCATGAATGGGCGACCAAGGATGAAGGGAATCTCTAGATCTTTCTCCATATCTAGAACAAAAAAGTCCACTGGAAAAATGAACTTATCAACTTTCAAAAGCACATCCTCAATTACCCTTTTTGGTCTTTTAATACAGCGATTAGTCAATTGAATTGTCATCTCAGTCTTCTTAATTGCATCCCCTAATCTTAGTTTCATTGCCATAGAGAAAGGAATTAAATTTATGCTTGCACCAAGATCACAAAAAGAATTCTTAAATTGAGTATCTCCAATAGTGAAATACACTGTGAATTTCCCTAGATCATTTAACTTTAGGGGCAAAGCTTCAATACAAGCTTGAGACAATATGACTGTCTCTCTCCCATTCATCTTCCTTTTCTCGCTCATGACTTCTTTCAAAAATCTTCTATACTGAGGTGATTCTTCTAAAATTTCAGTCAAGGGAATATTGACTTCAAGCTTCTTAAAAACCTCCAAGAATCTCTCAAAATCTGCATCATCTTTTCTCTTTCTTGATCTTCTTGGAAAAGGAACTAATGGCACATTTGATCTGGTAATAGGTTCAATAACTATAGGAGTGTGCTCTTGATGTACCATATCTTCCTTCTGAGTTGATGTAGAAGCTAAAGTCTCATCAATCTCTACCTGCTTACTTGTATCTGCTTTGATCTCATCTACATGCTTAATAGGGGTAGAGGGCATCTCAAGATTTGCAATTTGCTGTCCTAATTTCTCAAACCCCACTAAAGTTAGATTAGCAAGTTTCTCAATTGCTAATTCCCATGTTGGCTTTTCTTCTTTTGTTTCAAGCTCTTTGACCACTGAAGAATTGTTTTTCAAATTTTCTGCACTTAACATAACTTCTTTCTCTTTCCTTTTTTTCTTGCCTTTGATTGTCAATTAGGGTGTCAATTTCCTTTTCATCACTAGAAAGCTCTCAATCTGCACTTGTGTTAGCAAGTTTAAACATAGATGAAACCAATTTAGTTAGATCTGCTACCCTAGTCTCTAATTTTTCAATTAAAGCTTGTTGCTTCTCAAACTTTTCTTCCTATTTCTTCTCTAAACCTCTCACAATCTCTTCAAAACTTTTCCCTTTGTTTGGATCTGGAACTATGGGAATAGAAGAAGAATTAACAATTGTCTCGTGCCTTGGAGTCTCACAAGTGTGGTGATATTCTTGATTTGACATATTGGGATGAAGTTCTGAACTACCACCTTGACATTGAGAGCTATCATGTGATCCATTACACCACATACAAACTACTAGAGAAGAGAAATCTGGATCAACATATGGGTATCCTATAAGTTCTTCTATTTTTCCAAACACAATTTCCACAGGCATTCCCATCAATTGCCCTCCAGTAGCTGACTCTAGCATCATCCTATCATGGGCTTCTATTCCTTTAAGGAATATTAATAGTTGAGACCAAGTAGGTAATCCATGATAGGGGCATTTACGCATCAAATTGTGGTATCTTCCCCATGCATTTGACACAGGCTCCCCCTCATACTCTTTGAAAGAAAATATTTCTAATTAAAACTCTTTAGTACAACAAAATGGGAAGACTGGTTCTTGTTGACTATCCATCTTGATATTCAACAAAAACTTCAAGCACCTGAAAAAAGAAAAAGAAAAACGAGTAGATTGTACAAATATACAGAGACTAGTATGTATAGATAAAGAAGAAAGCGATTTTCTTTATTTTGCAAATTTTTTATTTTAGATTTTTCAAATGAAGCCTAGTCTACAAAAGTCCCGAAAATTGAAAGTAGCACCAAATCACTCTCCAACAACGGTGCCAAAAACTGATCACACTTTTTCTATAAGTGCTTTTTTAAACTTTTTTTAGTCTCTTTTGAAATTCCTTTTAAAGCATAATTATTAACTGACAGTATATCAGGTGCATGTGCAGTGATAATATATTGGTGAATACCGAGTTAAATCCACAGGGAGTGAGGACTAGCTATCAAATATATCAGTCCAATTCATAGCTAAGCAAACCAGAAGGTTGTTTCTGTTTTTAAATTTTCTTTTATATAACTAAATTAATAAAAATATTGGATTTCCAACACCTGTAAATGATTATGCTGTAAGCCAATAGATCTAAATAATCAAATGAATGTATGCTATCAATCAAAACATGCCCAATCCAAAATTGTCAATGGGTTCGGTTTCTAAACAATCAAGCATTAGATAACAACTTCTTTTCCCAAAGCAAGCTATTACCCTAAATTAACCAATCAATGTTCCCTATTCATAAGAAAGTGATTAATCGACTAATCTATTCAATTACCAAACCCTAAGTGAATTCAAATCCATATCCCTATGTAATTTGTAATCCAAATTAGATTTTCACAAAAATGATTAGAAAAGAATTTTCCAATTACAATCCTAACCTATCATGAATTCCAGATCTAATCCAAAATCTTTTATATGTGAAATAACATCAACAAATCGAATATAGCCAAACAATCAATCAACAATGGAGATCATCAATCATATCAATCAAGTCTACAACTCAAAACTTATTTAAGAACACAAGAAATCAAGCATCAAACATCATCCAACATTTGAATATGAGAAAAAGAACAAAATCACCTGTCAAAGAAATCTTGCTCTTGAAATCTAAATGCAAATAATGTTTTCCACTTGAATCTCGTGTGGAATCCTTATTCAAATCAACAAAACTTAACTAGTGTCTATACCCTAATCTAATTCAAGGAGCATTGGAAATAATTCTCAATTTTGTGTCTAGGGTTTTTCTTCTCTTCGAACAAACGACAACATGATGAATATATATGAAGAGTTGCAAGGGAGTTACGCCGCCATTAAAGGCCGGTGGCCTTGAATTAACTTTAGCCGGCCTTTAATGTGAAAATTAATTTCCGAGGACAGCAATAAATATACACTATCTTCAACATCGGTGGTGTAACCGTTCCAATTGTCGGCGTACAATGAAAAGTCACAAACCACTTGATTTTCCCTTGTGAAAGCTAACAGTGTAAAGGCCGGCTCTAATAATTTTCATTCTGTTCACTTACAGCACCGATGTAATGCCGATAGCGTAGAGTGGAGAAATGCCGGTATACATTTGAAAGTTGCAAACACTGGTGAATTTCACATTGAAAGCATGCAGCGTTGATTTTCAAAAGGCGATGTTGAATGCTTTTGTTTCCAAAATGATACAAAACTTCTTCAATTCACTTGTGTTTGTAATATAAGTCCTTCATGACCAGGATTAACAATTTAAGAACACTTAAGTACCAATTCCATTAGATTTCTATAAAATCTTTAATAGATAAACATGATTTGATTATTGCAAAGTTGAGTAAAATATGACTTTATCACTATGCTCATCTTTAAATGGCTCATTAGTTAAAACCATCTAAGATAAGTTCCATAATCCCTTGGCTCTAGCTTTTGTAATAAGTCCTTTAACTTTATTCCCCTCAGTCGACCCCAATTATAACCTAACCCAAATTTTTAGGAGTTCAAATTTTAAGGAGGAAAATCATGAGGTCTATGTTGGAAGCGAATGACAAAGGTCGTAGGCATGAGATTTGATTTTATGGGTTATGTATAAATTATGGGTTCCAAGGGTCCATTGTAATTGTAATCCATAAGTTTTTCATAAATAGAATTAAAGTAAGAATTTTTGTGTTTGACTGTGCATGTGGTAGTATTTGTTATTAAAGTAAAATGTAAGTATAATATTTTTATAAAATCAATTTAGTAGAAGAAATTTAAATTCATCAATGGATTTGATTGAGAAAATTATTAGTCATGTATTTATTTATTCTTTTAGAATATTGAGTTTCGTAAAATAAAATAAAATAATAAATTCTAAATTACCTATAGTGTTGATATAAGTTATAAGAATTATTTTATTAAATAGGAATTTAAAGTATTATGTTACTAAACTTTGTTTTGAGTTAGAATATTTAACAATTCTATTGATAGAAAAATATGTGAGTATTAAATGAGTTGTTTGATCTCTTAATGGCTGCAATTGAAAGCTTGAAGACCACCACAACTCTCATGCACACGCACACACTTGATTAAGTTTGAAAAAGCCTCAAAAGTCAAATATGAATTTATTTATATGAATGTGTTATCTTTTAAAGAGGCAGAAATTTTCCTCTTCTTTGCCTTATCCTCTCTTTCAAAACCAATGGTTACACGCACCACACATTAACTTCAATTTCTTCTTTTTAAATTGTCAAGGAAAGCAAGACAAGCTTCCATCTTCAAGACTAAGCAAGTTTAAGTAAGTGTTTCTTTTTTCATTCTTGTTATTTTCTTGTTTGAGTAGTTATAAGTTAAGAGTTGTTGTTGGTTTATGGATGATTTTGGAAGTTCATTAGTTTTGTTGTGAGTTTTAGTTATTGATATGAGTAAGGTGATAGAAAAGTGGAGTTGAAGTTTCAATGGTTGAAGTGAATGGTTGGATTTATAGTTGAGTTTGATGTGGTTTTAAAGATGAGTTAGAGGATTTGAAGGAGTGGATGGTGAATTTGAGTCTTGTATCATGACATGCAAGTGTCTTGGATGAAAACAAGACAATTGGAATTAGTTAAAGTGTGAATAAATTGCACGAAATGTGTAAATTCACTATAGAAGTACCATGACCCGTGGTGGTGTGGTGGTGGTGGTGGTGGTGGGGGTGGTGGTGATTTCGAATTGTGAAATCTGGGCCACCATAGGGGGTGGCAAGGGGTATGGTGCCTACTGGTCATCACTTTGCTCCTTAGCACGCGGCGTGGTGGGGGACGTGTGAGGCTTATGTAATGCTCTATCCAACATGACCTTTGGCACGGGGGTATGGGGCATGGCAAATTTGAAGTGTTTTTTTTTTCTCTTTTAACTTTAGAATCTTGTTTAATCCTTCTTGTCTTTGTTAAGTAGATAGTAATACAAACTTTTCTATCTTATAGGAACCTGAGATTATGAGTTTGATTTCCCGTTGGACTATTACGACGATTAAGAAGCATGCACAGGTGAGTAACTTGAATTCTAGCACTTTATTTGTGCTTACAAGTAGTGGAATATAGTTTAATTTAAGTATAAGGAATCAATTACATGGGGATGGGAATTATTACATGGTATGTAATGTATGTTTGAATTACAATTCTTAATGAAGTGACAACTACTTGTTTGACATTAATATATAGTGGTCTCATTGAGTGTTTAAAGTTAATATGATCACTTGATAATACGGAACTAGGTTTAATAGACTTCTAATATTAATATAACATGCATTTCATAACATCATATTGCATTAGCATGGTATTTTTGTCACGTATTAACAAATTTGATTTTGTGGTAATGCTTGTTGGGACCAATGAATCTGCTTATAGGTTAACATAGGATTGTCAACATCGCAGAAACTAAGTAGGCTTCGAAGGAGGTCGTCTATGTCGGAGTTGGCTTAAGAGTGTTAATACTTAGTGCGATTTCTCATGTTTTATGACAAGTGGAAGTGCTATTTTGAAAACAAAAATGATTCTTTAAAAGACTGCTTGTGTCCTGCAGGGCTCTGGTAGAGATTATTCCCCCAGCTAGGTTAGGTGAAGAGAAAATCCCTCTACTTTAGGATTGAGTATCTATCACTCCCCATAGGGGTATCCTAAATGTAACAGTCCGCCACATACCATATAAGACTCTCGAATCACTATCCAAGTCTTTTGGGAGTCTCATATAGATGTAAGGCGTCCCTTTACGACAATAGAACACTCTATTCAATGGAGTTAAGTAGTTTAACCCGGCATTCGATAGCATTAGATAATAATTCAAAATGCATATGCAATAGATTACAAAGTCCAAGGGGCATTCCCCCGCAAAAGAATATTTAATGGTCCATTACAGTCATCTAGAGTCTTTTGGTTTCTTATGGAAGTCTAAACAAATTGAATATAACTTCTATAGGAAACGCCTAGCTCCTGTACCTGAGCTGTAGCTTGTCTTGGCCTAAGCTAAATAAACTCGTGCTGCAACAAATAAAAACTATAGGGGCGTAAGCTATACTAGCTTAGTGAGTGAAAACTTCCATATCACAATTATAACACATTATTCAATCAAGTGATTAATCAGACAAATGATATGCACCAAACACATGAATTCGGCAAACATATGACCAACTAGAAATCATATGTGGATAGACTTGCGCCCTCCATCCTAGGTTAGTAGATTAACGAATCCTGCGGTACTACGCCGTTTAGGCTCACGGTCAACCAACTCATATATTCGTTTTATGGATCACGATTAACCAACTTATATTCATTTTATGGATCACGATTAACCAACTCATATTCGTTTTATGGATCACGAAAACCAAAAAATGCTAATGCTCCATCCCCATCGTGTAATGAATGCGTTCAATTTCATTTTCCATTCTAAATAATCAATTATACCAATTCTTATAGGTGATCAATCAATATTTGCTGACAATCAATCCTAGCTCATCTATACAAAAAATGATTTATCACCCGACTTCGATATTCTTTAAATTCAACTTCACATAACAACAACAAACATATATAACTCCCATTCAACCCCATCATGCATATTCATTTTGTCTTTGCTAAGTAACTAGTGCAACTATCATTACAATCACAAGCAATAATTGAAATTAGAAGTGATACTCACTATGCCATGGTATGCCGGTCTTTTAATACTAGTAATTGGGTGGTAAGGACTTGTCGGTTTCGGGATCACCTACCAAAGAAGAATACCCTAATAAGTACTTCATCACTTAACTAATCCAAACTATGCATTAAAACTAGTCAAAATCGTAATTCTCGCTATTTGCGGAAGTTCCAACTTAAAACGGCCATAACTTGGTCATTTTAACTCGGAATTTCGTAAATTTTTTATCGATTTCTATCTACTTCAAAAGATCTATCTAATTCTGATGTTATTTCCAAGTTTTGAAAACATTTAGGTCACGGAGCAGAGGGATCAGATCTGATCAGTAACCATTCCCATTTCCGGAAAAGAATTTTGTATTTGTTTGAAATGTATCTAGTTGATAATTCAAGTATATATGAAGTATAAATGATTTCCTATCATGAATGACATGTGATGAGTTCAATGTGTGCATGATCTTGATGATTTTTTATAAAAGAAACTTTCAAAACGCTTTAATTTTGCAAGACTCCAACAATAACTACTTCTTGAAAATCCAATTTTCTAATCTTGACATCACACTAGTGTTTTGGATTTCATTCTTCGAAATTTCTAGTGATCTTAATTAAAAATGACTCTTTAAATGAATTATAGGATATAATTATACAAGTTGACATAACTAGATTAATAATTAACTAAGTCGAATTTGAGACTTAAAATCTAAATTCTCTAAAAAATTCATTAAAATATTTAGAGGATTCCTAAACCCTTAATTCTTAGCCAAAACTCTATTTCCTAAATCCCCACAAAATTCTTAATTCTTAGCCAAAACTCTAATTCCTAAATCCCCACAAAATTTGAGTTCGTTTGCTTGAATAAAAATATCAGTTCTTAAACCCAAACTCAAATTAAATATCTTTTTATCTAAAATAAATTCCTAAATTAAGTTCTTATTTTAAGTTCTTAATTTCTAACCTATTAGTTCAGAAATCATCTTTTAAATACTTCTGCAACTATAGATATTGATCTGGTAGTTCTAAATCTAATACCTTATTTTGAAAATATATTTATATTTATCTTTTCCCTTTTATATTTCTTTTTCTTCCCTATCTTTTATCTTTCTTTCTCTCTCTCTCTCTCTCTCTCTCTCTCTCTCTCTCTCTTCTTCTTCTTCTTCTTCTTCATTTTTCGTATCTATTTCTTCTTCTCCTCCTTTCCTTTTTTTTTCCTCTCAAATTCTTCTCTTTAAATCTCAAATTCAAGAAGGAATAAAAGATAATCAAGTTAGAAATGGGAATTGGAGAAGGAAATCAAGCTAGAAGTATAAAGAAAACTCAAGAGTGCATGTGTTCTTGGATAGATAAGTTTTCTATTTCGATTCATTTTGTTTACTTTAATTGTTCTTTATATATTTATATGATGTATGGATGTTATAAATAAGTTAAAAGCGCTTTTTATATATGTATTTATTGGATTTATTGTTGATGGGAGTTGGGATTATGATGAGGAAAATGATGAATTGAGAATAGAAGTTTGATGGAGCAGTTGGAAGTGTTGAAGTTTTTGAGTTGTTTAAAATGATATTTGAAGTGTTTGATATGTTAAAAGTAAAGTATATTCATGTTTGAAGTTGATAATATGTTTTGGAAGAGGTTTGAAGTTGTATATGTGTTTAAAATGATGTTTGAAGTTGATAAAAATGTTTTCAAAAATCGTCTTTCAAAAGAACACGTGTCACGCCCCGAAGGGTACCCTAAACGTGGCAGTCCGCCACATATGATATCAAGACTTAAGAATGACTACCTTAGTCATACGAAAGCCTTAGTATTACATGTAAGGCGTCTAGCACGGTAATAGGAGACGCTTTTGCGACGCATGGTTTAAGCAAGTAAAGATGAACATACAAGAATCCAGAAATAAAATATATTATATCATTAATAACCCAAGATCTATTACATGATTTCTTAGGGGCATACCCCTATTAATTCAAGGATCGTAATAGTCTTTACAACATTCAAAAACTACATTAAAGATTTCAAATGAATTCTAATCTAAGTCTTCAAGTAGATTTCCTCCAAAAGCATCAATGGAAAATTTACACGGTTATAGGGAGGCCACG
Organism: Combretum micranthum; assembly: GCA_024138025.1. Taxonomy (NCBI): domain Eukaryota; kingdom Viridiplantae; phylum Streptophyta; class Magnoliopsida; order Myrtales; family Combretaceae; genus Combretum; species Combretum micranthum. Next base: position 188,934 of record JAMXBD010000375.1, read on the forward strand.
GGCACAAAAATAGGTGTTCCTGAGAATACAAATACCGATAAGGGTGTAAGCTTATGGGCTTAGTGAGTAAATCCCAAAATTCATACTCAAAGTAAATTATCAACCAAGTTTATTATTCAAACATATGGAATGCAACAACCACGTGAGCATACAAGACATGACTTTCCGGAAATCATATGTTGAATGAATTATGTCCTTCATTCGGGGTTGGGTATTCAGGCCAATTATAGCCACAACTTTTAAAACACTTTTATAAATCTTACCGCTCCTATACGCCATCAAAACTTGTAGTTATTACAGGTCCTACTAGCCACCAATTACGTATTTCTACCGGCTCCTACTCGCCACTTACATGATATACCGGTTATGTCTACCACCACTATTATACACTTATCCCATCAATTGTATAGTAGTGAATGAATGTGACTCAACATATGATGTGCATGCATAATTTCTTAATTAAAGTCTAGTAGTTATATTTATCTTCTTTCAAGTGAGCAACCAATTTCAAACACTTCAAGATAGTAATGTACAAACAACTTTATTACAAACAAATCAAGTTTCGATATACTTACTATTCTTTCAACATGTTATCATACAACTTCCATTTGATTTTTGCCTAAATTCTAGTACAACTAATTTTACAAGCACAATCATAAGTATGAAAATAACGGGGAATATACTCACTCAGCCATGATGACACCTTTCTTGAAATGGATGAGTCGTTCGGAATTTCCACTAATCGTAGTAATCTTCGAAATACGAACAATTCTCCTCGAGATTATCTAATCAAGAAGAATACCCAAAATGAGTATTTCATGAAGTTTCTCTTCTTGAAGATTCTAAACTTTTCTTAAAATCGCGGTAAGATCGTATAAGAGGAAATTCTAACTTAAAATGGCCATAACTTGCTCATTTTAACTCGGAATTTCGCAAATAATATATCGTTTTCTATCTACTCAAAAAGATCTACACATTTCTAAGCTTATTTTCATCAAACTGAGTCATTTGGGTCCCGAAAAGACAGCAACTAGATTCATGACGAATTTGCAAAAACTTGTTTTCTTCTTTTTATCAAAAGCTCGCTTGAAGAGGTAGACAATATAATAACTTGTAAAACTTTTGAAAAGTATATTCATATATATATTTATTGACTCATGACAAATGTATGAATAAAGTTGTCTCAATTGAAAAGGTAAAGTTTTGAAGGATTTTTGAATTTAAGAATTCTTGAAGTGTCCATTTACTTTGAAAAGATTTTTGAGTTATTTGAAATGAGTATTTCTTTCTCTAAATTTAATTGCTTGTAATTTAAAAATTATTTTAAGTTGTTTATGATGAGTATCTCTTTTCTTTTCCTAAGTCTTATTTTCATAATCTTTTTAATTTCTTAAGGAATGATTTTTATTTTCTAACTTAGCTTCCAACACTTTTTCTTTGAAAGTATTTGACACTTTTATATTTAGAAAAATGACTTCTTGACTTCTTGAGATCATCTTATTTTAATGAAAAGGAATTTTTATTATATGAAGAAAAGGTGAAGTTTGTTGAAAAATCCTTGTTTTCTTAAAAATCCTTTTTATGTATATTTATAAGAATCTATTAGGAACTCCTCTAAAAATGGTTTCATAGTTCTTGGAAAAATATTAACTACTTGTTTTTGTTTCTAGAAAAGAATCTTTATTTTTAAGAAAAATATTTCTTCATTTGTTTTGTTGAGACAAATCCATTATGTTCATGCATGAATATGAGTCAAAAGTTATGGAAATATAAAGGACATATTACTTGAAAGAATAAGCTAATGAGAAAATAAATCAAGTATTGGAACCTTAGCTTGTTCAAGGTATCCCGAGATCAAGAAATGACTAGTCCCAAAAGAAAAAGAAAATGTTTTGACTTGATGAGGACAAGTCTAAGACTAGAAAGACTAGTCTTAAAAATAACTTGAAATTAAATAAATAACAAGGAAGTAAATAAATTGCATGAAAGGTAAATAAATTGCAAGACAATGAGCTTATATGTCTCAAAATATTATATATATATATATATGGATATATTAGATAGTAATGAACATAAAAGAACATAAAGGAGTTGAGATTATGAACAAAAACAAAGTATGAACCTATTGTTGCTTCCTTAACCTTCATGGTTTTAGAAACAAACACACTAAGTTCATACTAAGTAGATGAACATAAGAATTTCTTCAATAAAGTTTACCTAAAATGGATGAACTAAAGAGAGCTTCTTGAAAGAGAATTCTTCAGAGATTTGAGAGAGTAACTTTAGAAATGAAGAAGTGTGAAAGAAGTGAAGGTATGAGGGGGTATTTATAGGAAAATGTGGGAGATAATCGTGTTAATTAAATGAATGAAAAACAAAACAAATTGGGCACAATAGGGGGTGGCCGGGGTGAAAAGAGAGAGTGTGAGAGAGTGAAATTTATTTTTGTCTTTTGATAATTAAAAGTAAGAAATGAGAGATGTGAAGTTGTATTGGAAATGAAAATGTGTAAGAAATAGGTTTATGGGTTGTAAGAGTAGGTTATAATAAAAAGTAGAGATAGATGAATAGTGTCGAATAGTAGAAAATAGTATATGTAAAAGTAGACATGACAATTAAATGCTGGTAGTAAGAAAATATGTGTATAAATGCGATATCTGATATTTTTAGCTACCAAAAAGTTATGAAATTGATATTTTTGAAAATCTTATATTTTTATGAGTCTAACGGTATATTGGGAATATTTTTCCTATTCCAAGCTCCGAGACACGTTTTTCGAGAACTATATCTGATCGGGCTCTAAGGACACTCGAATTTTGCAAAACTAATATTTTTATACAACCTATAGCTATTACGAACCATTATAGCTAATTATTCCCACTTCGTTTTCTAGGACTAGAGAAAACGGTAATGCTAGACTTAAGCGGTTATGCTAAACTAGGGTTTTGTTGACCCTGGAAAATTCGGTTGACTTCCGATTAGGGTTTAAACTATAATTCGAATCCAAAAATTTTGGGGATTTACAACACAGGCTGTCAAAAAGACATTTCTGTGACAAGCTATGTCACAAAACATGTCAAAGGCTTTTTCTTTGAAATTTTAAGTGACATTTTGGAGACATGGCCTGTCCCCAAGCCGTGTTGTTGGCTATGGTCATATTACGCGGTCGACATTTTAGAGACACAACTTGTCCCTTGGCCATGTCTCTTGAAAAGTTGAATTTTCAGATTTGACATGTTTTCATATTTTCATTATAACTTTTTTATCCGATCTCCGATTGAAGTGATTAAAGTTGCGTTGGAAAGCTTAAAAAGAGATCTACAATTTCTATGTTTTGAGTTTTTACAAATTCAAAAACTATCGATGCTTAAGTTTTAGTTCTTTCCAGCTATTGTGTTTTCTTAAACAAAGCCAAAACTTATATTTGCTTTCTAAATATTTTTTGTTAAGTGTAAATAAATCTTTTAAAGTTAAAATGAGATAGTTAAGTGATATTTGATATGTTATGTTTATTGATTGATGTAATCAAACATGAATTAAGTGGATTTATAGATTTAACAAATAATTGGATTAAGAATAGAAATTAGTTATAAAATGAACTTAGTTGATAATTCTCGGTTCAACTTGACTAAATGAACTTGAATGGGTTAAAATGAATTAGATTGTTTTAGTTTAACCAACTTGGCTTAGTTTTTGAGTTAAATGACTTAAATAACTAATTCTAATCAATTTGGCTATGATTTAATTAAAATAGGTTAATGGTTAATAATTGGATTAAGTTAATGAGATAGAATAACCTTAGATTTATATGATGAATATGTTGTTTCAAAGGAATGTTTCCTTAAGAAATAGATGTTTTTGTGAATGAATACCTTGATTTTGCTTTTTTTAATAAAAGACCATAAATAAAGTGAAAAGAAACACTTTGACAAACAAAGGAGAACTGTCCATATTTTGGTAGGGCGATCTTCTCAGCCATAATGGAGTTCCTATTTAGTATTTGACCAAATAAGGTATTAATAAAAGTTTAAGATAATGGCTAACTAGTTTAATTTCTTATATAGTTAAGTTCTTATATGAGTTTAATTTTTTGAACAGATGTTTACTCCTGAATCAACCCTTTGATCTATCTTTTGAGATAGCTTGTATCTTACCTTCTGCATTTGTTTGGATTTCATATATAAGACATGCAGTAATTTGCGTGTTGGATGCTAGGATAGGCATCTAAAATGGATTAAGAACTTAAACTCGCTTTTAATAATTGATGAGTGTTGGTTGTCTATTATACCGTTGAATTTGGTTTAGGAAGTGGTACCTTGTCATGATGCAATGACACGATAGTTTTAGGCACTTAGGCCACCCTTATCATGATGCAATGACTTTCATAAGTGGTACGGTGGGTAGTTGATGGGGTTATTGGTATCGGTATAACGTTTGCTTATTCTTAAGATGAAATAATATGATTTAGTTCAATGTTTATGGGAACAATTGAGCTAGGTGATATTATGGATTAAGTTAAGTGAAGATGAGAAACGGTTGAGAACCCTATATGAGACTATTTTTCATTTATGGATATATCATTAGGAGATATAAGTTCCTGAACAACTTACATCAATCCCCTGAGCATCATGATTGTTACTCAGGTTCCCTCATGATCCCTATTGTTCGGAGTTTGAATACTCCTGTGCTATTTATTTACTTTAAAGAAAATATAGTAACTTATTGTTTGTTGCATTGCATTTAGGTAAGTTCGTGTACCACATCGCTTGTGAATCCATTACTATGTACTAAGCTCCAGCTCATTTTTATTGTTGTTGTTGTTCTTTTTACAGGTGTTATTATTGATGAAGATGGTGATGATGAGATGTTGAGGATGATGTTGATGTTGTAGTTGATGATGGTGCTTGCTTCGGGTTTTTGGGGCGATCCAAAAGACCCGTGAGAATGAGTGAAGTACGCTAGGGCCGTTGAATGTCTGTATTTTCTTTTATTTTGATTTATTTAGTGAGAACTAGATTTATTTACAAATTTGTAATTCTTTTAATGGGGATTGTTAATGCCCATATGTTTGTAAATGATAATCTACCCTTAAGAGTAGATTATAAAGTATTTCTAAAGTTTTGTTTCTTGGAAAATTGGTCTGCTCTGTATGGAGTAGAGTTTTATAAATGATTTTATAAATTGTTTTCCGCTGCTAAATCCAGTTGTTGTTAGAATCTAATTGAACGATTTTATAACCTAAAAATGAGTAGCAATTTCAACATAAACAAATATCTTTTGAAAGAAAGCCTTAGCGTGTAATACTTTAGAGTATTAGACGCGGTAGTAACGCCTTAAGTTATTTAATTAAGCGGATTAAATTTTTGAGGCGTTACATTATGCGATAAGAAATAATTATATTTTCATTTTAAAATTTTACTAAGACAACAACATGACTTCATGACCATGCATGCATATAAATCTAGTAGTTCTACCAAGAAATAATTTGTTTGTTGGTATAAGCTTATGTAGAAATGAATGATAGAATATCAACTAGGCAAATATAGAGAAAATACAGATATTTAAGTCTTGGCTTAATAATAAGACTTCTTGAGACTTGAATAAATTCCAGTCACCATGGAAAAATAACTAAAGCATAAATAAAGAAAACATGGAAGTTTTAGCTTTATTTCAAGGCCTCCGAGACTTCAAATAATATCAGTCTCATAAATAAATGAAAATAGCGAGGAAAAAATTTTGTAAGTCTTAGACTTTAACAAGACTTCCTGAGTCTTGAATATTTCCAATATCATGTAAATAACATAATAAGTAAGAAAAAGAATATGGAGTCTTAGGTTATTTTTCAAGGCTCGTGGGACTTAGAAATGGGCAAGTCCCATATTTGTTTTAACTTGATTTAGGACAAGTCTAAGACTGAAATTTGACTAGGCTTATTTTTATCAAGAAATAAGCAATAAGCAATGAAATATGAGCAACAAATAAAAGTTAGATTAGTGAGCTTTTAGGCTCTAAAAAATATATGTATATATGCATATACTTAGTAACATATATAAAGTTAAGGTTAGAAACATGAATATATCATATTACAAATATGAACAAGGAGTTAATCAAGACATGAATAACACTTGTTTCTACATTTACATTCCTTAGCATATGCTCATGGGGAAGTTGAAACCAAACACACATATTGTTCATGTTATGTTACACAAACTTATAAAGAAGCTTTAGTGTTTTACTTAAAGTGGATGAAGGATCGAACTAGAAGAATCAAATGGATGATGTGTATGAGTGTGTAGGTGGCATAATTTAGCAAGAAGAGAGGCAGAGAGTAGTTAAGAAATGAATTTGCAAGAGTTTTGCTATGTGGAGAATGTATGTGTAAAAAATGGAAGAAGGATGGAGCATTTATAGAGCTTTGGAGTAGAAATTGGATGTAATTAAAATACTTGGAAAAAGAAAATAAATTGTAGGGAAGAGAGAGAGGTGCCGACCATGAGAGGGAAGAGAGAGGGAGAGCGATGAAAAAAATTAATTTTATTATAAAAAGAAAGTAAAGTGTAAGAGAATTTAAGTGGAAAGTAATATTAGAAAAGGAATGTAAGAAATAGGTTTATAGGTAATAAGATATAGTTGTAAGAAAAAAAGTAGAGATAGATTAATAGTAAATGGTAAGCAAGATAAATAAATTACTGGTAGTAAGAAACTACACGTAAATAAGCTATATATGATATTTTTAGAAGCCGTAAAATTTTGTAACTGATATTTTATGGTTTCTTATCTCATTACAAGTCTAGATTGATTTTCAAAATATTTTTATTGTTTTGCATCTAGATCTGATTCAAAAATTGATCTCGATCAGGTTTGAAATGAACGAATTTTTGGCAAATCTGATCTTTTTATATTATGTGATATTTTTTCGAGTTATAATTAAGAGTTAACTCATTTTTATTGCTTTAGGGTTTCTAACGTGGTCTTGCCAGATCTAACTCCTCTAGATCTTAATGTTGACCTTAGTGGCTTTGGGATCCAGCTTTAATTTCTGCTTTTACTTGTAAGATTATAAAATCTAGAGGTTTATGTTTATATTGTATATTTGGTTCATATTTTAAGTTTAGTCTATATTTTTATGATTTATTTAATATTCACAGTTCTTAGGATTAACTAATTGGGCTATAGCTTCGAAGATTAAACGTTGACTTGGTTTGAATTTTGGTATTAATTTTAAATTTTGATTCTAAATTCACCAAAGGATCTAAGGTTTTTATAATTTTGTCTATTATTTGAACATACTGTCTCGATTTATGTGTTAGAAATCATATAGATGAATTGTCCAGTGTAAGGGTTTTAAGTCAAATGGTTGTTGGATTTCGGTATTTAGCTCTAGGATTATTTTTCAAGAGTTTCAAAAAATTCAGGGGTTTTACATTCTCAATCGATAACACAGTTGGTGACAGGATCAACCCTCTCCACAATTTTATTCTAGTTCCTCCAAATAGCAAAAGGATATCCTAATCGTCAACACAAGGAATATTTTTAGGACAAACAAAGGAAGGCTTCCTCTTGATTATAGGTCGGCTGGCCTTCATTCCATGATTAGAATATTTGCTTTAAATCTTTACTTAGCAGACCTAAATCATGTTGTTGAACGTCAACTTAAAGGCCGGTGGTATAGATTAATGCTTGAACTGCCTAGATTATTCAAATTTCCTTCAATTGCGTAAAACTCCTCTAAATTGCTTGTATTTTTGCTCTAAGTCTTCAAATACCTGAAACATCACAATAAAAATAATTAAGTACCATTTCCTTATAATTTTTATAAAATCAATAATAATTAATCATGACTCACTTAACAAAATATGAGTATAATGTGCCCTTATCAATAAGGCACTTGACCATTATGTGAATTGTGTGCATGTAGAAGTGTAAATGTGTGTGGGTTAAGAGTTTGAAAAAGAGAAGGAAATGATGAGGTACAATGTGGGTCCAACTCACAATTTGTACATTTTTGCATGGAATCACGAGTTGGACTCACGATTCCATATAACAAATCCTAGAAATTGCAAGTTTTACTCACAATTCCATCTCAAATAAGAAATAATGAGTCCAACTCACAATTCTAAGTTCAGTATTTCTAAAAATATTTTCCATAAATTGGTATCTTAAAATTTTTTTCCCTAAATTTCTTTTCCATTTTCTTGAAAAATTAGTAATAGATAACACTGTTTGATTGAAGTAGAAATAAGAAGATAAAGCGGATCAAAATAGCAAACGTTATTAATCAAGGGACACCAGCGGCCCAAAAAAATAAGAGACACCTACTTGCGGTGCACGCATTTACGTCGGGATCATGTAAGCATTTGCGTGGTGTATAAAAAAAATTCGGAATCCAACAAGTGCTCCACTAAAGAATATTGTTAAGTTATGTAAGCATATCATTTATTAAATTCAAAGATGAAAGTTAATGGTTATATTATATAGAATATATACATGCATATAGAGCGAGACAAATCAAATTAAAAATAACTAAATAAGTGTCAAATATTGCGATTTATTAAAAGGTCTCAAAGAGTTTGAAGGAAGGGGGCAAATAATTATAATTTTTTTAATTTATTACATATTTTAGATAAAAGCAAATAAGTAAGGAGATAAAATGCGATATCTTAGAAAATATTTTCTAAATATCCTCTCCCTATACATTCTTCACAGCATAAAAATATGGATAACTTATATTAATTTTAATATAAATATATCATTCAAACTTTCAAAATTTATAAATAACTTTATTACTTTTGATAAATGATAAAATAATTGTTAAAAGTTAGATGTAATCCTTTTAAATTTTGATATTGGTATATAAATACCCATTTAAACTTATCAAAATAATTTAGTATCTCTAAATTTCAATTTCGATGCATTTTTTATTAAATAAAAAAGAAAATATTCATTTATTATCAATTTTATTAAAATTTAAAAATATTGCATGTAATATTTGAAAATTGAAAAATATATCAATGTTTCAAATATATTTAGCCATTTTTTCAGAAACTAATACCAACACATTTTTTAGGCAAATCAGGAGATTGTCTTTTCAAGCTACGATTTGCTACGACGAATGAAAAAGTGATGTAATTATGGATTCTTAAAAGATAAACGTGATATTCTTTTGGATTAACAGCACGGACCACCCTGCAACCTTTAAAAGTCACATGGATCTTAACTTTTTAAAATATCAATACTTAGCCCTAAGGATAGTAGAAATGGCTATTAAAGTGAAAATTTAAATAATGTGGACATACAAGAATATTGACATGGTATTTCTTTCTTCTTCTTTTTTTTTTTCCATAGATATTTCATTAATTATATTGAATTAATAAATTATAAAAATAAATAAAAAATATGAAAAAAATGCAAAAAAAATTAAAAATGCTTTATCAATATGTGACCAATGAGAAAATGACATGTAACAATTGCTTTATATACTTTACTTTATTTTTTTTTTTTCAATTTCCTTATCACAAGATTAATCGTATATTTTTACATATGTTTTACTTTATTTTATTACATGTATCGAATATGGCCAAATTAGGTACAACTTTTGGTGTTTTTTCTAAAACCAATTACATGTTTACTTTTCTAACCAGACAGTGACATTTTGATGGTTACATAAATTTACTTCTCCTTATAAGTATATATCTATTGTTGTATAAAATGTTAATTATAAAGCGAATTACACTATTCTTCCTTTCTTTTTTTAAGAAATCTAAAAGTTGAATTAACTTAGAAAAGATCAAATGAAATATCTATTATTTTTCACTTTTATTATCTTATATTTTATATTAATTTTTGCAGTAATTAATTAGATCTATTTAATGTAATTCCATGTCAATTAATATTTTTCTATAGACAGTCAATTCATCTTTTCCTATGAGGATAAGTATTGACTTTCTAAAAAGTTGGGATCGTTGTAATTTTTAGAGTTTTTAAGGGTGGTTCATGTAATTTATGCTTCCTTCTTCTTTTCCAATGGAAATGATATATTTGGATTTTATTTATTTATATAAATAATCATTTTCAGTTTAACAATATATATTATACTACCTACAAATCTTTTATATTCTTATAATATCTAAATTAGCTATTTAATTAGTTAATTACAACTTTGGCAAAAAAAAAAAAAAAAGTAGTTGATTGTAAAATTGAGAAAACTTGTAGGAGTTAATTAAAAAGTAAACTTTATGTATTGAATTGGTTCTCTAGTATGACATGAGCTTCTTATAACTCACCTGCAAGGTAAATGTCTTATTTTATCCCAAAATAATTGTTTCTCCTTTTAAAAAGTAAACTTTATGTATCGAATTGGATCTCATTTTTCATTTGAGTTGGCAGATTAATTACGTCCAATTCTATCCTATGTGTATAACAAATCACAAAAAATAAATAAATATGTAAATGCCATTTCATTTTTTTTTTCTAATGTAGCAATATTACTTTTTTTTCTAAAAAAAAACCTAGATTAATACATCCACAAAAAAAAAAATATTTATACATGATTTCTTTTAAAAAAATATTTTCATAATATTCTATGTTCGATAGTATTTTTGTAGTTATTAACAACCATATTTATAGTGATTGGTATTGAAATAATCAAAGTTTTAATTCATACTTAATGCATGTTAAATTTGATTGTTATATATGTGTATGTGTTAGTGTGAATTATGGTGTGTTTAAAATGATTATATGTGTTATGAAGTAATGATTAGATAATAATCTATGGTAAATATATCTAGGTTGATAGTTTATTCATGTTAGAAATTATTATGTTGATGTTAATTGATATTGTAATGAATTATATATGATGAAGTAAGCTTGTTTTAAACCAAAACTAAGTCCATAAACCTAGCAGATTTTTGGCCCCTTTTAAACCCAATTTAAGCCCAAAAACAAAGCTTCATCAAGGCCCAAAGCTCCTTAGAAATCTGCCCCTAAGGTCAATACGTGTTGGATAAATATCAAGTTTATTTCTTTTACACTTTGGACATCCAAAACAGACCTAAGAAGAGAAAAAAAATTCGTAACTCTTGTAAGGCCATTTTTCCAACATTCAAACCAAGGTTTCTTGCATCCAACACACCAAGAATCCATCTGCAACTATCATATATACATTAAGGTAAGCTCATATGATGTATAAGATGCTTTATTTCTCTTTTAATTCATGCAATTTCTATCAAATATAATGCATGTTGGATATATATGTGTATTGTTATATTGCAATGTTGAGATAGCTTAGGATTTGTTTATGGAAGTGTAATGATGGTTTTGAGTTGTAGAGTGATAAGAAGTTGATATTGTTAAGTTGTATTGAAGTAGTGGATGTGAAGAAAATGATTATAGTGTAACTGTGTTTTAATGGTTGAGGATGAGTATTGTGTTTCTGATATTGAGAGAGTTGTGTATGTTTGATGATATAGGGTTCTTATACCATGTATTAGGAAGGTTATAATATGATTTGAAGAGGTTGGAAGAGTAAAGTGTAAAGATTTCAAGTTGAAAAACAGAGAAAATCTGCAACATAAACTGTAGTGTATACCGCCTCGAACACCACCGGCGTACCTATCGACTTAAAAAATTTGTCTAATCATTCAAAAGGCAGCTGAATGCTGCTGACTTAGACTCAACACCGCCGGCATTGAAGTCTACACAGTCGATGCACTGCCGCGTAATGACCAAAATTTTACATGATGATATTTTTTTTTTACGATGGCTTCAACACCACCGGCATAGGATCCCTACACGGCTGGCATTGAGTCTTACAATGCCGTGTAAATTGCCAACGTGGGTGCAAATTTCAATTTTTCTAACCTTTTTCCAACATCTTCCAATACATGATATATGACTTTTTGATTAAAATTTTGACTTGTATGATGTTATATGATATATATATATATATATTTCATGTGATGACTTTGGATGATTTTAAATAAGATTCAATGACTTCCTAAGCTTTTTAACTAATGAGTATAAGCTGGACTTAGGATAGTTATGTTGATATAGTTTGATTTGTGTGGAACAGAGATAGATACTCAGTTGGAGATTTCCTTTAATCCTCAATCCGATCCAGATACACAATAATTTGATTGATTATTGCTGAGAATAGGCATATTCAAGTTTGACCTTAATTAAAGACTAATGAAAAGTTCATTGAAATGGTTTATGGTTGAGTCGTGTCTAGTCTGGGGAACAACAACCTTGTCATGATGCAATGGTGTCACGCCCCGAGGGTACCTTAGTAGAAGTAGATAAGTCACACTTGAATACTATCACTAGATTACCTTCAGAGAGTGACAGGTTTTTCAAAACAACAGGATCTTTTAGTTGCTTTGATAAGAAATGATAAATACATGTAAGAAATAAATTAGTAAATAACTGCTATTTTAATCATAAAATATCGATGAACTATTACAAACCATGTAGTTTTCTTGTAGTTCATAAATAGCACTAGCTAATCTATTCTAGGAAACATAACCATTAATCCCAAGTAGATTCATAGACTTCCAGCTTTAAGCTCTTATTGGAGCCATGTTCCTGAAGTGACTAACCAGGGTCGAAGAGTAAACCTGAAAAGACTGTTGGAGTATGAGCGAAACCAGCTCAGTGAATAACCAGACATAGTATACAATCAAACATTATTAACAAATCATATGTAATGCAATCACTTAATCATATACTCAGATATAAGCTTGATGATCTAGAATCCAAACAGGAAAAAGATTTATGCCCTCTTTTCAGGGTTGAAGAATATTACCTTATGACCCACCTGCCCAGAGAGACTAAGTTTACAGGAAAATCAATGATTTCTCGTTTTGAGATTATCACTTTAAATATAATAGTTTTAACTGACCATTTCCTGTATCCATCCTTAGAAACTCCCTAAGTATTAATCATTTCAAAGTGATACCACAGCGGCGTTCTTCATTACCTTAGTTCCTAGAATCAACGAATAAAGAAAACCTTGGAAGAACTAACACTTTAGAAAAACCAAACGTTAACAAAGAACCGAAATATTAATACGTAGCAAGCTGTCACCCATTTATATATGCAATAATGCAGTACGTGCAATACATGACCAATTATTTAAATAAGTCAATAATTCTTATTCAATTTCATGGTAATCATACATTACACATAAATCATCATCATATTACTTCACAACATCAAATCATTATATTATCACTTTTGTAATGGTAGATTAACAATCATACAATCAATCACAACATATCTCTAACAAAACATTCATTTGATTGTCTTTGTATTATATGTTCAGCTATTTACAAGCACAAATAGTATAATATGACTGAATTACTCACCTGCTCATGGTGACTTAATCGTAATAATCCACCGAAGGTCTTCTATGGTATCAAAGTCACCTATTGATATGAATAAAATATTCATCAATATAATATACTATATCGCTAAATTCTTATATGTTTTAGTGTCCTAAACTGATATTTATCAAGTTTTTAGTGATTAATACTAATTTTATGTTATTCTATACCTGACTCAATATAGCAAATCATATTTGTTTATTACTACTTAGTGTCGTCGTGTTTCTCCTAATTTATTTTGTATAATTATTTTGTCATTTTTATAAGTCACATTTATTCATAAATTTAGCTTATTTCAATTTCTATTTTACCTATTTTATCTACCTAGAACAAATATTTGATTATTTATAATTTTTATTACACTTAATATTTTTCTCTAATTTTAGGGTTTTAAGACTTATCAAATATTAACCAAAATATTCTAAATATTTGTATTTATTATTTTACTTAGTAACTTCTACTTTAACATATAAATATATATATGTAATTATAATTATTATATAAATATTCATCAGTGAAATACAGATTGTATAAGAGGAAAACAGGTTTGTGCGCCAGCTCCTACGCCGCCGGCTTTGAAACCCAGGTGCTATGTTCTTTTGATTTCATATTATTTCGTATCGTTTGTGCCGGCTTGAAAGCCGTCAGCTTTCCACATACGCCGGACTATACGCCGCCGGTATATAATCTAGATAGCCGGTGTTCATTCATTTTACGTGAAAATAAGTTTTACGTAACTTCTGTTCCAGTGTAAGCTATCTCTACACTGGCTACCCTTGTGAGCCGCCGGCTTTGGACGTTTACACTGTCGGCTTATGGATAGTGTTAGCCTGTTCATCATCTTCCCCAATGAACAGTTCATATTTCTTGAATTTTCTACGTCAAAAACATTCCTAAACCATTCCTAAGTGTTTCTATATCTTGTGTATATATATATACAACAACTCCTAACACTTCTACAAGCATATATTCTTAAATTTCGATTCTAGTAAAGTACAACTAGGGTTTTTGAATTTTACCTTGGTTGAGTCAATCCGATGAAATTCGAAGCTTGTTTTCGTGTTGATTATGTTCCTATGATTATCAAAAGTCAGTTCCAATCCTTAGTTTCAAAAGAAAACCATTCGAGTTACATTAACTTACCTCGAGCTTGTTTCAAGCATTTTTCGTATTGTATTTTTCCTTGATTCGGATTGGATTTTTTTTACGAGTTGAATTATGTTTTTAGGTCTTTTTGGCTATTGATTTCGAGTAGGCTTGAACTGAAAATTTGAGAGTGTTTAGTGTTTATTTGTTTCTTCATTAAGAGCTATAAATATATATTATATATAGAGGAGAGAAAAGGACGGTTTTCCTTCGCATCCTTGCATCTGTTTTCTCCAAATTTTGTACTATTTTGGTTTGTTGTTTTACTGTCATTAATGAGGAACTGATTTGGCAAACTTTGATTGGCTTTAAGAATTGATTTTGTTGACCTAATGTGTATTATTGAAGGAAATTTCGATTCTCCTTTTTCAAGATAATCCCAGCCCTTCATCCTTCCAAATTGCAGCCGAAAAACACAACAATAATTATATATTAATATTAGTTAGTTATTTAACTTGTTTTGGATAGTTTAATAAGTTATACGGGCATAAATTAGCTAATATTTGAGAGTTTTTATACAAAAATATGTTTATAGGATTCCACAAAATACTTGGATTGTCAAACAATACAACTTTAAGTTTTAAATTTACGTGATTAATTATTTGTAAATTTTATCTCCGCGATTAGGGTTTCTTAAACTCATTAGGCAATTTTTGTTTTAGGTTCAATAACTTAAGAAAACCCTAATTAGAACAATAATGTGATTCAATTATTTATTTGAAGTTTAGATCTTGAGTTATACATCAGTTTATGTTTTTATGTGTATTTATAATCCTAACGATTTATCTTTAGGTTATCGTTTCCTGTCTATAAGCGTAGTTGATTAACTACTTAATATCGCATTTGATATAGAAACTAAATTATCTATATATCTTTAATTTTTGGTACCCATTATGAAATCTTATTAGTAGCGTTTAATACTATCTAGGAATCTTGAATTTAGGGTTTAAATTCATGCATAGGCTCATTACTACTCATTATTCTAATCTCAAATCATTGTTGAGTTCAAAAGCAGTCATTTAATCTCTATATTTATATTTTTCTATTTAATCTATTTGTATAAGTTTCTGGTTTGAAAATTTAGATTTCCTTTAATCATATCTTGAATTATCTGTTCAAGATACGAAATCTCATTTTTGGTATCAATTAGGGTCAAAGAAGTTCTTTATTCAATTTCTAGATCCTTATAGCCAATTTCAATGCATTGATCTATTCTTAGGTTTTTATTGAATCTAAGTTTGCTAACTAGTTCACATTCTACTTTAGAGTCGTGTACTAATATGAAAAATTTCCGGGTTTACAAATGGCACAATAGTTTAGGCACTTAGTCCAAATCTTTATCGTGATGCAATGACTCAAATTCACGATGCAATGGTTCATCATAATGCAATGGTGGTTTCTTTTAATGGCTAAGTGGATGGCTAATGGGTTAAATGTAGTATATTCTCTACTTAGGCTCGGGAGGAAATAATATGTTTTAGTTCACTATTATGCGGCCATTGAACTAATTCATGTTATAGACCTGGATAAGTGAGTGTATAAAGGAGTGTGAACCCTAGATGAAGCTATTACTAATCTTTATCATTAGATATAGGAGATATAGGTATCCGGTCTATCTATATCAACCCCTAGTAGCTGCTGTTACTCAGGACCCTCAGTTCCCAAGCTTGAATCGGAGTTTGAATACTCCTGCTATTTTTTTTTTTTTTTACTCAC
Organism: Combretum micranthum; assembly: GCA_024138025.1. Taxonomy (NCBI): domain Eukaryota; kingdom Viridiplantae; phylum Streptophyta; class Magnoliopsida; order Myrtales; family Combretaceae; genus Combretum; species Combretum micranthum. The sequence continues at coordinate 205,178 of JAMXBD010000375.1, forward strand.
TTAACTAAAGATAATGAAGTTATGGTGAATTGTTGCATTGCATTTAGTTAAGTGTGCTTGGCATACGTATTTGTTTGCATTATTGTGTACTAGGCCTTTGGCTCATGCTGCTACCTTACAGGTGATTATGATGATGAGCTCTACGACATATGAGCTATGGGACTGACTTGGAGACATCTATGGATGATTAGGAGTATGACCTAGTTGTAGTTGTTTAGGACTTTTTGATGTATTTTTGTGAAATTTTTAGGCTTATTTGTTAAGCCTTGGAATGTAATTTTATTTTAAGTTGTATATGTAATAGCTTGCTTGTATGTAAGCTTTATATGTTTTGTGTGATCCTTGAGAGATCCTCAAGTAAATATGTGATGTATGTTTTGTACATATGTGATGACCCACTACTTATGTAGTAATAGTATTTTTAAATTCAAATCATGTAAATATTATATCTATTTTAAGTAAGCAATCATTACAAACACTTCTTTTTAGACGACCTTGCGTATAGTACTTGGGCATTATGCGTGGTCGAGGGATTTGGCATGCTTAATCTATGGGTTAAGTGGGCTGGATCCTTACAGGTATCAAATCTATATTAGTATTACTACAATTACATTTGAAAAACACATAACTTTTAGTGCAACAAGTTATAAACAAATACAGCTAATCTCCAAACATCGATCTAATGTGTACTGGCTTTAATTAATTTTGGATGTTGATTTTTTTTTTTTAACTTAAAAAAAACAGTGATATTGGCACATGAGCTAAAAAATGACATAACATTTTTTATAGTTTATTATACACATATTATGAAATTACATGTAAACCACCAACTCAAACAAAAATTTAGGACTCATAATTTTTTTAGGGGGTAATTTGTTAAATTTAAAAAAAAATGAAAATGCTTTTAATTGAAATTTTTTTTTTTTTTAGAGATAAGTGTATAATTTACCCAATTCTTATCGTACACCTGCCAAAGGCGGTTTCATCAAGAAATGGTCATAACAAGACCATTACCCTTGCGTGTTCAGAAAGAGACCTATCCTGTTTTTTAAGGCAATTAAAAAATAATAGTATCTTTGTCAAAAAATTCAAAGTCTACGATGGAAACAGCAGCCTTGGATTCCAAGTTCCAACTTTCACAGTTCATTGAACTTTATTCCATACCCCAAGAAAATTAAAATGCTTATAAAGAGACCTTCTTGTTCGGAGTCTATCACGAGCTACAAACTAAACCTTGTAATTTAGGTCCTGAGCAAAGATACCATAACCAATCTAAACATGTCCAAAAGTGCTATCCCCGAGGTTGTGCTGAATTCAGGCCATAAGATGCCATTTATAGGACTAGGAACTGGTGGACACCAACCACCCCCGGATGTCCTAACATCCATTCTTGTCGACGCCATCGAAGTTGGCTACCGCCATTTCGACACAGCGGCCATGTATGGCTCCGAAGAACAACTTGGTGGAGCGGTGGCAGAAGCATTAAGACGGGGCCTAATAAAAAATCGAGATGAACTGTTTATCACTTCCAAGCTCACGTTGACCGATTCTCATCATGATCTTGTCCTACCGGCTATCAATACTTCTCTCAAGTAATAAATCTTAGAAATATATAAGTTTAACTTAGTTTTTCCATTTTTTTTCATTTTAATGTAATCCATATTTAATTTATTTAGTACTAACTTATATAGATATACTATATATTATAATTAATAGGAAACTGGGGCTTGAGTACGTCGACCTTTATTTAATTCATTGGCCTGTGAGACTTAGGAATATGCCTCCAAGTTTCGACATCCGGGTTGAAGACATGCTTCCATTTGACATTAAAGGGACATGGAAAGCCATGGAGGAATGCTCTAAATTGGGTTTAGCCAAATCCATTGGCGTCAGCAATTTTGGTCCACAGAAACTGTCGATACTTTTGGAAAATGCCACTATTACTCCGGCTGTTAATCAGGTTTTTCTTCCTTTTTCTTTGTTTTTTATTGAAAAATTAATACGCATTTTATAAGCCAATATATAACCCTCTCAAGGGATAGTTATCCATTCCACACACATGAATAGCATCCAGTCATTTTTTTTCTTTTTAATTTTTACCATAAATATATATCGAAATATACCACCTACACAATTATCATTTTTATATAATAAAATAAAAACAATTATAAATATTATATTTTTATTTGGATAAATACTTTTTATTGATTATGCCATGTGAACATTAATATATACATGTAATACTTATTAAAAATATTATATTTTTATTAAAATAAATTCAATTGGTCCTTTATTTCATAAGAATTGAAAATCATATTGCTTTATAAAATTACTGATTATTGGGATGTATATGTGTATATTCAAAAGTAGATCTTGACTTTGTTTTTTATATTCTTTTATTCTTTTATCGATAAATGACACCTTTTTTTCTTTTAAGTACGTCACTTTAAATAATATAATATGAGCATGACCTAACTCATCAAATAAAGATTATGTTATGGATAAACGAGAAATCAAATTAATTATGCTTGTAGGTCGATTAACACAAAACAAAGGAATTTCTAAAAACAATTCAGTCTATTCAAGACAGGAAAGATCTGTACAAATTTTTTTTTTATTTATTGATTTTATTAGAGATTTTTTTATTTTTTGACCAAGGATTTTATTAGAGATGAAAGGGATAATTATTTATACCAGCAAATAAAACCACTAATATCTAACTAATATTTAAATATATATTAATTTGAAATAGAATAATTAATCCGATAACCTATACTAATATTATTATTATTTTTCTATTGATAATTTTTATACTATTTTTTATCATAACAATATTTTTTATCTGGATATATCCTTATTATTTCAGGTGGAAATGAATGTGGCATGGCAACAAGAAAAATTAAGAGAATACTGTAAAGAGAAGGGAATCCACGTGTGTGCATGGTCCCCGTTGGGAGCAAATGGAGCACTCTGGGGCTCGATGCAAGTAATGGAGAGTCCAATTGTCAAAGAAATAGCACAGTCCAGACATAAAAGCATTGCACAGGTAAATTATGTTCTAATTTTCTAATTTTATTAAAATGAAATAAATATATATAAAAAAACTGTACCACCTAACTGATATTATTTGCATGATAGTGCTACTGCTTGCTCCAAGGTACTTCTGATTATCCAAAAAACAAACAAATAAATAAATATAAATCTATATCTCATGTGAAAAATTAAAATATAAACATTGTCTCTTTGATAGATCCATCATCCTTCTTTTCGTCAGTTAAGAAGATACAATATCTTGTCAATGCAGGTGGCCCTTAGATGGGTTTATGAGCAAGGAGTTGCCGTAATAGTAAAAAGCTTAAATAAGAAAAGAATGAAGGAAAACCTGCAAATTTTAGACTGGGAACTTACCAAGGACGAAACCCAAAAAATCAAGGAACAGATTCCACAACGTAGAGGATTTTCAGGAGAAATGTTTGTTCATGAGAGTGGACCTTACAAATCCGTGGAGGAACTTTGGGCTTGAACTTCTCCGGATGGATAGATACTCCCATGATTTAGAAAATAATGGTTCTCTTGTCCAATTTTATGTGGAAGTGTAAGGATGTTTATTTTTATTGTGGTATGTCGAATAAATTCTCCAAAATTTAAACAATATCTTCTTCGCACCGAGTGCACCGAAATCTATGTGGAACAACATGACTATAGTTCGAAAAAAAAAAAAAAAAAAAAGCTCCAAAAATTTTATAGGTCACATTTAAAATTTGATGAGCTTGAGCTCGAACCGAACTTTTTATTAAGTCTAAAATTTAGGTTCAAGCTTGGCTCATTTATGAAACAAACTCAAGCTGAGCTAAGCTTTTTATCAAGTCTATCAAGTTTTTATCGAGCTTGAGATTTAAATTCGAATGCGACTCATTTAGATAGTTTGTTTCCCAATATCATTCAAATTTAAAATATAATATATATCTGTGTGTACAGTTATAAAAATATATACATAAATATTAAATAAATATTAGTTTTTGTTATATTAATTATATAGTTATATATAATATATTATGCATAAAAAATCATTAATATGCTAACAAGCTTACTAACAACCCTGCTCACGAACTTTTTCACGAGGCTAAAAGAGCTTGTTCACGAGCCTACTCACAAGCCTCTTCAAAAGCCTAAACGAGCTTGTTGATATGCTTAAATGATAAGCACACTCTGATACCAAAAGATGAGCCGAAAAGGATCCGATACCAAAGATGATATTTTTATGGTTTATATTTGGATGCAATGAAATTTAAAAGGATATGAATGGTGTTATTGATAGATATGACATACCAAAAATAACCTGAGTTACACTCTCTCTCTCTTTGTCACGCCCCAAGGGATACTTTAAACGTGACAGTCTACCGTACATAATATTAAAGTTTATGAATGGCTTTCTTAGTCACGCAAAGGCTTCCATATAATGCACAAGGCATACAAAAAATTAAATGAAACGCATCGAAATAGTGCAATCTACTTTGATAACAATTAAGTAATAAGGCAAAAGAAATACTTAACATGAAACATAAACAAGGTCAATTACAATTCTTACGGGCATACCCCCGCTAATATCTTCAAGTCTATACAAATACACTTCCTAAAAATCTTCAAAATATAAACATAATATAAATTACTCATAAAGAAATTTCAAGAAAATAAATTTCTTCTATGCCGCCACTTCCTACGCAAAAGCTCAATAATCCACCAATGTTTTCCCTTAATGTTTCGTCCTTGACTCGAGTCTTGAGCATACCTTCTTCATCAAAATCTATAGGGGTATAAGTTTACAACGTGTTTAGTAAGATATTTCCCCACCATTCACACCGACAATCATAAACAAACAAGTTAGTTAGTCAAGCATATACTATGCTTATGCAATAATCACAAGAAGTACACACATATGTATAGCTATCTAAAATCCATAGATAGAAGGGATTTATGCCCTCCATATCAAGGATTAGAGAAATATTGATAAAGGTCCTCTTAATCTTCAACTACTAGTCCTCAGGCACTCGCTCAAAGCGTTCGATTAACAAAACTCTGAATCTAGAGTCGCATTCCCCAAGCAGTGTGGATTCCTTAGGAAGGAGCGTGACCCGTGTCCGAGCATGACCCGTGCCCCAGCACGCTAGCGACCCATCCAACTTTACGTGTAGGAGTAACAACCATCCGAAATATGACTTGATGAATGCTATGCATGACCGTTTTCTTGTTAATGTCATTCTATATTATGATTCATTAGAGGCGATCAATCAATTTACATACACATAATAATCAAGCATACAAATGAATAAACATAGTTAAACAAACATTATGGTGTTGCAATATGCTAAGCATTCACTAAATCACATAAGCAAAGGAAATGCATGCTTAACCCTTGATAATCCTCAATACATGTCCATTTTTATCTGTTCTTATTATGCTAGTGCAACTACTTTACAAACGCAAATAAGGTAACGAATTTAAGAGCAAATACTCACTTGGCCATATCGCAATCTTTTTAGTCATAATAATCTTCAAGAAGGAGAGTCTCGTATTATTTGTTATCTATACAAAAGAAATACCTGAAATGAGTATTTCATAGAAGTTCTACTTAAACTTTCTAATTCTATCTTGTTTTTACATCAAAATTCACATAAAGAGAAATTCCAACTTAAAATAGTCATAACTTGCTTATTTTAACTCGACATTTTGCATATTAGATGTCGTTCTAACTACTCGAAAAGATCTATCTATTTCTAAGGATATTTTTAACATTTAAAGCCATTTGGTTTCGAAATGGGTAGGTACAGATTAGACTCGAAGGTTCAACCCTTAAATTGCAATCTTTCCTAAGTTTTTCTTCACTTAGACACTTTATAGCAAACATAAAAATATTCTCACTTTTGACAATCATTTAATATTAACAATAACTCATATTATATGCATGATCCTAGTGATGTTGTCTTAAAAATAAATTTGTAAACAATCTTTATGAAAGATAGAGTTTTGTGAAAGGTCATTCTTTAACTTGTAATTAAATTTGCTATTTTGTAAACATGTGACTTTAAAAAAATCATAATTTAATATATACATATATATATAATTTGGAATCCCAAAGATCTTATATTTGTTTAAAGATTCTTATTTAACAGTTTATTTTATAAAATATGGTTTTACCTATTTGTGACATAAAACTCCAAGTGTAATTACTTTTAAAAAATTTCCTATGTTTCATTCTTAAACAAAATCTTAATTCTTAGATTTTGTAAATAAGAAACTTAATTAAAGAAAATCATGATTTTATATTTATTTAGAGTTCATGAATATTCTACTTTCATACTAAACTTCTTTTAACTAAATATTCTTCAAAATATGAATCTTTATGTGGTTATGAAGAAAAATCATTATAAGTTTTATTACCTCTAAAATGTTTTAAGTTTCAGCATGAGGAAATTAAATTAATGGCTTATTCTAATTTTTTATTCTTATAACAACTCTTCTCTATTAATAGTTTTTCAACATTTGGGTATTCAAGGAGTTGTTTGGAAGGAGACTAAAATTTTGAGTTGTTACAAATGAGTGTCTTCTTATTATAACTATTGTTTTTGTATTTTCTTAACTTCATAAATTTTTACTTTCTTAAAAATCAAATTCCTTATATTGTCTATCAATTTTATTTTCTAAGTGAGTTTTTAACTAGTTGATTGATTTTAAATTTAACATGGAAAATAGTTTTGATTTTAGTATTCATCAAAGTGTTGATATAAACCATCAAAATAAGTTTTGAAGAAAATTTTGTATAGCAAAGAATTATGAACATTAAAATTTAACAATTAATATATCTTAATATTTTGAAAAGGATATAGTTGAACCATTATCCTAAGTCTTAGTGTAAGTTTCTACCAAGTGTTGAAAACTTATGTTTCTTGAGAGTTTACTCCTATTTTTAAGTAAAAGAAAATAACTCCTTTCATTTCTTTGAAAACTCTATCAAGACAGCAACATTATGATCATTAATGGATATGAACGTGTAGTTATGTAAGAAATATAACTCATATGAAAAATAAAAGACATAAAGAATTTAATAAGTGTATATATGAGAACAAAAACTTTTTGAAAGTCTTAGGTTGTATCAAGGCTTCTTGGAACTTAGACATGAACAAGTTCCATTAAAATGAAAAGCATAAGAAAACTAAAGCAAAGAAAAAGAAGAAAATTGTGGAAGTCTTATATTTTTATTCAAGTCTTTTCGGGACCTAATAATGGAAAAGTCCGACAAAGAAAAGCAAGAAAATAATAAAAAAAACATGGGAGCCTTAGATTTATGTCAAGGCTCCACCGAACTTAGATTATGGACAAGTTCTTAAAGAAAAGAAAAAAAAAAGTTTTGACTTGATGATGACAAGTTTAAGACTAGAATGACAAGTCTTAATTATTTAGCACGTAATAAATAAATGTGTAAGTAAATAAAAGCATAAATAAAAGTTAGATTAGTGAGCATTAGGCTTTAAGAACATATATACATATTTATAATTAACAATATATAGGAGTTAGGTTAAGAGTAAAAATAAAAAAAGAACACAACAACAGTTATAAATAAATATGGTGTTGAACAAGACATAACAAGTTGTTATTTTCATAGTTTCTTCCTTAGCATAAAGGTCATGGGTATTAGAAATCAAACAACAAAGTGTTCATGTTATGTTAACATGAAATAAAAGAAAGGATTTAGATTCCTACCTAAGGTTTATGAGGATGGATGGTGGTGGATGATAGAAAAAAAGATTGCAAAGAGGCTCACAATTTTACAAGAAGAAGAGAGGGAGCTTGAGAAGAAAATTTGCAAGAGTTTTATTATATTTAAGAGGTGTATTTAGTGTTTTATCTAAAGATGGAAGACTGTGTATAAATGGATAAAATAATGAAAGTTGGAAGAGAAATTTAGAGAAGAAAAGCTTGGGAGGAGATCTAGAGAGAGAACTTGATAGATGATTTTGGTAGAGTTTTGGTATGTCAAATGAGATGTATAAAAAAAGTGGAGGGAGAAGTGGTATTTATAAAGCAATATAGAAGGAAATTAGATGTAATAAAATAAATTGAAAAAGAAAAGAAATTGAAAGGGAGAGAGAGAGATTAGCTGTCATGCCTCAAAGGGTACCCTAAACGTAACAGTCTGCCGCATACTAAACGAGACTTAGGAATCACTGCCACAGTCATTCAAAAGTCTTATATTAGATGCAAGGCATTCCCTTATGACAATAGAATACTTGTGCAATTAGAGATAGATAGTTTAATCTGATAGTAATAGCATCAAAATACAAACCACAGATATTCAGTATCATGTATAAAATACTAAGGGGCATTCCCCTGCAAAAGAATATTAAGCCCATGTAATAGTTTTTAGCATCAACTCAAGCGTTAAGGTTTCCTATAGAAATCTATACAAAAGCTAAACATAAACTTCTAGGGGAAATTCCTATTCCTGCTTTGTCTGAGTTGGCTAATTCCTGGGACGCAACCACAGATATGGAAGCTGCAACAAAATGCTATGGGGTATAAGATACGCTAGCTTAGTGAACAAATACTTCCAAAAATACTTATCCAACAATTTCATACAATCAAGTTGATTTAAGCATCCATATGAAATACAACAACAACATGAGCATACAAGATATATGATCAATCGGAAATCATATGTTGAATAGAATTACACCTTCCATTCGGGGTTAGCAGATTAATGAATCATGCGGTACTACTTTGAATTACTGTTCCGTTTTATAGCTCATGGGCACCCATTAATTGTACGTTTTATGGCTCACGGGCAACCCATTTCATTCATACCATTTATGGATCATGGATAACCAACCATGATTAAATGCATCATCCCCATCGTGAAGTAATTATGTCCATATTACTTATTAATTCGAATAATCATTAATGCAATTTCATAGGTGACTAATCAATTTGCAAACACTCATAATCATGGTATATGGACATACATCAATTAATCACCTGGTTTTAATATATTTAGCACATTTTTCTCAATACATCAAGATAACATACATAATCCCATAATTACCCATCATGCATTTCCATTTTTATCTTTTCCTACCTTTCTATTGCAACTACGAATTACAAGCACAATACGAAATCGTAAATAGGAAGTATGACTCACTTAACCATGGTTTTCGATCTGTATTCGTAATAATCCAGGGGCAAGGAATCCTCCAATTCAAAATCACCTATACGAAAGAAATATCCAAATGAGTATTTCAACCCATAACTAATGATAACTTACCAAACAAATCTTTCAAGTTCATAATTTTCGTAACTAGTGGAAATTTCAACTTAAAACGGCCATAACTTGGTCATTTTAACTCGAAATTTCGCAAATTAGTAGTTGATTTCTGTCTACTTCGAAAGATCTATCTAATTCTAATTTTATTCCTAAGTTTTGAAAACTTTTGAGTCTTGAAAAGCTCGGATCAGTTCTGAAAAGTAGCTAAAAACATGTTTCCGAATTTATTTTGTGAAGTTTACATTATTTCTACCATGTATATTTAATATACATGCAATACCAACAAGTTAATATCATTAACGACATGTTATGAGCTATCTATATATTTTTTTTATGATATTTGGTTAAAAAGAATTTTCAGAAAACTTTTACTTTGCATAAATTTCAAGAATACTTGATTTAAAAAATGTAGTTTTGTTTCTTGAAAAATCATCTTAATTTTTATTAAAATAAAGCCTTGATGACCTATATGCCTAATACCCTCATTCTTTTGAGAAATTTCTCTATTTTGGAGTTGGAAATTAGATGTTTAAATAGGGCTCTTGCATAATTACGAATTTTACAAAAATTATAGGAATAAAAATATTGTTTGATTTATGTTTTGGAAACTTTCCTTTGTTTTAGAAATATTCTTTGATTAAATTCATTTGTTCTTGCCATACTTAAGTCCTTACTGCATCTATTCCCTACAGCTTCCATTTTTCTATTAAAATCCCCATTTTGGAATTTGAAAATAGGTGTTTAAATATGGGTCATTTCTAAATCCGAATTTTGTGATTTGTATTTGAGATTATTTCTTGGATAATCTCATTTGATCTTTCCAAAATTAAGTCCTAATCAAAGTTACTCCTTAAGGCCTCCGTTTTCTTAATATAACTCTTGTTTTAGGGTTGGAAAATAGGTGTTTACTTAACAACTCATCCTAGTTACGAATTCCAATTTCTTGTTGGAGTTGAGACAAGGTTCTAACTTAATTTTTGTAAAATTTTCTTATTTTGAAAATATCTCTTAGTAAAACTAGATCTAACTCATCAAAATCATTCCTTTATGATACCTATCTCATAAGCTCTTCATATTTAATATAAAATATTCACTTTGGAGTTGGAAAATAGTTTTTCAAAATGGGTGTCTCTTTCCATCCGAATTTCAAAAATCATTTTTTTTTATGGAAACAAAAGTTGATCTTGAGCTTTTGGCAACATCTTCATTAATACCATCATATTACAAGTCTTTATTCACATAAAACCAAATTTTTATGGCATAAATACTTAAAATAAAATAAATATATGATGACATTGATATAATGGATGCAAATGCAAGATTGGAAGCCTTAGATCACATTCAAGGCTTACCAAGACTAGAAGGACTAGCCTCAAAGGTTAGATTAGTATGATGATGTTGTGAGATGCATGAAATACAAGATAAAACATTATGATGATGAAGTTAGTAGCAAGATATGTCAATAATATATATATATATATATATAGCAAGAATATATCAAAATAATAACTTAAAACAAGAGATCCACAACATTATGATGGCATGAACATCATGTTCAAGTGTTTCCACATCCCTTGCATAAAGCTCATGAGGATTTTGGTGGAAGCACACATGTATAATCTTGCCATTACATGCTTTATTTGTGGTAGGATTTTGATCTATTACCTATGGAGTGTTTGGAACAAGAAACTTGAAGAAAATATTGTGTGTGTGTGTGTGGTGTGTGGTGTGTGTGTGTGTGTGTTAGGGGTGGGGGTGTTGTGTGGGGGGTGGAGGGGCACTCACAGCACAAGGAGGGAGGAAGAGGGTTGAGAGAAAATTTTTTCAAAAGTTTGATTTGGTGAAAAAGAAAAAAAGGTGTAGTGTAAGGCATAAATGGGTATTTATAGAAAAATGGATTAGGGTTTGCTTTAGTTAATAGAACAAAATTGAGAGGGAGTGTGTATGGGAGAGGGGGCGCCGATTTTGAAGGATTGGGAGAGAGAGAGAGAAGTTTTGTGTTGTGATGTGTAAGTTTCAAATTTAAGTAAGTAATTTAAGTAATAAAATTATATTGAAAAAGTAAATTGTAAGGAATATGATGTAAAGATATAAGAATAGGATATGGGTGGTTGTACTTAATCAATAGTGATGATTAGAAGTCAAAAAGTAGATTAGATAATTAAATTATTGGTAATAATGAAAATACGATAAAAAGGACTATAACTGTAATTTTTATAAACCAAAAAATTCTTATAATTATATTTTTTTTATTTTCTTATTAAATTTCGGTTCTAATGAGTCTTACGGAATATTTTTCTGTTTTTAAGTCCCAGGGACCAATTTTCGAAAACAGATCCCGATCGGATTCAAAACAGATGAATTTTTCCAAAATATGATCTTTTTATGCTTCAATATATAATTAAGGACTATATTCTAGAGCTAACTTATTTTTATTGTTCTGGGGCTTCGTTCTCGGTACTGCTGGACTTAGGGTTCCTAGGTTCCAAACCAGCCTTAAGAATTCTTTTAGGGTTTCTGTTTCTAATTTCGGTTCCGATTTCCAAAATCGAATTCGGTTTGCTAAGAAAACGGGGGCTTACATTGGCACTGGCCAAGAGGGAAGAGAGGGAAAGAAATTGATTAAATTTTTATTTTTATAATGAAAAGTAAATAAAGTATAAAAGAAGTTAAGTAAAAAATAATATTATAAAAGTAAATATAAAAAATAGGTATATAGGTTGTAAGAAGTTGGTAGTAAGGAATAATATAGATAGATGAATAGTAATAAATAGTAAATGAATAGTAGACTAAACAAATAAAATATCGGTAGTAATGAAAATACGCGTAAAAAAGCTAATTTGATATTTTTAAAGGCGAAAAAATTCTAAAACTGATATTTTATAAATCCTTATCTTATTACGAGTCTAAATATGTTATCAGATTATTTTCACCATTTCACGAGCCGAGATCCTGATTTTAAAAACTGATCTTGTTCGGGATTATCGTACCTAATTTCTCTAGATCTTATTGTTGGCCTAGGTTGGTGTTTAGGGTTCCAGTTTCAATTCCGGCTCTATGATTTATTCATAAGATTATATAATCTAAGAGTTTATGGTTATACTATATTTTTTATTCAAAAAGTTAAGTTTACTCTATTTCTATGATTTATTTAATATTTTACCGTTCTCGGAATTGTCTAATCGAATCTAGGGCTTTTTGTGTTATATCTTGACTCAATTTGACTTTTGATATTAATTTTAAATTTTTTTATCCTGAAATTCCTCGATTTTGTCATTAAATTCTTTTTGCACATAATGTCTCGATTTACGTATTAGAGATCAGATAAACGAATTATTTGGCGTATGGATGTTGATTCGAACGATTATTAGGTTTTCCATTTTGTTTTTGAAGGTTCTCTTTTTCTTAAGGTTATGGAATTCATACTTGACCTTATTTTGAGTCTCTAAAATTTGGTTTTAACTTAGGTCGGTTTTAGGGTTTCGATTTTGGTTTTTAGTTCTAGAATTATTTTCTAAGAGTTATGAGAAATTCAAGAGTTTACACTCTTAATATGATGCACAAGAAAGAATGAATAGTTTGCTCACCACAATCGCAATGATTGATAAGAATAAGTTGTTCACCACGATCTCAAGGATCAATAAGAAGAGTAAAAATCTCACCACAATCAAATTGATTGATAAGAGAAGGTTTTCTCAAATGGAAAAATTCATTCATTCACTAATTTCAAAACTAATTTGTTCTCAATACAAAAGGGTATTTATAGTAGTTCCCAAAAGACTGAAATTAATGACAATTAAGATGAAATAACTAATAATAAATATGACAATAAAGACGACAATAACTACTAGTAAAGACGTCTAATTATAATTACAAACAATAAAAGTTAAAAACCAGAAGACATCATGAAGATTAATATATAATAAAGACCTGAAAGGAAATTCAAAAGGATGAATTGACTGAAGAACGCGACTTGACTTAGGCTGGCTAGTAGGCCACCTACCTTGGATAAACGCTATCGGCTTTATGGATAAAAGTCGCTAGCCTTGGACAACCAGTTTTCAACAAAAAATAAAGCTGATGATGTATGCTACCAGCCATTCTAAGAATGCCATTGGCCTAAGACCTAAAGCTCCAACCATCTAATGCTACTTCAACTGTTGCATCTCGATTAATAGTAAATTGATGCACATCATTATCACAAGCTTGTTGAAGATTTGCCCTCAAATTATGATGGAAAGATATGTCCACTTGGATAAAAGAAAGAACTACAAAACTCAAAAGTCAAATCTTTGATATCCAAAGGGTTGGTATCAAAAATCAATCCAGCAGCTAGTACTCTAAACTGCTTAACTCTTCCTATGGCAAGATCATTATCATATAGAACACACTTCCAATACTGGTATACATCTATAACACTCCAATGGTCATCCATATTAACACCCATTCAACTACAATAGTCATAAGGTACCTTAAAACTTCTTTTCACAAACAATTCATTCAACTGCTCTTTTGACCCATGGAACACTTCAATATGAAGCACAACTCTGCTAGATAGGTAACATTGATTCACAAAATTACCAAACCAATATCTATCTATGCCAAGTATAACAAATGTGCTGGCAATAGGAGGCCATAGTAATGCCACATCACGTGTCCATTTGACACTAGGCATATGTAGCAAGGTATTAAATTCCAATGGTGCTTTTGCAAATATGTTGACAAGAATAATTTCAGTAGTTTGTTGCCTATACACAATTATCCTTTCCCTAATACTACCACACCATATAACAACACTCCTCCAACATACGTAATCATCTATAATACTCTAATGAATGTCAATAAATTTCTCAATGTCCATCACAAGCAAAAGATGACTACAATATTAAGGAGTGCTCCTCAATCCCAACAATGGGTCAAAATAACATAAATGGAAATAAGGAACAAGAATGTGGTAAGACCTAGAATGACCTATGGCTTCTAGTGTAAACGAAAGTGGCATTAATTTAGGCCATGGAAGGTCCAATGTGACTCATCCGATTCATCTCTTAACACTAAAGAACGTGGTTCAGCTCTTGCACAGCATACCATACCATTTTGATCCGTTATCTTTTCGATACAATCATCCTCTTTGCTTTCTTCAAGGATCTCATCTCTTTCTTTCAGAACCACATCGATTTTCTCACTTGAGTCTCTCGAGCATCTCTTGCTATTGATTCTTTCAATTTTTTTAATTTCTCTACCATGTCAAAAAGAGCAATAGACATTTCTGCCTTCAATGCAACTTGGATAGCTCCTTCTAAAGTTAAGAGTCTATGAGAAACCATCCTCTTGGGCAATGTCATAATTTAGATACTGCACACATTTGGTAATGGTATCTGTTTAAGACCCATCCAATTCACAGCATGTCACAAGGGCCCTATATTCTCTTGCATATTCTTCAACACTCATTTGTCCCTACTTTAATGCCAGCAATTATTCATGTTGCTCATCCAAGAAGGAAGGTGAAGCAAAATCTATTCACATCAATCTTTTCAAATGATCCTATGTGATATCTTCATAATATCCATTCATACTCCTCTGTAAGACATTAATTTGCTACCATTCCTTTGCAAGCCCTGTAAATTTCCTAACAATTGCATACCCTAAATTACAATTAGGGTGCGAAAACTCTTCACAACCCCTGTTACTTGAAACTTCCAATCTATATATTCTCCTGGGGATCCATAATCATTAAATCCAAGTATGTACATCTCTATCTCCATTAGAATTGCCGCACTAGGATTATTCTTATAATAATATCGATTAGCTATATCTCCTTCTAATGTAACCATAAAGATTACAGCAATCCTAGATTTCACAATACTCCAACATCACCAACAAAGATTACATTCACACCATAAATCCTAATTTGGACAATCACACAAGAATAACACAAACCCTAATTCGAAATCTTCACTCTATGCACAATAACACAAAAAGATCAAATCTTGTGCTTACCAAATTTCCCATTGTCACAACTGAGCTCCAATACCAAAAAGATGATGCGCCACAAAATTAAAATTTCCACTGATACCAAAAGATGATGTGCATAAAAGACAAGCACACTCTGATACCAAAAGATGATGTGACAAAAAGGATCCGATACCAATGATGATATTTTTATGATTTATATATTTGGATGCAGTGAAAATTAAAAAGATATGAATGGCGTTAGTGATGGATATGATGAACCAAAAATTACCCAAGCTACATACACTCTCTCTCTTGATATGATGCACAAGAAAGAATGAATGGTTTGTTTGCCACAATCGCAATAATTGATAAGAAAAGTTATTTGCCACGATCACAAGGATCAATAAGAATAGCAAAAATCTCAACTCAATCAAATTGATTGATAAGAGAAGGTTTTCTCAAAAGGAAGAATTCATTCATTCACTAATTTCAAAACTGATTTGTTCTCAACACAAAAGGGGTAATTATAGTAGTTCCCGCAAGACCGAAATTAATGACAATTAAGATGAAATAACTAATAATAAATATGACAATAAAGACGACAATAACTACTAATAAAGACGTCTAATAATAATTATAAACAATAAATACTAAAAATCAGAAGATATCATGAAGATTAATATATAATAAAGCCCCAAAAGGAAATTCAAAAGGATGAATTGACTAAAGAAAATGACACGGCTTGACTTAGGCCAGCTAGTAGGCCACCGGCCTTATACAACCAGTTTTCAACAACAAAAAAAGCCAATAATGCATGTTGTCAGCTATTCGAAGAACGTCGTTAGCTTATGACGTAAAGCTACCGACCTTGGAGCTTTGCACCACTAGCTTTGAAGTCTTACACTGCTAGCCTTCTAATGCTACTTCAACTGTCCCATCTCGATTAATGGTAAATTGATGCATATTACTTGCTCATGAGTTAACTTATAAGCCTAAACCAAAGCTTAAGTTTGGCTCTTTTAAATAAAAAAACTTTACTTTAGGCTCATGTTTGGCTCTTCACTAATCAAGCTCGAACAGAGTAGAGTGAAGCCTAAAGCAAGCCAAACTCGAGTAGCTCAGAGCAGTTTGGCTCATTTGCAACCCTATATTCTTTGTACTAAGTGGTCCAAAACCTATGTGGAACAACATGCCTATCCTCCAATTCATAATATCGATAGTATTGATTTTTCTTTCCTTTTCTTCCTCTCAAACCTAGCGAATCAAGTCTAGGCCCACTCTCCACCTTGTATTTGTCAAGTTGGTTACGGGGACTAAATTGGCCTGCCTGCATTTGCAAGCTTTAATTTACGGGGCGAAAATTGTGATTCACTCATTTAAGTGTCAAGAGGATTGAAAATGAGCAGACTTAACAGTAGCTTATCCTTAATTAGAGTGTAAATAGTAAGAAGAAAGAAGGTGATGAAACTCTAAGCAGTTAGGATACTAGTAGGCCTTGCAATTACTTCATCCATAAAATATTAGACCTAGTTAGCGGCCTGCTAAGGTTAAGGGTATTTACGATTTGATTAACCAATTCATGACCCTATTATTTAAAAATAACTTTAATTATCAGTTTTTTAATATTTTGATTATTAATTGGCCCATTATAAATAGTTAATCGCTTTAACGGTTAATTCAATGTTTAACCACTTAACGTAATGGTTTTAACAAATCAAATTAATAGTTTCAACAAACCTTATTTTTAAGCCTTTATTCTAGAGTTGTTTATTAAATTATTATATATATTACAAGAGCTAAAAAAAAAAAAAAGAAATATCACATTAAGGAAAAAGAAAAAGAAAAAAGCAAGTCTTTGGACGTATCATAATCAACAAAATCAAATCAAATCAATTGCCACATTAACTCCCATCAAACATAGAACAAAATATGATACTTTCATTAAAATCTAAGGAACATTAACATGTGTATATATATATATTTAGAAAATAATTATATGCATATGTAAATTTTATATATAATATATTTATAAATATTGAAATGGTTAATCATTTATCATTGGTTTTTTGTGTTTACAAATCGAAATTGAAATTAGAAACCGAAAAAAATAAAAATCGTAATCCTAAGCCAAAATTAATAGTCTGTTTAATCATATTTTTCAGTTCATTCTTTTGATTTCATCAGGTTGTTTTCTCTTTGCACACCCCTAACTAAGGTACAATAGGTTCAATATGCATGTGTCAAAAGGTACAAGTCTTTGTGGGCAATCCCTAAAGCCTAGCAAATGGATCAGGCCGCACATGTCAAAAGTATAAGCACTATTCACTTTCATACGCACCACAAATGAACCACTATTACAACATGTGGGAGAATTCAAATATATCCCATTTAGAAGTTCAATAGTAATGTGACCAAGTTGTAATACCATTAGATGCAATACAAAATAAATAAATAAGAAATAAACATGGAATTTATTAAAAGTATATGTACCATTAAAACCTTAGTAGAATTAGCCTCATTAGGAAATTAATAAAAAAAAAAAAGATTAAGGGATAATAACACAAATGGTACTTAAACTTTAATAAAATATGCATTTATACACCTAAATTTTAAAAATAAATGATTTAGTACCTAAACTTTGAACTTGATTAATTTGGTACCTAAAAAACTGTAAAATTGATCAATTTAGTATTTGCAAAAAATTGATAGAAGTATTATTATTATACACAGAAAGTTCTTTTAGATATTAAATTTGTCAATTTCAAAGTTTAGGCATTAAATTAACCAATTTTAAACTTCGAGTACCTAATTATATATTGTGTCAAAGTTTAGGTATCATTTGTAATATTGATATAAAGATTAATCCTATCAATTAGTAAAATAGTAACTTCGTTTTTCTTCTATGTCTTTCTTGTTAAGTAGCAGGAATTTTGTCAATGAGTCATTGATGCTTCTTTATTCTTACGTGTGAATTTTTGTTCGATTCCTAATGAATTGAGGTTATGGTTCACGACAATAGTATAATGTAAACCAATTAGAGTAGGGGCTGCTCTTTAATCTGTTGGTTTCGAGCACATAATAATATATACTCAAAGATCAATGGCACAATTATTCTTAATCTCCTTTCTTATATACATACATACTTATATATATTTAAAAAACCACAATGAACCACATCGATTACTTAACAAATGACATCAAAACATTAATGATATAGGCTACATATATAACAACTGTGTACCTAAATACTCATAAATCAACATCTATCCTAATCAATAGGTCACTAATCCATCATTATACATATGTCTAGAGCAAGTTACTGTAAACCCCCAAATTTCTGGAATCGGTTTAGCACAAAACCCTAAAGTGGAAGTCAAACGGAACCCTAGAAGGTCAACAAAACCCAAGTTTATCGTAACCAATTAAGTCAGGCATTGCCGTTTTCTTTGGTCCTAGAAAACGAAGTTGGGATAATTAGCTAGAATAGTTTGTAATAACCATAGGTTTTATAAAAGTATCAGTTTTGCGAATTTCGGGTGTCCTTTGAACCCGATCGAACACAGTTCTCGAAAAACGTGTCCGAGAGCCTGGAATAGTAAAAATATTCTGAATACACCATTAAACTCATAAAAATATAAGGTTTCCAAAAAAATCAATTTCAAAATTTTTCGGTAGCTAAAAATAACAGATCAGCTATTATACGCGTATTTTCTTACTACCAGTACTTTATTAGTCATATCTATCTTATATTACACTATTCATTACTATTCTACACTATTCTTTTCTCTCTACTTTTTCTTACACCTACTCTTACACACTACAAAACCTATAATTCTTACTTTTTACCTTTCTCATAACTTTATTTCACATCTACCTTACATATTACATCTTTTATTTAACAAAAAAAAAAAAAAAAAATCTCTCTCCCCTCTCATCTCACATGGCCGGCGCCCCCTCCCCTCCTCTCTCCCTAAATTTGTTTTATTTTTCTTTTATTTTAATCATACAAAAAATCCCTCCTCAATTTCCTATAAATACCCCCCTCCTCTTTCACTTCTTTCACACATTCACTACCCACAAATTCTTACCAAAACTCTCTCAATTTCTCCTCTCAAAATACCATCCCAAAACTCTCTTAAAATAATTCCACAACAACTTTTACCAACAAATTAAAACCCATAATCATATAACCATACCAAAGTCTTCTTTAGGTAACCACTTTATATTACTTTCTTCTTCTTCATGTCATGTAACTTTACATCACCATAGTGTGAGTTTCCAAAGACTAAAAGTTATGGAAACTACATTATGTTCATGTATTGTTCTTATTCATGCAAATCCATTTATGTTTATGTTATTATTTTTGTTTTTATATCTATATATTATCTATATATATATATATATATACATATTCTTTAGAGCATATAAGCTCACTTGCAATTTATTTATTTCATGCAAAGCAATTTATTTATTTCTTCCATTGTAATTTATTTATTCCTTGTTAAATTAAGACTAGTCTCTAGTCTTAGACTTGTCCTCATCAAGTCAAAACAAGTTTTTCTTTATTTTATTTTATTTTATTTTGGGACTAGTCTACTTCTTAGTCCCGGGAGCCTTGAAGAAGCTAAGACTCCAATACTTGACTTTATTATTTATGTTTTATGTTATTTTTGTCTACTTTTATTCTCATAAATCATGTTCATTTAAATTGTTATCCAAAGTTTCAAGTTGACAAAAAAGAAGATTTTAACACATTAGAAATAAGTTTATGTAAAGAAGGAAATCTATGGTTTAAAAAACAAAAATAAAGTTATCTCTTTTCAAGTTACAAGAAGAAACTATTAAGATTTTAGAAACTACTTTACTATAAAAAGTTCTTAAGTCACATATTGTTCCACTTTGTTTTATCAAGAAAATAAACTTTTATGAATGGATGATTTCTATGAAAAACATAAGGCATGAGAAAAGAATGAGAAATTTTCTAGTAAAGATTTTTACAAACAAATGGACAAAGGAATTTGTACAAGAAAAATAAATAGGAAGAATAGTATATTTTCTAAAAACTCCAAAATAGTATTAATATAGAAAACTTAGAAAATTTTAATTTTACTTGTGAAGAATAATGAAACCCACATAAAGCATTTTTTTAGAAAACAAAGGAAACAAGGTATTCATTTCAAGAAATTTACAAAAAACAATTTTTGAAAACTATATTTTTCTAAGAACTTCAAACCGACATTATTGTACTCAAGAAAAATAATTGGACAACAAAACACTTGAGCATGCTTAAATATGAGTTATATAGTAATAAAAAGAGAAATTTTCAACTATATAGATAACTAAGTATTTATCAAACAAATTTTGATTTCTTGAACCAAAGTTGTTTTGTGTTGGAAAATTCGTGGTGAACTTTGTCGCCACTGTTTCGAGCCTATATGACCTTATTTGTTAAAAGTAATTTTGGAAATGGGTAGATCTTTTCGAGTAGGTAGAAATCGGTATATTATATGCGCAATTCCAAGTTAAAATGACCGAGTTATGGCCATTTTAAGTTGAAACATTCCTTTATACGAACTTTATCGTTCTTTTGACATTGTTTTGTGAAAATTCAAGAAAATCATCAAGGAATACTCATTGTGGGTATTTTCTTTAGCTAGGTGACCCCGAGGAAGGATTCCTTTACCCTGAGGATTATTATGATTAAGTGGAGGGTGTGAACGACTCATCCGCCTAGAGGAATAGTCGACATGGCATCGTGAGTTTATTTCCATTAAATGCTATACTTGTTGTGCCTGTAAATTAGTTGCATTAGAATTAGAAAAAGATAAACCGATGTGTATGTAAAATAATTCTTTGAAAGAATTTTAAGAATATCGGTGCCAGAATTGTTTTAAATGTTTGTTTTAGTATAACATTTGATTGGTATGAAATTCTTTGATTGCCTTAAATTCAAAAATAATTGTGCTATGACTTTATAAATAAATGGATTCATGCGTGACATTGTATTTTGGGTTATTATCCTTGGGTGAGAAGGATAGTAAGCTCATGTCGAAAGCAATACTTAGCGGGAGATCCGAAAGCGATTGCTTAGCAACTTAAGGAAATTGCTTGGTGGAAGATCAGAAAACAAGGTCAAATCAAGTAGATTCAGAATGCTTGGCGATGAGTACTCACAAGCTTAAAACTTTTTAACTATAACTACTTGTTTTGAGGTTAAGTATCACCAAACCTTGAATGGAGGGCATAAATCCATTCAACATATAGTTCCCGGAAAACTATATGCTTATTTGCTCACGTGTATGCTGCATTACATTTGATTGTTTAATCAACTTGATTGACATCTTGTTACAAGAAGTTATATATGGAAATAGTTCTCACTAAGCATATCAGCTTATACCCCCATAGATATCTTTTGCAGTTTCCCTACTTATGGTTAAGGCCACGTGGACCTTGCGGGCAGGTAATTTCTTTTGGGTAATAGAAATTTAGATAAAGTGTAATATTAGTATTAATGTACAAATACCCATGTAATAGATTAGTGATCAAAGGGATATGTCCCTAAGTTTGTAAAGCTATTGATATGAATGAATGATTATTATGAATCCTCTTTTCTTAATGTGTTATTTATATCTTCTTAAACTTCATAATTCTATATATGGTCCTCTAAAGTTGTGGAAGCACGTCTTACACTTAATATAAAAGCTTTTGGAAATGGCTAAGTTTGTCATACTTAAGCTTTAATATTGAGTGTGGCGGACTGTCACGTTTAGGGTACCCGTTGGGGTGTGGCAGTTACAATCTAAATTGTAAGAATAAGGAATCAGAGAAGCCTTAAGAAGTCTTGGGATAAATCTCAAATCCTTATCATCTAGATAAATTGGCATTACTTAATGACATTAAGCTTTAGTAACTCCTAGTATGCTAAGTAAAGGAGTATTAGTGCCTAATGAAATAAAGATAAGGGGGAACAGGGGAATATAGAAAGGACAAAGAATGTTAGTTTTCAGATCTCCACTCTGGTATCAGTGGACTATCATGGCCCTTAATTAGTGGAGTATAATATGGGCTGAAGACACATCGATCACTTGTAATGACCCTGAAAGGGGATAGTAGAAACGACTAGAAGCATGCCATACATGAAGGTTAGTTTGCCCATATTGAGCATCATTTGAGGTCTCATGTTGACTACCATCTAGTATAGTAATAGATAGTGTAATGCAAGCAAGGTTATTCAAGGAAGTGTGCTTCCCAATGCAATAGTTGCTATTGCATGCCTGACAAGAGACAATGAGAATCATTGAAAGGCACGTTGTCAACCACAACCTCTCGCTTAGGTCATGTTCACTTAGGAAAGTGAACAGGAGAGGGTCAAAGAAGACCACGACCCTGGAAGAGGCCGCATAAGCCTAATAACCAAGTGATTTTTGGAATTAAGAGGGTCACGCCCTAACCCACGACTCATGCCAAAGGTCATGTTAGACAAAAGTTTCACCTCAACAAAGAGCCGATGACTTTACAACCCATGCCACGGCCATGGCCAAGACCATGGACAGATCATGCAGGATTTTTAGTTATTTTTATTTTTTACTATTTTCTTATAATAGATTATTATGTAACTATTTTACATTTTTTCCCTAATTATAGGATATAAAAGGGATTTATTGGATATTGTTTAGGATATTTCTGACACTTTTGGATCTTGAATACACTTGAGAGTTTCGCAACCTTTTCTTTCATTTTATATCATTGAGTGATTGAAGACTTTTCATTATTTTATTAATTGTGTATCATATTGGTTGAATAAAATGACTAGTTCAATCGTTTTTCTTGGTATAAAATATCCTAGAAATGGGTCATTCATATCCATTATTTATAGTTTTCTTTAAAACCCTTAATAAATGTAGTCTTTATTTAAGATGGGAATTTATGATGAATTTTATATATATTATGACTATCTATAAAGATTTGATACTTGATTTGCTTAATTTTCTATTTTAAGATGTTGAAGAGGATTTATGAGCTAAAGGAGTAAAATCAACCAAGTTGGATTGAGATTTGCATTAAAATGAAGAAGTTCTATAAAAAGGAAAGAAGAACATGGGAAGATCAAAGAAGTCATGCTTCGTTTATGTTTCACACTAGAAGAGGTCTACGTCGTTAGAAGAAATCGTGTTCAAGCACCAAAGACAGTTATATGGTTAATTACAATAAGCCATGTTCATGTCGTATCCTTCTAGAGATGCTAAGAGATGAGATAAAAAGAGGTCCACAGTTAGAGATGTCAAGTTGTGCTTCATTCCTGTAAATCTGGGATTCATGGAAGTCTAGAATCAAAGATGTCTATGAGTTAATACTTGATCACGTGTTCATGTCATGCTGTCATATAGATGAAGTATTATTGAAGACTTAAAGAGAAGCACAGTATATTATTTCATGTCATATTCAAGCCGTGTTATATTCTGATTGAAGATTTGTAAAGAGGGTAGAAAGATATACTGTTTGATACAACCACTCATGTATAACCCATGGTGACTGGATATTTCACAAAGCTTATCCTACTTTGAAGATACCTTTTTAGATTGACTTCTATCTGAATTTTGTGGGATTGACCAAGACATTAGTGTCTATAAATGTCTAAAAGAGAAATTATATGGGTTAACACAAAAATACATACTTAGTATATTATAATCTTAGATTCTTGTCTAGGGTTTAAATAGAGCAATTCAAGAATAGAGGAGAGGAATGCAAGATCATTGTTTCAAAAGTGTATTCTTTCTTTAATCCTATGTTCTTATGAGTGTTATGATTTATAGTTTTGTAATGGAGGAATAGAAATTTTTAGCCTAAGTATTAATGAACCCTAGAAATTGCTATATAATTATTGTATTAATGTCTATTCAATGAAGTTATTTGATTTATTGATTTTGATTATGTGTGCCTTAATGTTTCTTGAATTGATACATCTAAAATATTGATTTTTGATTGATGTTATATTAGCTAATTGATAGTTTACTTGTATAAAGAGATATAACATAATCAAAGGGGTTTGTTTGCAATCTTAGATGTAGGATGACAAAAATCTTCCATATTAGATTGAATGAGAATTTGATTTAATATGAGATTCACAAAGTTTTAATGCAATTCTTAAATTGTTATTAGTTAGGAAGATACACCAATAGATGGATTCAAGAATTAGGAATTGATAGTCTAGAAAGAGAGATTAATTTAAGTAAGGAATCTTGTGGATTAACAAAGTAATGGCTAACATTGAACTATCTTTAGAAAATAAACATAATAATTCCTAGAGGAGATTTGATGCTTAGATGACGTTGAATGATATTGTGATTAATCTTTTATTATCTTAGTTTGTGATTGTGAATATCATAAAATAGATAATTAGATTAAATTAGTAAAAGAATCGATAGCTAACAAATATTGAATATTTGTAGGTTAGATAGTAGATAAGAAAGTCAATATTAGTAATTAAATATCCTTGTAGGACAATACTTGTGCTTAATTGACTATACTATAATTGATAGGTATACTTACCTATAATATTGATCGTAGGATAGTTACTAATGCAGATTTTATTAGCTATTATGACCAATATCGACCTAAAACCCAATATATCATAATACACTATCACAAGAGGCTAACTGAGAGAATCCTTTTTACTAAATAGCATACAAAATTCATCTTGTATCACCTAGCAGGGTCAACAAGGTCGAGTGCAAGATACATGGAGAGGGTCCTATAGGGGCAGAGCCCTGGTAATTATTAGGGATGAGTGCTCACCTAGGGTCTGTTTGTTTGGCCTTTTTCCAACAGATACAGACACTTTTTTCAAACTTTTTTCTAATAAATTATTTATTAAGAAATAGATATAGATTGAAAAAAAAAAAGTTGGCAGTTCTCATCAAAAGATCAAATAGATAAAATATAGATGTAAATCGGACATATTTATACATATCATTTTGAAAAAGATATAGATATAGATGAAAAACATATCATCCAAACAGACCTTAGTGTTCAATTCTATAAAGTGTGACCTTCGCAGCTATACTCCGTAGGCTAAGGCTATGAGATGCCACCTCTATGTAGATGTCGCCTCTATGTGAGTACTCCTAGTCATCATAGCAGACTCCACTAGATCCATAGTGAAAAAGGCATACATTAGCTCCTCCTAATGACAAGGGTAAGAGTCTTGCACAAGTTGGACTAACTCTAGTCCTTATGCATTAGAGTCCTCACTTTAGTCTACTTTAAGAGGACTAGGATGACACACAGATCACTTAGTTACATAATCAACCACAAGTCATGCCGTAGCCAAATCTACAGCAGTAGTTATAAAGACAAGAGAAGATGAGGAGTAGGCAACATCAATAGTTAGTTTGTATAATTTATTTCATTCCATTTATTATAAAGAAATTAACTATGTAAAACTAAGATTATTGTATCTATTTGTGATTTTAATTATTGTATTCTTAAAATATCACTATTGATAAATTATGGAGCTTATTTTTTTCATTTTCTTATCATTTGCAGCATTGAGATATTATAGAATTTGAAGTAATATGGGTTTAGGTTGTGGAGACATGGAGTAAGGTGCATGAGCATTATTTGAGTTTTATTCATGTATAAGTGTAAATATGTGTGGGTTAAGAGTCTAAAAAGGAGAAGGAAATGACTAGGTACAATGTGAGTCTAACTCATGATTTGTATATGTTTGCAAGGAATCATGAGTTGGACTCATGATTCCATATCAAAGAGAAAAGACCCGACTTACCCTATTTCAAAATTTCAGGTAAGTTAAATCATCTGACCATGTATAATACCTTAAGTATTACACATATAAGCCTTCTTAAAGGATTTATTTATCCCGAACATTGCTAACCAATTTTAGTTCCTAAAATCATATAATTACATTATGAAAAGAACTAGATTTGTGACAGGAAAATAATCTAAATAAAAATATTTCTAGCTTCCACTCATACAAGTAGAAGGACTTTCACTTAAGCAAAGCTTTGAAAGCTTATTACAAATCATGTGGGTCCACCAAGCCCTTAAAGGGAAATACAACTTTAAAAGATTAAATCCAGCCCTTGAAACAAAATAAAAACAAAAACAAATAATTCATCGACCCTACTTCATTTCACTCATCAATTACTCTTCCTGCTTTATCCTATACCCAAGTCAAACATCATCATCAACAACACCATAATCATCATCATCATCAATAACTCATCATCAACATCACCAATACCTGGAAAGAAGACAACAACAACAATAATGCGTCGAAGCCTAATGCACAGTAACACAACCACACACGAGGTAACATACAAGCTTAAAGTAAATGCAATGCAACAACAACAGTTTATTATCTTTAAGTTAAAGTAAACAAATCAACACTGGAGCACTCATACTCCAGAACAATCTTTGGGAACCTAGGAGTCCTGAGTAATAGTAGCTGCTCAGGGGGTTAATACAGGCAGTCCAAATATCTATATCTCCTATTGTCACACCCCAAGGGGTACCCTAAATGTGGTAGTTCGCCGTACAGAATATTAAAGGCTAGAAATGACTACCTCAGTCACACAAAGGCTTCCATATCATGTACAAGGCATACATCACAACCAAGGGAACTCATCAGAGTAATGCAATTTATATTGATAATAAATAAGTAACAAGGTAAAGAGAATACTTATCATAAAACATAAACATATTAAATTACAATTCTTAGGGGCATGTCCCTCTATCGTCTTTAAATAAATATACATCTTAGAATCTCCAAAATACTAACATAAAATTCATTACATATAAAGAATCTTACAAAATTACTTCATCTTATGTTTCCATTTCCTTCATAGAAGCTTAACATCCTTCCATGACTTCCTTAATGTCATGATCCTCAATTTAAGCCATGGGTATACCTGTTTCAACAAAATCTATAAGCGACAACTAGCTTAGTGAGATATTCCTTTTCATTCGCACCATGTTTTCAAACAAGTTCATTTAGATTTTCACACATATGCTATGCGTACAATGCAACAATCACGTGATTATGCAAATATATATATAGTTATCCGGAAATCATATATAGAACGGATTTACCCCTCGTATCAAAGGTTAGGGAATCGGTGATGAAGATCCTCGATCTTCTACTGCTCGTCCCTAGGTCCCCACCCAAAGCGTTCGGTTGCCTCGGTTCCGAACCTAGAGTCACATTCTTCGGGCGATTTGGATTCTTTAGGAAGGAGCATGGCCTGTGTCACAGCACGATAACAGCTAATCCAACTCTACACGTAGGAGTAGCAGCCTTCTGAAAGAAATGTGACTCAATGGATGTTATGCATGAGCGTTTTATTTTTCTTAAGCCAAAACTCATTAAGGTTTATTAAGGGGCGATCAATCAATTTAGCAAATAATAAGCAGTCATACAAGTGGGTAAACAAAAATACTTAAACAGGCAGTTTGAAAACAAAAACACATCTTTTAAAATATCCATGATTTCTTTTAAAATAATATTTTCATAATATGCTCTTTTCAACAGCATATATATAGTTATTAACCATTCTTACGATGGCCAATTGGTGTCAAATCTATACTGGTAATGTTGCTTGCTTGAATTCAGTTAGGGCTAAACTTGTCGATCATGGGCTTCAATCATGACAGGTAAGGGAGCTTGCAAAATAAAAAACAGGTTAGCGACATGTTGGGTAGGGATCTGGCATGGCCACTCCGATATTTAAGTCAACGTTTGTTATGACAAGCCCATAAATTAAATGAGTAAAGATGGTGTAATGCAACATTACCTCAATCTAGAGTAGGCCACAAGTATTTATAGGAGACTGGCTTAGTAGTTATGCAAATAGCAAGCGAGTGGCTAAGTAGTTAGTTAACTTGATGGTTACATTTATAGTAGGCGTAGTTGTCACACCCCAAAAGGTACCCTAAATGTGACAATCCGCCACACTCAATATTAAAACTTAAGTATAACTACCTTAGTCATCCCATAAGCTTCGATATCGGGTGTAAAGCATACTTTCACGAACATAGAGGGCCAACTTTGAAACAAGTTATTTAAAAAGACATCCATAGAGCAATTTAAGAATAGAAATAATAACATAATATTAGGAATATGAAAATACAAAAGTCTTACAATATATTAAAGGGACATTCTCCTATCAAAATATATAGTCTATCAAAATCTATTCAAAATAAATATATGGAGATTTACTGAGAAGTCTAAGTTTACATCTAGTTTTTAACTTCTTTCAAAAACTCCTCAGTTCAAAAGGTAATATCTGACAGAAATAACCTCGGGGCATCAACCATAGATAGGGTTACTGTAAAAGATATCTATAAGGGGGTAAGCTTCTTACTTAATGTGAATTAATTTCACAAATAAAGTACTCTAACAATCAATATTCAAACAATTTATTTAACAAGCATATGAGATGCAATCAAACACGTGAGCAAACAATACATATGATTTTTCAGGAATCATATGTTTGAATGGATTTACCTCTCCATTCGGTGGTTAGGTATTCCGGGAAACAAGGCCATAGTTCGCAAATAAAGTTTTTGTAGTTTTTATACGAGCCACTACTAGCCGCTAAATTGTAGTTATTTCGTGTATCCACGCACTACTTTATTATGGGCGATCAAAGCCATAGAGTAGATTTTCGAGTTTCGGGTTCTATATGCCTCAATATGATGCCCTTATCCTACCAAGGGTATAGTAATGAATGCAATGTGACTCACTACGTGTCATGTATAAATCATTTTATTTAAGTAATCATGGCATAATATTAAATAGTTTAAAAGTGATCATAAAATTCACAGATAATCATCCCTATACTAAATCATATAATAATTAATTAACAATTGCTGCTTCGATATACTTAATCATAATTTCAATCATATAAGGCACATGTGATATCATATTGTTATCTCCTCCTAAAGTCTAGTGTCACTAAACTACAAGCAAAAACATAAGTACAAAAATGTAAGAATTTAAACTCACTCGACCTTAGTAGAAGAAGCTTCTAGTCAAAGTAGTCCACCGGGTAGGGAAGCTTAGACTCCTCATCACCTATATAAAAGAAATATCCAAAATGAGTATTTCTTGGAAGTTCTAGTTAAACTTGTAATTCTATTTCACTAACTTCGTCAAAATTCGTATGTGGTGAAATTCCAACTTAAAATGGCCAAATTTCGCATGTTATATATCGTTTTCTACCTACTCGCAAAGATCTATTCATATCTAAAGTTACTTCCTTCGTAAAAGGTCATTTGGGTCACTAAAAGATATGGCACAGAATCAATACGAAAATTCAAATCTTTAAAACATGATTTTTCTAACTTCTTATCAACCAAAAATTCCATAGAAAATATATAAATATATATATAGTTGAAAAATCGTTTTAATACATATGCAACTCATAATATACATATGATTTTAATGATGTTGTCTTAACTAATGATTTTTCATAAAACAATCTTGTTTTGGTTGTAAAAAAAGTGAAGTTTGACAAAATTATGTTAAGTTGTTTGGAAATAAAACTAAGAATTTTTAAGTCATTAAATATGTGATATAATTTATTTTCTTAGATTTTTAAAAGATAAATTTTTATTCAAAAACTTTAGTCTTTCAAAGTTATTCTCAAATTTTATTTTCTAAGTTTATTTTACTTGGTGAGTTGATTCTTAACTTATTTTGGAAAACTTCAGTTGATCCTTATTCTTATTAAAATTGTTGATAAGAATTTTATAATCAAGTTTCTAAAAAAATTCCTTATAGAAAAGTATTATCAATCTTAAGGTCTTTTAATAGTAGTTTGAAAATAAAATAAAGAGTTCCTTAGTTATATCTATAAATGCTTTGTATGTCAATAACACTAGAATCTATGGTGATTTTGTCAAAAATCCTTTGTAAGGTATTTAATTGAAATAAAATTCTAAGTCTTAATGAAACTTTTTTCCTAAGTGATAAAACTATATTTTTAAAGTAAGTTAAGCTTATTTCCTTCTACTTAGGAAAGAATCTTTTTATTTTTACTAAGACAACTATCAATATGATCATGCATGAAGTATGAGTATGTTGCTACTAAATGATGATGATGATGATGATAGAGAAGAAAAAAATATAAGAATTAGCAAGAAAAAAATATCAAGTATTGGAAGTCTTAGCTTGATTTCAAGGCTTCCGAAATTAGTCATGGGCAAGTCCAAAGAAAGAAAAGCAAAACAAATAAGAAAATCGTTTTGACTTGATAAGGACAAGTCTAAGACTAGAAAGACTAGTCTTAATATTGAAGCATGTAATAAATAAATAAATTGCAAGCATAAATACATAATAATAATTTATTCATGAACAAGAACAAAACATGAACATAATGTTGCTTCTATAATATTTGAATGTTCAAGAAACATACACCGTGATCATGTTAAGTTACATGACATGGTAAGAATATATGGGTAAAAAATTTACCTAAGATGGAAATATAAAAATGGTAGTTTAAGAGATGTTTGTAATATGTGGTGTAGAAGAAATGTGGGAAAATTGGAGAATGAAAGAGAGTTTTGGGAGAGTGGAATTGAGGAGATAATTTGAGAGAGTTTTGTTAACGTAAATGAGTGTGTGAAAGAAACGGAGGGAAATGTGATATTTATAGAGTTTTAAGGAGGGAAAATTGTGTGATTAAAACAAATTAAAAAAGAAAAAAAAATTTTGTGTGTGGAGAGGGAGTGGCCGGCGTGAATGGAAGAGAGAGAGGGAGAGGGCATTTTGTATTTTTGTTAATTAAAAATAATAAGTTGTAAAGTGTGATGTGAATGAAAATGTATGGAAAATGTAAAAAGTAGAAAATAGATATGGTAGAGTATAAGAATAGATGTAAAAAAAGTAGAGATAGATGAATAGTGTATAATAGTACTATGAATAGTACATAAGACAAATTAATACCAGTAGTAAAGAAAATACACGTAATTAAGTTATATCTGATATTTTAAGATACCGAAAAATTATAAAACTTATATTTTTGAAATCCTTATATTTTTACAAATCTAATTGTATTATTGGAACATTTTTACCGTCTGGTGTACCGAGGCATGGTTTTCAAAAACTGATCTCGTTCAAATCCGAAACACACTAAAAATCAATGAATCTGATATTTTTAAGCTTCCTTATATTATTACGAATTATTTTCCACAATTATTTCAATTTCATTGTTTAGGGGTTAAGAGCGCGGGATTATCGAATCTAATACTACTAGGGTTTGACATAGATTTGTTGACTTTAGGGTTTCAAGTTGACTTTCAGTTTGGGTTTTAAGCATAACTTGTAGCTTAAAATCTAGGGACTTACAATAGTGGTGATCATGGAGAAAAGTCATGACTCCATCTTATGCGAAGTGATCCCGACTAAGCGATGGGTGTCTGTTGGTCCTAAAAGAATAACCAGGAGGGGAGGAAGGGGGATGAATTGGTTATTTAATAAAAATTTACTTTTCAAAAATTCAACCAAATTCACACAACTTAGTTACTCAAACTATAATGGCTTTAAAACTTACTTGAAAACAATAAACTTAATAATCAATATCTTTGAACAAAATTCGGATCAAAACAATTTACGCAAATTCACAAAAAATCAAACAATAATTTCAAAGTTAAAACCCCAGTTTTACTCTTTGATTTAGTCTCTAATTAGAAAATGAACTTCTAGTTACTCTCTGATTTAGTCTCTAAGTATAAAATGCAGCAAAACCAAACAATTAAATGTGCACGAAATTTAAAGAGATAAGAGAGAAGATAATGCAAAATCGATTTATAGAGGTTCTGCCTTGAGCGTCAGTCCTCTCTTCTAGAACCAAGCCGGGGACCCGGTATTCTACACCTGTACGTTCCACTATCCAATCAACAATCAATGAGTTATAAGTTGTCTTTGCCAAAGTACTTAGCTACAATGCACTCAGCTTGATTCTCCAAGCTTCTCTTTAAGGTAACAATCCATTTGCTAAGCCTACTTGTAACTCTCAACCTCACACAAAAGTGTATAAACCAAATCAAAGAACAAGATAAATATTCTAAAGAATTAGCACAACAACAACATAAATTTTCTATGGAATTTTCGAGCACACTATGGCAGTATTTTTGAGAGAATTGTATAGACTTTTTCATGCCAAGTTTTTCTCTCTTTCTTCTTTCTTTTTTGATATATAATGTTCACTTCAACGGCTAAAAGTGTATCTTCAAGATAGAGTTGTTGTTGGAGATATTTCGAAATCCATGGAAAGTTGTTGATGTGGACTTATCTTGTTTGACTGCTGCAACATTCAAAAATTCGAATTTAAATATGATATAATCTCTCATTTATCTTCTAATCACGTGGCCTGATGTATCTCCAACAAATATAACAATTCTTATCCTTTAAATTCGAATTTCAAAAGCTGTTGTACACCATATCCAATATCCTCCAAAAAATAGGAATCATATCTTCTCTATCTTCCATAAATAACTCCAACTTTGTTGAACCAATTTAACACGACTTTAAGTGCTTAAATTTGATCCAAAATCCTCATAAAATCATGCCAAAATAATTTTGTAAATATCTGAAATAAATCTGCAATGAAAACCTCAATTGCACTTGTAATATCATTTGAATGTCATAATTTAAATCTGAACTTTAATTTAATTTTTAATCCCCATGGATATTTGAACCAACTTTGTTGAATATATTGAATGCATTATCCAAATACATTCACTTTGTTGCTGGGTCTTCAAAATAACGAATCAATTGAAGAAAATCTGAAATTCCATATTCTGTTCATGATTTAGCAGCTTTTTGTGTTGTAGCAGATTTACCTTCTGATTTACTCTCTGACAGTTACTTTCATCTTAATAAGCAACAAATTTAGTTTCTGAGTTACCTTCTGACTATTCATTTATTCTTTAAAAACTTTTCCGAGCATATTCTAAATTACTTTCTAAGTTGAATCTCTTTTGAAAACATTTTCATAAACCAACTTTGATTATACTTAAGCATTGTACACTTAATGAATTTGTTAGTAAACACTCATACATGTTTTGTTATCATCAAAACAAAATTGGAGACTTAACAGTGCCAAATGAGGAGCATGCCAAGGCCGACCGAGCATTGCATTCTAGTCCGAATGAAGGTCAGATTACTATTACCAATTTAGGGGCTGAGGCAAAGTTTATTGGCCCAGTCCAGTAAGATGAAGGGCTTGGCTCGAGTAAGCCCATAATCAAAAATAGATCATCAACAGCTATTACTACAATTACATTTGAAAAACATGTAACTTTAGTGCAACAAGGTATGAAAGAAAAAAAAAAAAATCTCAGCAAATACAACTAATCCCCAAACATCAATCTAAATGTGTAATAATAGCTTTAATTAATTTTGTGGATGTATTTGACTTGTGTTTTTTCTTTTAAGAAAAATGATCCGATCATGATAGTTAAAAATATCACATGACATTTTTTATAATTTATTATACACATAGAATGGAATTATCAACTTTATGTAAACAACCAACTCAAATAAAAAATAAGACTCATAAATGTGTTGGCGGATAATCTATTAACTTTTATAAAAACTGTTAATCCATTAAATTTTAAAAGTTTCTCTTTGAGTTAACCGTATAACTTACCCAAATTATTATTATACATCCACCAAAGACGGTTTCATCAAGAAACCTACCCGGTTTTTCTATGGCTATTAAAATATAATAGTATCAACAATAAATTCGAAGTCTATGATGGAAACACCATCCTTGAATTCCAAGTTCCAATTTTCACAGTTCATTGGACTTTATTGCGTACCCCAAGAAAATTAAAAAGCTTATAAATAGACCTTCTTGTTCTTAGCCTATCATTTGCTACAAACTAAACCTTGTAATTTAGGTCCTGAGCAAAGATTTTGTGTGGAAAACACAAACCTAAGTGATACCATAACCAATCTAAAAATGTCGACAAGTGCTATCCCCGAGGTTGTGCTGAATTCAGGCCATAAGATGCCATTGATAGGCCTTGGAACTGCTGGACAACCACCATCCCCAGATGTCCTAACATCGATTCTTGTCGATGCCATCGAAGTTGGCTACCGCCACTTTGACACATCCGCCATGTATGGCTCCGAAGAACAACTTGGTCGAGCGGTGGCAGAAGCACTTAGACGGGGTCTAATCAAAAATCGAGATGAAGTGTTTATCACTTCCAAGCTCACGCCGACCCATTCTCATCATGATCTTGTCCTACCAGCTATCAATAACACTCTCAAGTAATAAACTTTAGAAATGTTATAAGTTTAACTTAGGTTTTCGCTTTTTCTTCATTTTAATGTAATTCATATTTATTTAATGCTGACTTATATAAATATACTATATATTATAATTAATAGGAAACTGGGGCTTGAGTACGTTGACCTTTATTTAATTCACTGGCCGGTGAGACTTAGGAAAATCCCTTCAAGTCATGAAATCCCGGTTGAAGACATGCTTCCATTTGATATTAAAGGGACATGGAAAGCTATGGAGGAATGCTGCAAATTAGGTTTAGCCAAATCCATTGGCGTCAGTAATTTTGGCCCCCAGAAACTCTCAATACTTTTGGAAAATGCCACTATCCCTCCAGCTGTTAATCAGGTTTTTCTTCTTTTTGTCTTTGCTTTTTTATTTAAAAATTAATGCTCATTTTATAAGTCAATATATATATATATATATATTTCCAAATGAATCATTACAATATTCACGGCTCGTTCACTTTGCTGAATAAATAAGACTGTAATTGAATTCCTATTATGGAAGTATAGAATAGAACTGTAATAAGATTTTTCTTTATTAATTTTTTATTTAAAAGGTGGTATTTTGAAAAAAAGACAGCTCCAGCATTGATTTGGCATTCATAGGTTTGAATAAAAAATAGCTATTTGATATTTTGAATAATAGGAATTCATTGTGGAATGGCTATTTTATGAACTAAACGACGTAATAGCTATTTGTAAGGAATAAAACTGTAATGAAATTACCATTACAATGAAGTAAACGAGCAGTCATAGTCCATTTCCTAGAATAGTTATTTATTTCACAGCAATTCAGTGATTTAACTATAACTTTTATTATAAATACTACTATCTTATAAATTAATGGACATTTCATAGTCCGTTCCCAGGAATTAATGCACATTTCATAGTCCGTTCCGGGAATAGTTATTCGTTTCACAGCAATTCAATGATTTAACTGTAACCTTTATCATAAATGCTATTATCTTAAAAATACCACTTATATAATTATTTTCTCTTTATAATAAATACAAATAAATATTATAAATATTTTACTTTCAATCCAGTTAATTTTTATTTTGTTATCTTTACCAAGTGAATATTGTTATAAATATATAATAGTCATTATAATGAAATTTAATTTTTTTTTTTATTTCATTGGGCAAAGTAAACCAGTCGTATCACACATTTTCTAAATCAAATTTGCATCTTGCTTTTTTAAATTGCTGATTATGTATGTGTGAATGCACGCTTAAAAGATTATTTTGGCCTTCCCATCAGCCACCTCCCCACCCAAATGGCAATTTCACGATGAAGATGATAATATTCTGAAAGTCTGGGATGGATATGTGTATAATCAATAGTTTAGAAATACATGATGCAGTTTGTCTTTTGATTAATAATTATATATTCCGGCAAACGAGGCCATATGTTCACAGAAAATATTTACAAAGTCGAAATCCGCACCTCAGACGCAGAGAAAGTAGATCTTGACTTTGTTTCCGATATTCTTTTCTTCTTTTTTTTTTTTTCTTTCGGTAAATGACTCTTTTTTTTTTTTAAAGTACGTCAGTTTAAATAATATAACAAATCAAATAAAGATTATGCTATGGATATACGAGAAGTCGAAATAATTATGCTTGTAGGTATATTAACACGAGACAAAGGAATTTCTAAAAACAATTCAGTCTATTTAAGACGAGAAAGATCTATAAAAAGAATCTAAAAACGTTATTGATTTTATTAGAGATGAAATGGATTATAACAGTAAAGAAAATCGTCACTAATATCTAAATAATATGTAAATGTTAATTTGAAATAGACTAATCTGATAACCTATTAATATATATAACTTATATATATAGGTATTTTTTTTATCTATTGATTTTCTTTCTACTACTTGGATCATAACAATATTGTTCATCTAATCTAAATATCCTATTAATTCAGGTGGAAATGAATGTGGCATGGCAACAAGAAAAATTAAGAGAATACTGTAAAGAGAAGGGAATCCATGTGTGTGCATGGTCCCCGTTGGGATCACCTGGAGGATTTTGGGGTTCGTTAAAAGTCATGGAGAGCCCAATTGTCGGTGAAATAGCACAGTCTAGACATAAAAGCATTGCACAGGTAAATTATGTTCTAGTTTTATTAAAATAAAATTAAAAAGTGCATAAAATATGTGTATATATATATAATCAGCACTCCAGCTTAACTGATATTATTTGCATGATTAATGCTATTGCTCTAAGGTGATTATCAATAAATAAAAAAATAATTTACATCTCACATTAAAAAATTAAAATAGTTTTGAAAGGATTCGTCCACTTATAGTAATTTTATTGGAGTTGCTTAACATGCACTCATGCTAAACAACTCAAAAAAAAAAAAAAAAAAAAACCAATAAAATGAGTTGCTTGATACAGAAATCTATATCAAAGTTACTTAGCTAAGCAACTTAAAAAGCAAATTTCTTATTTTTTCTCCTATTTTTATTAATAAAATATAACATGTACCAACTAAAAATATTTTAAATAATTATTAAGTAACTCTCTTTAAAAATTCACCAATAAAGAAAGTTACTTGATACAAGAATCGATATTTCATATATTGATATGGCATATTAAGCAACTCCTTAAACAACTTACATATTGTAGATCTGCAACATAAATATAAATGCGTGTGTGTATATATATATATATATTTTTTCCCGTGAAACTTGGACATAAATATTATCTCTTGGATATATTTATCATCCTTCTTTTCATTCGTCAATTAAGAAGATGCAATATCTTGTAAATGCAGGTGGCGCTTAGATGGGTCTATGAGCAAGGAGTTGCCGTAATAGTTAAAAGCTTTAATAAGGAAAGAATGAAGGAAAACCTACAAATTTTAGACTGGGAACTAACCAAGGACGAAACCCAAAAAATCAAACATCAAATCCCACAACGTAGAGGATTTTCAGGAGATATGTTTGTTCATGAGAATGGACCTTACAAATCCGTCGAGGAACTTTGGGCTTGAAATATTTTTTTGGGGATGGATAAATACTCCAAGAATTTAGTGAATATGGTTTTCTTGCCGATTTTTATGTGGAAGTGGAAAGATGTTTATTTTTATTGTAGTATGTTGAATAAATTATCCAAGAATTCAACAATATCTTCTCTGCATCAAGTGGTAGAAAATCTACATGGAACAATGATATTTTGGTCGGTAGACATGATCAGTTATACTATTTCATCTCATGGGGCGTTGATACCTTTTATAAAATTTATAATTTTTTATTATTCTTATTTATATTAGGATCCAGCCTGCTAGGGCCCAACAGGTTCAATATGTGACTGTCAAAATGTACGAGCCTTCGAAGTCGGGCCTTGAAACCCCGCGGATGGATCCAGGGCTCTCGTGTCGGAGCACAACCCCTTTTCAATCTCGTACGCACCGCAAATGAATTACTATTACATCGGGGAGAAATCAAATACTTCTCAATGCCACTAAATTATACTTCTATTATATATAACATAAAATAAAAATAAATAAAAAATATATTTTTTTAATCTTTAATGTTTTTCTCCTTTTCTATTTTAATATTCATCTTCATTTTTTTGTATTTGAGTTATTAACATTTGCAAAACTGAACAAACAAGTACTTTTTTTAACATTTAATTTTTCAGTTAGTTTTGGACAAGAGGGACATTTTGATTGGTAAAAAATTTTGTAAATAAATTAAAATAACTTTAAAAAATATTAAATATAATAAAAAACCAATTTTTTAATTTAAAAAATAAAGTAGGGATTACTTGAAAAGGTATCACAAAAAATTATTTTTTATATTTATTATACCTTCTCTCATTATTATTAAAAAAATTTATGTTTGAATAATTAAATTTGATAAGTATTTCCACTTCTATTAACAACGTTGCAGTCATTCTTGATATTTAGCTTATACAATTTACATTAAAACATTATTTAGCTATGTAAACCCATCCTAATAATCAACTATTATTGAAATTTGCAAATACCCACATAGTATCCTTGAGAAAAATTCCCAATGCAAATAGATGCATAAAACCACAACATGAGGTGACTATAACATGGTATAGAAGAAATTAAATGCAATAGTCATATATGCTTTTTTTTTTTTTTTTGCCAAAAAATGCAATGATTATATGAAATGTGATTTATCGTACTTTTGAGGATATTCATCCACATGTTGATAGAATAACTAAAAAGAGAAAAGGAAAAAAAAAGAATAATAATGGTGATGGATGCCAATAAGAGAATTTATTTTGCAAGGGTTATTGGTAAATTGATAAGGTCATTTTATAGGCAAATCTATGACATGCAAAAACCGAAGGTCCAGTTAATACCAAAAATAATCTTTTGTTATACCCTTTCAAATGATCTCCACCTTTTATTTTTTTTAAAGTCTGATTTTTTTATTTTATTTAATTATTTTTTAAAGTTATCATAATTTATTTTTTAAAATTAATAATATTTTATCAATCAAAATGCACAACTTCTCCAAAATTAACGAAAAGGTTAACGACGTTAAGTAAAGAATTTGTTTGTTAATTTTGTAAACATTGAGGATTCAAATAAAAAATAAATAAAGAATGAGTACTCAAATAGAAAAAGGGTGAAACATGGAATTTATTGAAAGTATATGTACCATTAAAACATTAGTAGAACCAGCCTCATTAAGACATTAATTACAAAAGATTAATCCTATCAATTAGTAGAATAGTAATTTAGTCTTTCTTCTATGTCTTTCTTGTTCAGTAGCATGAATTTTTCATTAATTCCTATTTGCTCCTTTACTCTAACATGCGAATTTCTTTTCTATTCCTAATGAATTGAGGTGTGGTTCACTACTATGTAAACCAATGAGAATAAGGGCTACTCTTTAGCTAGTTGGTTTCGAGCACATAATAATCTTCATACTCAATGATCATTGGAGCACTTATTCTTAATCTCCTTTTACACACACACACAAAGCACAAAGAACTACCACTAATTACTTGACAAATAACATCAAAACACTATTAATATAGGCAACATATACAATAGCTATGTACCTAAATATTCATTAATCAACATTTATCCCAATCAATAGGGCACTAATCCATCATTACAAACAAACAAAAACATTTAATACACATGTCTAGAGCAGGTTACAATCCAAATTGCAAGGATAAGGAATTAGAGAAGCCTTAGGAAGTCTTGGAATGAATCTCAAATCCTTATCATTTGGATGAATTAGCATCACTTGATGATACTAAGCACCGGGAACTCCTAGTGTGCTAGAAAAGGAGTATTAGTGCCCTAATGAAATAAAGATAACAAGGGAAAAAAAAAGAATGATGGAACAATGTTGTTGTTCAAATCTCCACTCTATTATCAGTAGACTATGATGGCCCTTAATTAGTGGAGTATGGATTAGATTGAAGACACATCATCCACTTGTAATGATCTAAAAAGGACTAGTAGAATCAACTAGAAGCATGCTACGTGCTCAAGATTTCTTTGAGTTAGAAGCGGCAATGGTTGCAATCCCTCCTTTGGTGTCTACCTTCATCCTCTGCAGACATAAGATTAGTTTGCTTGTATTGAGCATCATGTGAGGCATCATGTCAACTACCCTCTAGTATAGTAATAGTTGGTGTAGTGCTAGCTAGTTGTGCCTATGGTGCAGGCAAGGTTACTCTAGGAAATGTGCTTCCTAATATAGTAATTGTTGTTGCATGCCTAACAGAAGTTACATAGAGACATTTAAGAATTGATTTAACAGCATGGGTATCCCTTGCATGGTGCATATCATGGATGTGTTATCAACTGTAGGTGTTTGCACAACCACTGGCACAACATTGCGATCAGCCACATGGATCTACTCAACCACATCGAATAATGTCTTAATCTTAGGAGTTTGCCGTCTTCCCAACTCTTTTGTGTGAATGTGCCATTCTTATCAAAAACTTACTTGTCCCTAGTGAATTCACCAATTAAATGTATGATAAGATTGTTGCAATTGGAAATCACATGCAACAAGCATGTTCATTGACCCAAAAAGAGCATTGTAATGATTAAACATATACAAATTGTAAACCCTAACATTTTCGGTTAATTTTAAGTTTGATCTTATAATTAAAAGTCAACCGAAACCCTAAGGTCAACAAAAGTCTAGTACAAACCATAGAATTTAGATCCGGCATTCTCGTGTTCTCTAACCCTAGAAAACGAAGTTAAGTTAATCAGTGATAATAATTCGTAATATCATGAGGAAACATAAAAATATCATATTCACGAATTACGAGTGTCCTTTGGACTCATACAAGATCAGTTCTCGAAAAGCGTGTTTGGAGCCTGGATACTAAAAATATTCCGATAGCATCGTTAGGACGATTTAATACAAGGATTTCAAAAATATCAGTTCGTAATTTTTCAATAACTAAAAATAACAGATATCGTATTTATACACGTATTTTTTACTACCGGTATTTTTTTGTCACATCTACTTTACATTTCACTATTCATTACTATTCTACACTATTTATTTATCTATACTTTTTCTAACATCTATTCTTACAACATCATACACCTATTATCTTTACTTTTTATCTTTTCCATAACTTTATATTATATCTACTTTACATATTAATACTTAATACACAAAATTCAAAAAAATTAAAACTCTCTCCCTCCCTTATATGCTTGGCCGGCGCAAACCACCCCCACACAAACAACCCCCCCCCCCCCCCCCCCCCCCCAACCTTCTTCCTTTTATTTTTTTCAATTTTTTTTTTATTAAATCACTGAAAAATCACTCCCCATTTTTCTATAAATACCCCCACCCTCTTTCACTTCATTCACACATCTTCAACTCACAAATTTACTCTCAAAACTCTCTTCAATTCCCCTCTCAAATACTCTCCCAACACTCTCTAAAATTTCCTTCACAAAACACTCTTCTTTTTCTACAAACACTACCACAATTCTTACTTTAGGTAAGAGTTTTCTTAAAATCTTTCTTACCATGTCATGTAACTTTACATGATCATGGTATAAGTTTCCTAAACTTAATATTATGGAAGCTACACTATGTTCATGTATTGTTCTTGTTCATGAATATGTATTTATGTATTTATGTATTTCTATGTTGTTATTTTGCTCATATCATTATTGATGTTATCTTAACCTTTATATATAATATATAATATATATATATATGTAACTAGATATAATTATGTACTTATATATAATCTTTAGAGTATATAAGCTCATTGTTATTCATTTACTTTCAAGTTATGCAATTTATTTATTTGTTTCATGTTATTTTAAGACTAATCTCTAGTCTTAGATTTGCCATCATCAAGTCAAAACAATATTTGCTTTTTTTTTCTTATTTCTTTTGGGACTAGTCCATGCTTAGTCCCGTATACCTTGATAAAGCTAAGGTTCCCAATACTTGACATATTTCTTTACTTGCTTATTTTATTACTTATTATGTCTTTCTTATATTTTTATAATTTTATGATTTCATATTCATGATCATGCATGAACATATGGATATTATTTGCTATTTTCATAATTTTATGATTTCATATTCATGATTTCATAATTTTAGCTTCATTTATACTATTTTCAATCAATCTTATTGATAATATTATTTGTTATTAAGTTTTCAACCAATGATATTTATATTGAGAAAAATTACACAAAAAAAATTAAAATTATATAATATTGTATCATGGTGTCGTTCCATCTTAGGTAATATAAAGGCACATAAGTCTGCTTGGAAGATAAGAGACGATGGTGAAAGAAAAAGATGAATTATTGAGGATAAGAGTTAGATCACTGATATCAGGGGGGGAAAAAAGGTAAATATGCTAGGAATAAAATGTCAAAAGAGTTTAAAATTTTAAAAAAAAAAATGCCATTTCTTTTTTAATTTATATAAATATTCGACTCAACTTCTTGAATCAAACATTTTGGAATGAATCGAACTGTTCGGTTTCTGCAAACTAAAAAGTAAACTAAATTACTCTTTATATGAATAGTGCCAATGGAAGGAAATTGGTGGAATGGTTCATTTAATTTCCTTATATGGTTAATATAAAGGAATCGAGAAGAAGAGGAACGGAAGGATGACTAAATTACTCTTCGTATCATCCAAATCCTCTACTTTTAGTGGTACTTTTATAACTTTTCACTTTTTAAATTGGAAGAAAAACAAAAAATGGCTCAAGATTAAAAATATTTCCACTTTTTTTTATCTAATTTGTCCCATTTCTATTCCCCATTTAAATTACTAAACAAATTATTTTCTTTTTATTTTCATTGCTTCCTTGGTTTCCATTGATTTCGAGTGTCTTTTTCGAAGTACAACGTGTAATAAGGAAATTTATTAATCAAATGGTTGTTCCTCCTCGTTGTACATCAAATTATTATAATTTATTAGAAATTCTTGGAAATGTGTATTAAAATATTTATCAACTATATTAAAAGAATCTGGGGGTAACAAAAAAACTATATTGACGGAAGAATACACAATAAGATATTAAGATTACTTAGTTTTTCTATTGGAAAGGGGTTTATTGGCAAGTTAATAAGTTGGTTTATCTTTTAAAGAGGATTTAAGTCCAGGGGAAAAAAATACTTCTAAAATAATATCAACTGGATCAAATGTTCCATCCGGGCCTTAAAATGCATATGAATAGACGTTCTTACCAAACAACTAGCTAGCAAACCTAGAAGCTTAATTCCTCAAAAACTCTTTGTGCAAGTCTTATACCATTTTCATATTAGACATGGCAAAAGTCGATGTTATTAGGGTTGTGTTGAGTTCAGGCCATAAGATGCCATTGATAAGCTCTGGAACTGCTGGAGGAACTCCTGACCAATTACCACCACCTGATTTCTTGACATCCATTTTTGTCTATGCTATTGAGATTGGCTACCGCCACTTTGACACAGCAGCCATCTACGGCTCCGAGGAATCACTTGGGCATGCTGTGGCAGAAGCACTAGCTAGGGGTCTTGTCAAGTGTAGAGATGAATTGTTTATTACTTCTAAACTTTCAATGGCGGATTCTCATCCTGATCTTGTCCTACCAGCTATCAATACCACTCTGAGGTATTAATGAACTACAGATATATTACATGATTTGTTTCTCCAATTAAAATTTCTTCTGTTATCCGGAAAATTTTGCCAAACTTCTATTTTTTATCATTTATCATGTCAAATACTTTACAATTATTAATATCATATCCAAGTAACTTAATTATTTTAGTGGTAAATGATAATAGAATATGAAAGGTGATATCGGAGAGTCCAATGTTGATTAAGAGTTGGTAAATGTCACTCCTTACCAAAGATAGACCCAAAAGGAGACCAATAAGAGTCTCAGCTCCTCTCACTTAGAACAAACTTGATTATTACAATATACTTAAATAAGATTAAAAATATGAGTTATAATTATATTTATGATAAAGAAAATTTGGTCCCATCAATTATACTATTCCACATTTGCCTTAACTCCTTATTACTATTGTTTTTTTCATTTGATAGTTAATCATCATCGCTAAAGATTGATAAGAACTATTATCTTTCATTATCACTTATCACTAAAAAGCCCTAATATCTATAGTTTCTTTAAATTCCTACAACATATATATGCCCACTAAAAAAAAGTTTAACATTTTCCATGAAATCCACCCTTAACTCTCTTTCTTTATCCATTACCAAGTATTTTATTTAAATCTAACTCATGTAAACGTCGTTTATGCTCATAATCTAATAGGAAACTAGGGCTTGACCATGTGGATCTTTATTTAATCCACTGGCCGGTGAGACTTGAAGGATGAGTCTTAGCTTCGAGTTCCAAAAGGAGGACTTGCTTCCTTTTGACATTATAGGGAC
This sequence comes from Combretum micranthum, assembly GCA_024138025.1. Classification (NCBI taxonomy): domain Eukaryota; kingdom Viridiplantae; phylum Streptophyta; class Magnoliopsida; order Myrtales; family Combretaceae; genus Combretum; species Combretum micranthum. The sequence continues at coordinate 249,671 of JAMXBD010000375.1, forward strand.
ATGGAAAGCAATGGAGGAGTGCTCCAAATTGGGCTTAGCTATGTCTATTGGCGTAAGCAATTTCGGGACCAAAAAACTCTCGATACTTTTGGAGAATGGCACCATCACTCCCGCTGTTAATCAGGTAAGTAAATAAAGATATCACATATATTTATAGAACTCATTTTTCTACACTAAATGTTACATCAGAATATTGATAAAAGATCATTGTACGATAGACAAGGATAAATCATATCAAAAGTATCTATCTTTAGAGGGTGAGTTTATCCAAAATATTAACATTTCGAGTGATTTAAAAAAAAAAAAGAATCAATATTTAGGGGTAAATTTATTTAAGGTATCAATATTTTAAATGACTTAAAATAACAACTCGTAAAATAGATCAAACAAAATATTTATAATTAACCGTCGAGGGAAATCAAGAAAAATTATTTGGAAACTAACGGATTTTGCAAAACGTTGATTTCTCTTCTTAAACACCCGGGAACGTTGATATTTAAAATAAACTTATTTTCAAATGTTAATACGCTTCTAACATAATTTATCCATTATAGAACAGAAAATAAATTAAAAATTTTTAATTTTATTTAATATTTAGTACGTTTTGCTTTATCCCTAAAGGCCATCCTATGAAGATCCTAGCCTTGATCCTTGTGTAATGGATTTAAAAATAAAGATGGTCTAGACATGTATGATTGGAATAGTCTCAAAAGCATTATATTTGGGTTAATGAAAATAAAAAATCATAATGTTTAATAACCTCATATTAGGTGGAAATGAATGTGGCATGGCAACAAGAAAAATTGAGGGAGTACTGCAAAGAGAAGGGCATTCATATAAGTGCGTGGTCTCCATTAGGAGCAGAGCAAATGGAGCAAGTTGGGGTTCCCTCCAGGTGGTTGAAAACCCAATTATGAAGGAGATAGCACAGGCCAAAGTAAGAGCACTGCGCAGGTAAATAAATTGTACCCTGATTTTGCTTGAGAAAGATAAGCAAATTCAATAGACGCCCTTACTAAAAGCTAATAATAATAGTGTTTGAATATTAATATAAATAAAAAAACAACCATGGCTACATTGGGTTTCCAAAGACCATGAAAAATGGAAACGTATTTGTGATATTCAATTCATAAATTCATAAAATCTCCAAAGGAAGTTTTATTTTTCCAATTTTTTACAAGATTAAAAACAAGGAAATGTGTAAATTTGTTTAATTTGTCAAAAAAATATATAGTGAGAGGATTGCCCATTATTCATCTAAAAAATTAGAACTCAAAAAAATTTTTGCACCACCTAATTTTTAGGTCTAAGAAAACATATGTCCAGACATTAGTAATTCCCCATTTTAATGATTTTAATCATATATTTTTTAATAATTTGTAAAAATAATTTGTGAAAAATATACATGTGTGTGTGAAATTATCCCAATACAGGTGGCACTTAGATGGATCTATGAGTGTCATTGTGAAAAGCTTTAACCGTGAAAGGATGAAGGAAAACCAACAGATTTTTGACTGGGGATCGAGCAAAATGAAGCCCATAGGATTAAATATCAGATCCCACAACGCCGAGGATATTCCGGGGAAATATTTATTCATGAGGATGGACCGGGTGGACCCTATAAGTCCTTGGATGAACTTTGGGATGGTGATGCTTGAAAATACCTGTTAAACCCCAACCCACCCCTCCTCTTACATCTTTTCATGAAATAATACAATGATTGAATAAAGACTCATTCCTAAAATTATGTTTTTAATATACAGTCAACCTCATTTCTTTTTGTTAATTTTTCCCTAAAAGTAATTATTGTATGCAAATTAAAGGAAATTGAGGTGCTATAGATGGTACGGACATTCTTAGAAAATAAAAACAGGTTTGTTTTTACTATAGTGTTGTTATTTTGTATTTTCTATATCTTAGTCATAGATATTTAACTCGTATTCAATATGAAAATATAATTATCAATACATATAGATATTTACAGATTTCTATTCCATTTCATATTTTTTAAATTTATTTAGACTTATAAGTTAGTATATTTCTTTTAAAATGAGACACGTATTTATATATATATATATATATATAGTAACGCTAACTCAATCCCAATTGAATATGGTTCTATCCTTCCATTACCCTAGTGTCATGTTTGGCATGTAAAAATAAACCCAAAATGAAATTGTGATTCTATGTTTTATTTTCATTTCTATGTTTGGTTACATTTTCAAAAATCGGAATCTCAATTCTTGAGAATCAAAGATTCCGACTTTGAGGAGAATTCGATTCCACTGTTGAGAAAGCAAAATCACAATTTTATTCCTTCCTCGTAAATAATTAACATTAAATTGATTCCACTCCTTTCTCGTAATTAATTAACATAAAATTATCATTTTGTCATCTTTCTTTTTTATTATTCACGTTAATTATTAAGAATATTTTTGACAAATAATATGCCAATTTCATTTCATTCCAAGGTATATCCAAACAAATGAATGAATTTATCATTCCACCTTCCATTCCATTACAAATATACATATCAATCGTAACATGGAAGGTTTGCCAGCATAAGGTGACGATAAGTAACCACCAACCAGTATGCATGTATGTGTATGTCCAAAACAAAAAAAAAAACCAGTATGAATGTGTAAGATAATTTTTTTATGTTCAAATTTCCACCCAATTCCCATAATTTTCCGTCAGCTGCGCCTATAAGTTTTTATAAATATCTTTGGCTCGATGTGTGTTTTCATATTTGCTTTTTCTTTTTCTCTTTTCCTAGTATTATTAAGATAATTATTTAATTCTTCATTCATTTAAATTTATCTAATAATATTTTTAAATTAAATTAATTATGTTGACCAAAGGCGTGCCACCATGTGTCCCTATAATACATTAACTAATTCATGAAATTCAATCACTTTTCTTTCACTTTTTGTTTAAAAAAATGGGGAAAAAAATCTATTTATGTAAAGACGAAAATACAAACGAGTTTTTTATAATTTTCCCTTCAAAAAATGTTCCCCCAGGCCCCACTTTTAACCTCAAAGTCCTTATGCTGTAAAATGTGTCACAAGTAAATAATGCTGAAACTCACAAACACGAAATTGATAAAATATAATAAATTGCACGAAGCCAACATGTAACTCCATGAAACCATATTGGCCCCAAAAAAAAAAAGAAAAAGAAAAAGGAAAAACTCCATGAGACCATAAATTATTCAATTTGCTTCAAGTATTGATCTATTGAAAACTTGCTCTTTTTGCTATGGTATGAGCTGTTTTCAGTGTTATTACTCAGCACTCCTGAAACTCATGGCTCGCTGAAGGTCATCTAACGAACCACTTAAATAAATGAAGACAAGACAACGATTAATACATTCAAAATCAGAATCTGTTGCTCTACCTCCGTACTAAAAAATCAGTGCATACAGCAGTTTCATCCCTTAAAGACTAAAGTAGTCAAAAATGATTGTAGATCCATCAGTCGACAGCCGATACTACAAAAATGTGGACCTGATTCTCCAGAACTAACCAGACACCAAGAGAGTAAAATAAGTTTTATCATTGTTTCAATAGCCACTTATAAGAAAAGATCCATGAAAAGATCAGGAGTTGGCTACATATTCTGAATGAGTCGTTAGTGGGTAATTTAAGCAATGAGACCATGACTTCAGACCGGATACAACTAGCCACGAGGATGTGGTCCCTGATCCAGTAACAGAAACTATGACAGGTAGCATGTGCTATTCGAGATCGTGGAAAGATGAAGCCATGAAGCTCTTCACTATCACATGAATATAATTACAAAAAAACCTCATACTAAGGAAGATTTTGTTGGGAAGTAAGACTGCACTACTAGAAGGAAAAATTTGGTCATCATTGGATGTATCTGCAATATAAGTTTCAAGCATTTTAATTAAACCCTTAGATTGAACTGATCTATCATAAAAGCAAGGAAAATTTATGTACAGTTCCAACCTTGAATCTCATTCAAGGAACTACTACGGTTCACTTTTTACATTTGAGAAACACAGAAGGACCTACAAAAGAACATGTTGATAATATTGTGTACTTCCAGTGACGTTGACTGCTCTGCCATATACCAGCGCTTAAAGTGCAAGAATTAGATGGATAGTCCAATAGCACTGTTCAGAAGATCCATAAGCATGCCGAAGTACCCCAAAGTTATTACTCACCATCAACCGGTGCTTTGTATGTGCGCATCACACGTATCTGATGTTTGGAATTTGTAAACCATTAGAAACAAAGGTTAATAAAAGAAAAAATCTAACAAATATATAATCTACAATTTCAAGCTGCTGAAAAATCAATTAGTCTGATAGTCTTTGAGAGTGACCCTATAGTTAAAAGACAGAACTTTCCATAGCAATGCAAGCACGTTCAAGAAGGGAAAGACAGTGCACTTTGCCAGTATTTGTTGGATCTTGACATAAGGTCAGGCAATAATTTAAGCTACCAGGAATAGAGAGATATTATGCAATGGTGGCTTTCTATCACACGTATGCGTATCCTAGACCAAATTGCTGTCAAATGTAAAATAGATACAACTTCTGATAGAAGATTACTCTACTATTGCAATCAAATGGCAGAATTACTAAAAGCATGTAAATACACCTCTTAAACTCAAAAACGCGATTCTGGCTCCTCATGGCTCCACAGACATAAAACCATGTTTTGGATTTTGGGAGATGTATCAGTACTTCATCAATAGTTTTGGGGATGATGATATAATTATTCCTAGAAACTTATGAAGGCCACCAATTCGCTTTATAATATATATATTGAGAACACTAGAACAACATACAAAAACCCTCAAGACCAACTTAGTTAAAATCAGGTGAACCTGGCCAAAGGTAAAGCAGCTCAGTTGAGCTTTTTCTCCAGTAATGAGGCAATGATTTTGTATAACTTCTTGTGTGTGCGTGGGTGAGTAGTGGGTTGGGGATTTTATATATGTACTGTCGATTACCTATCAAGACTTTTCCCATATTAACCAATTTTTAGCTCTTTTCTAGATACTTATTTTAGAAGTAGTAACTACAAATTCTCCCTCCAAAATTTTCATTACATTAATCCCTTACTAATTAGAAACCACAAACTAATTCTTTCCAACTCCAAAGCAGAACGGACTAGGTTTGGATCTCCCCTCCCCTGTTGTAATTTGTTTGGGGGAGGGGATTGGGAAGACACAACAAAGAGAGACAGACAGAAAAAAGAAGATACAGCTCCCAGTGAACCCAACCGGATGCTCAAGTATTATCACCATTAGCACTGTGATGCTTTAAATATTGCGTATGAGAGTCTACATTATATTCATACTACTGTAACTGATCATGCATAATAATACCTGTGCAAAGGCAAAAATTGCCTTCAAAATTCTGGCATAATCAGTTCCCAACATTTGAATGACCATATCAGCGAGAAATGTTCCCCATAGCCTGCATGACTCTATTAGTTTGATGGAGAAAAACAAAATAATAATATCCAGAAAGCCAAAAACATATAAAGGCATACTATAAATATTAAAAAAAAAACAAACAAGTGAAACTGGAAACCGTAAAGAATCACATCCACAGAAGACAACCCATTACTTCGCAGGATGACTGGGCCTTTTCTCCTAACAAGTCTAACTCAATTTGGCAAATGAAATACGGCATTAAAATAAACTGATAGTTTCTCAATCTTAGGAAGAATTGCCAACAACAAATTAATAAAAACTTGAATTTCCATTTTTTTACCACATAATCAGGTTTAAAACGAACCTGCACATTGAAAATTCACCTCTAATTTTAGAAGCATGAAGCCCTTCATCACCAAAGAAAGTATCAACTGATAATTTACAAAGATTACACATCTACACAAATGAAAATTTAGTTGCTGACATTTTCTGAGAACCAGAACTTTGAGGGATAAATGCATTGTCTTCAACTTATTTCTGGTTATCTTCTGGTGAAATCTTTTTGATCAAAGCATGTTTTAGTACTTAAATGGTCTTTATCAACTAATATTCATAACAGATCACAGGACCTAATCCAACAAGTCTTCTTGTGATCAAAATGCCAAAAATACAAGCAGCAACAGAAATGAATTCATCTTTCAAGCTACTTTTTTATAAACAATATCAAAAGGAAGCAGATAAACGACATGAAAAGGAAGCATACATTGGTCCAAGGAGAGACATAATGCTCCTAAAACCCACATATCTGGATGCAGCACCAGCAAAACCCTGAAGAAAACCCCATTACTTAGAAAGCAAATATGCATCAGAAACCTTGCTAAAACTATTTAAAACTAAGTCGACAATATTTGTTTCTTACAGGACTATCATTTTAACATATAATATGCATGATCGTTGAACCATCATTGCTTATTATGAAGTGCGTTTCCTGTTGCCATGAAAATTTTCTGCACAGCAATTTTCAAATTGTGATGAATGTTTGTCAGTAGCTATCCTCCATAGGACTCACAAAGGCAAAAACGTTGTATGATTCTCAACATTCTAGTATTATATGCTTGGCACAACAAAAAATCACCAGGATAGGCCCAAGAAGTGCCTATACTATCAGCTTTTGAAAATATGTTACCCAAACTTTATTTTTAGGCAAAAAAAAGTGCCTGTACTTTTGCCGTACAGGCATTTTACTGCTTCCGTTAAGTTGCATTTAACAAACATTATATGCCTACTGATGTGTACTTGGATTTTTTGTCAATTTAGTGCCTATACTAAATGAAATTAAATATATAAAATATTAAAAATTATTTTTAATAGGGAAAATTGAATAAATGTAAAATTAAATTTTATGAACAATAAAATTCTGACATTTTTCATTCTAAAATTTTACATTTTTTTCAGTTTTCTCAATTCAAAAATAATTTTTAATATTTTATATATTTAATTGACACAAGACCCATGTTATTTTTTTAACAAATAAGTAACTTGAGTTTCATACAAATGTGTCAATGTTGTTTAATAATTTTATAATAACACATATCAGTATTTTATTGGTCATAAAATTTAATTTTACATTTTTTCAATTGTCTCAATTGAAAAATAATTTTTAATATTTTATACATTTAATTAACACAACACCCGTGTTATTTTTTTAACAAATAAGTAACTTGAGTTTGATACAAATGTGTCAATGTTATTTAATAATTTTAGAATGACACATGTCAATATATTTTTAGCAATTAAAAAATAATTTTTAATATTTTATATATTTAATTTCATTTAGTCAGGCACTAAATTGCCATGATTTAAAGATCAGGCACCAAATTGCCAAAAAATCAAAATACACGTCAGCAAGCATATAACATCCATTAAATAAAACTTAACGGAGGCACTAAAATGCCCATATGCCAAAAGTTGATGGTATAGGCATTTCTTATGCCATTATCCCAAAAATCACCACATGAGTGGTCTTTTTTATTGTTCTTTTAAGTAGAAAATAACTAGACAACCCATGCTTGTCCTTGTTTGCACTTTTTAAGACATGAGATACAGACTCTTCCCACATCTATAGCTGGGACCATCATGAAAATTTATTCATAAGGCATCTTAAATTATAATAGCCAAGATAGACAATCAGCATTTTGCAACATGAAAGATCATTTTTTGGTTTTTTTTTTTTTTTTTTTAATTTTTTAAGATTTCGACGGCCAAACTTACATACAATAATATGCATTCAAGTTAAATCTACAATCAAGATAATCAGCCATCAACATCTTGGCTTACATCCTATAAGAAATTCCCCCCCCCCCTCTCTACCTCATAACACGAGGGGCTTATAACTTCTAAGTCACTCCTACAACTAATACCCCATGTCCACATTTTGCATCATAGAAGTACGTTGGATCTTAAATCAATGGATTTACTTTGACGATAGAAAACAAGAATGTTGGAAGCAGCACTACAGGCAGAGAACAATCAAAATTGGAGACTTCAAGGATTGCAGCCATACTGGCAGGCTTTTCCAGTCGAATAAATATGTTGAAACATCAAGATAAGTGCATGTTTATATCTTCAGAGAATAAAAAAGGAGATATATACATAGAGAGAGAGCAGAGTGGGGCCAAAAATATAGCTAATTCCCTTCAAATTTCTTCTCCTTCTCCTAATTGTCCCAAGTCAATGATTTTTGAACCTCAAGTAAAATCTTTCAACTCTTATCTCCACACCATAAACATATTTTACCCACAAAAGATTATATTATAAAACTAAATGTTATAAATTACAGGCATCAATTCAAGATTTCAATTTGATCACAAACCTGTCGGAGAAGGCTTTGAGTGCCCAATAGATTTGAGATTTTAGTAGTAAAATTAAAAGGCTAATTATACAAAAATTTGTAGGTCCTTCACTCAAAAAGAGAACTGCCTTAAGTGGAACCTAGGTCCCAAGTGGGGGTTTTTCACACTTTGAAAGGTAGCATCATTTGATGATCATATTACCCCACTTGATGAGAGTGTTATCGGTGAGGATCCTACCAAAAACACTTTACCACAAAAAGAATGTTTTGAAGGAAATACTTTCCCCAAGATATGTGGACCTTTCCTTTGATTCATGAATCCACAATTAAAAGTCTAATAGATTTTGTGCATTGTCTTTATACGTGTTAGGCTATTACAAAAGGACATGCCTCATATGATCCACCTAATTTATGTGTATGTGATGTCTTAAGATGTTTAGGAATTGCTTTAAAAAAATTTATGTGAGGATAAGAAGATAAATGAGCGATGACCAGCATTTTTTGTGGGAGAAAACTCAACTCTACCCTACTTTGAAATGCCTTTGTGCAGGTTGCTCATTGAACATTGTGGAAAAATATCAAGGGCAGAGACATTTGCACTAAACCGTGGGCATGAGTATACCCATGATTGGGGAGCCACAGTTGTTACCAAGGGCGCAGGTATACCCACGATTGGGCAAAGTGTGGCTGCCTTAGCAACCACACTTATTTTTAAGAGAAGAAAACTTCGGTTGTTGATTACAAAGTTTTGGGATTTATTCTACTATAATTGTGTGTTTTTAATTGTACATTTATGTTCCTATAGAATAGGGTTTGTAAATATTGTATTTTCTAGATAGAATAATAAAAGATGTATTAGGTAGGAGTTGGTACAACCCTTAGGGACATCTTATCTATATATTCCTAGTGAAGTAATCAATGAAAACTGAGAGTTTTTGGACCCTATTTGCAACATGGTATCAAAGCTTTTATAGGGTTCACAAAATCTTTTTTTTTTTTTTCTGGCCTTCATCGCCAAAATTCTTGTTTTTTACTGGCCTTCATTGCCAGAATTTCTTTTTTTCTTTATCACCAGGTTGTTGTTCCTTCTGTCTTCATTGGAATCTGGCCGTGATGTCTGAGACTATTGCACAATCAAATCACATTGATGGAAATCATTCTCAACAACCAGGAGAATTAGAGCACATTCAGGCAGATTATAGATCGGATAGCAAGGACCATCTGAAATGGTCCCAATTAGTCCAAATCATTCTGAATAGAAAAGGGAAAATCAACCATCTCACTGGAACAGGACCACAACTAGGAGAACCCTATTTGAACAATGGGACGAAGATTCTATTATCATGGCATGGTTATGGAGCTCCATGATCCCTAAAATAAGTGCTACAGTGATGTTTATGGCCACAGCTAAAGATATTTAGGATGCAATCCAACAGACATATTCAAAGTCTAGAGACACAGCTCAGGTATGAGGTAAAAGTTAAGACTGGCTGCAAAACAGGGGGAAAAAAAAACAGACTATGCTAATCAACTAAAATCCCTATGGCAAGAACTTGATCACTAGAGGGTAATTCAAACTAGGTGTTTGGAGGATGTCGTGATTCTAAAGAACTTTATTGAACAAGATAGAGTCTATGATTCAACGATCAAGTTAGAATTCAAATCCTTGGAAAACAGGAGGTTCCATGCTTTAATGAAGTGGTGGCCATTATTAAGAGCGAGGAAAGTAGAAGGCCTCTAATGCTTGAGGCTTCTCCCACAGATGGCTCAGCCATGATAGCCGAGAATGCCAAAACTGGTTCAAGAGGAGCAGAAAGAAGAGCTAGTTTTGAAGTTGTGAAAAATGGTCAGCACAAGAGCATGAACAGAGAAGAATTATAGTGCACTTACTGCAAAAAACCATGCCACACTAGGGAAAAATGCTAGAAACTACATGGGAAGCCCTCAAGTCATGAGTAGGGGTAGAAAAGTGGTCCATCCCATGGCTCAAGACACATTGTTGTTGATGCAACACAGGGAGAAAATAGACAAGAACCAGCTGGTCTCGATCAAGAGGATGTTAAGAAGGTGAGATCATTCCTCAATAACCTAAAGAAACCTTCAGGTGTTTGTTCTTTGGCTTATATTCAGGTAAGCAGCTTCTTTCTTTTGGATTTAATGTCTTAGAAGCTTGCAACACTCCTGGATCATGGATTCAGGAGCTACCGATCATATGACCTACTCTACCAAACAATTTTCCACACATACTCCATGTCCAAGTAATAAGAAAATTGCCACTACAGATGGAACCCTAGCAACCGTAGCTGGTATAGGACATGTCCAGATCAACCCATCCATAACCGTAAAAAATGTCCTCCATGCTCCCAAATTATCCACCAATCTTATCTCTATACAGAAACTCAGACAAGATTTACTTTGCAAAGTGATTTTTTACAATAATTATTGTGTACTTCAAGAAAAAGATTCGAGGAGAATGATTAAACTTGCTAAAGAACGAGATAGTCTTTATTGCCTTGAGGAATCGATTATATCGAACTGTTTCAAGAGCAGATTATTTCATTCATACATGTCTAAATCCATATTATCCAATAAAGAAAGAGCCTTCATTCATCATTGCCGTTTAGGTCATCCATCCTTCAAAATTGTTAAAATTTTATTTCTTTCATTATTTTCTAAACATGATGTTGAGAGTCTTCATTGTCAAGTATGTGAGCTTGCTAAACACAAATGTTTATCTTTTCCGATCAGTAATAAAAGCAGCACTTTTCCTTTTTTCCTTATGCATGCAGATATTTGGGGTCCCTCCACTATTTCTAATGCTTCTAGAGCATGATGGTTTGTGACTATCATTGATGACTATACCCGAGTCACCTAGGTTTTCTCACTCAAAAATAAATCTGATGCCAGTTCTGTGTTCTTTAATTTCCTTTCAATGGTAAGAAATCAATTTTGTCTAAGTATTAAAAAATTAAGATTTGACAATGCTCCAAATTATTTCAATCAAATCACCACCTCTTACTGTCAAAAAGAGGGAATAATTCATGAATCTTCATGTGTCAAAACACCACAATAAAATGGAGTAACCAAAAGGAAAAATGAACATCCTTTAGACCAAACCCGAGCAGTGTTGTTCCAAAAATGTGTTCCAATACAACTTTAGGGGAAAGCTGTTCTCACAGTCACATATTTTATTAATAGACTTCCCACTCGAGTTTTAGGATTCAAAAGTCTAATGGAAGTACTTTCCCCGTTCTATCCAAATCTGTCCAACACCAACAATCTTACACCTTGCATTTTTCGGTATGTATCCTTTTTATTCATGCCCACAATCAAGACAAAGGGAAACTTGATCCTTGAGCCCAAAAGTGTGCTTTTGGGATATTTCTCAACTCAAAATGGATAAAAGTGTTATCATCCTCCACCCAAGAAATTTTGTGTGTCAAGAGATGTCACTTTTAGTGAGCAAGAAGCATACCCAACCTTATCTCCAGGGGAAGAACTTTAGGGAATCTAAGGTGAGTCTAGAGAGTTTTCTCCTTGGGTTAATTGATCTTTCTCTGACACCTCACTCCCCTCAACCCACATCTGTTGAATCTCCAACTACTCCAATTTCAAGCCCACATGTTCCTGATCTTGAAAAATCTGTTTTTAAAGACATACGATTTGGCAAGAACTTGGCATACTCAAGGAAAAAAAGAGACATTCTAGGATCTATGCAAGTTCGACAATCCAACCCTAGTCCTTCAAATGAGGTAATAGTTTCTGACCTTCCAGCCTTGCAAATGAAACTGAACCTCAAAATGATGATAATGATCAAGACCTTCCAATTGCCTTTAGGAAAGGAAAGAGAGAATGCACAAAAAGGCCATTATACCCCTTATCACACTACCTCTCTTTCCAAAAATTCTCGCCTACCTATAAGGCCTTTCTTGTCAACCTTGACACTATCCTAGCTGAGGCATTGTCTAATAAAAAATGGAAGCAAGTCATGGACATTGAAATGAAGACCCTTGAAAAGAATAAAAGTTGGGAATTAGTCAAATTGCCAACAAGAAAGAGGCCTATAAGTTGCAAATGGATCTATACAATAACATATAAGGTTAATGGGTCAATTGAGAGGTACAAGGCAAGGTTGGTAGTCAAGAGATACACGCAGACCTATGGAATTGACTATTTGGAGATGTTTGCACCAATTGCATAGATGAACATGGTGAGACTAATTTTGTCTCTAGCTGCTTACCTTGGGTAGGAGTTACAAAAGTTTGATGTAAAAAATGCATTCCTACATGAAAGAATTAGAGGAAGAAATTTATATGGAGATCCCACCTGATTACGGGAAAAATATGGGTACTAACACTGTGTGTAAGTTGAACAAAGTCTTATATGGTCTAAAACAATATCCCCGGGCATGGTTTGGAAGATTTGCTAGTGTTGTGTTGCCATCAAGATACCAACAAAGTCAAGGGGATCATACTTTGTTCATCAAACACTTCGCTTTAGAGGGCGTGACGGCCTTACTAGTATATTTGGACGACATCATTTTGACTGGAAATGATGAAAAAGAGCAGCAAGTTCTAAGTCAATGTCTAGCCGAAGAATTTGAGATCAAGACATTGGGGAGATTGAAGTATTTCATAGGAATTGAAGTTGCTCATTCAAAAAAAGAGATTTTTATATCTCAACAGAGTATGTGACTGATTTACTCAAAGAAACAGGTCAAGCTGCGTTCAAACCAGCAAGTACCCCTATAGACCCAAACCATAAACTAGGGAATGCAAAGGAAGATGCCATAGCAAACAAGGAAATATATCAGCGTCTTGTCGGACGACGAATTTACTTGTCTCATACCAAACCTGATATAGCTTATACAATAAGCTTAACAAGTCAGTCCATGCATGGTCCAAGAAAAACTCATTCGCGAGCTGCACATAGGATTCTGCAATGTCTCAAAGGAACACTAAGAAGAGGGATTTTGTTTGAAAGAAATAAGGATATAACTGTTGAAGCATATACTGATGCAGACTATGCGGGATCTATTATTGATAGGAGATCAACAACCGAGCATTGCACCTTTTCTTGGAGGAAATCTAGTGACAAGGAGAAGTAAAAAACAAAGTATGGTTGCACGGTCTAGTGCTATGTTATGTTCCTTAGCATAGGATCTAGTCACGGGTCTAAACGCGAGTAAATTTTTCTTTGAAGCTATGATGAAATAGTGAAAGCAGACTCGTCCTTTACAGAGCCCCTTCTTGGAACTAACTTTTTGAGAATGAAATTTCTTATCTCCTTTATTCAATAGTAAAGGCCTTTTATAGGCAGGTAACAACAATAGAAGTAGATCCTAAATTATGGCTCTATTTTAGGGTTTTAAATATAAAAATAAAACAAGAAAGGAAACAAAATGAAACATTTAATTGGGTAAGCTTTAACCGCAATCACAACAATCAACTTGCATTCAATATTGTTGATTTCTTTCTTTGATATTGCCTTCCAATAAATGCATCCATATCATGCTGAGGTAGAATTTCGTGCAATGGCATAAGGCATATGTGAGCTACTATGGTTGAAACTCATCCTTGAAGACTTAAAGATTAACTGAGTTGGGCCAATGAAGTTTTATTGTGACAATAAATCAGCAATAAACACAGCTTACAACCTAATTGAACATGATCAACGTAAGCACATTGAGATCGATAGGCATTTTATCAAGGAAAAATTGGATAGTGGCCTAATATGCACTCCATATGTATCAACACATGAGCAACTTGCAGACAATCTCACCAAAGGGTTGAATGGTTCAATGTTTGAGAGATTGTGTCCAAGCTAGGAATGGGAAGTTCCTGTTCACCAGTTTGAGGGAGAGTGTGGAAAAATATCAAGGGCAAAGACATTTGCACTAAACCGCGAGTGAGAGTATACCCACAATTGGGAGCCGCGATTGTCACCAAGGGTGCAGGTGTACCCGCGATTGGGCAAAGTGTGGCTGCCTTGGAAACCGCGCTTACTTTTAAGAGAAGAAAACTTCAGTTGTTGATTACAAAGTTTATGGGATTTATTCTACTATAATTATGTGTTTTTAATTGTACATTTATGTTGCTATAGAATAGGGTTTGTAAATATTGTACTTTCTAGATAGTATAATAAATGATGTATTAGGTAGGGATTGGTACAACAACTTTTAGGGGCATCTTATCTATATATTTCCTGTGAAGTAATCAATGAAAATTGATAGTTTTTGGACCCTATTTGCAAAAAACATATATATTTAAAATTTTAAAGATTATTGAACATCAGGTAAATATGCAAGAACATAAAATCACCTGCTTTGCAGCAAGCAAGGCAGCTCTTGACTCAAGATTTATAGCAGCCAGCTGTCCACCCTGCAAACCAAGAATAAATATAGGTGAAAAGATGCCTTTGACAATGTTCAACATGGTACCTTCAACAATTGTTCTAGCTTAGCACAAAAATAGCTTGGTGCTTCAACCTCAGCCTTTAGATTGGTTATCACAAGTAATTTACATGGTAGGACATAGCAACACTAATACTGTTGGACCCAATGGTGAATACTTTCAGGCAGCCTTCAAATAAAACACATGGAATTCTCGAAGAGGTCTCTATTCAAATAATGTACTACTGTGTCAAATTTAGTGACCAAGACGCTTGTAAAAATGGATTAGACATTATATATTGGTTCTTGTTGCAGTCAATGTGATAAATCTGGTACTAAGCTGCTGAAAATAACAAGTATTACCTTCTTTATTACTTCTTTCTTTATCTGATAGTTAGCAGCTTCCACGAAAACTTTCCCAGACAATCTTTTTGCAACCTATCGTAAAGAAGCACACTTGTTGAACTGTCCTGAAACAAATAAGAGTAAGATAATTTGGTGGATCATTCCCTTACCAGCTGATATATCTTGGCCAAAGTAAACATACCACCACCCTAGAATATTGGCACAAAGAAGAAAATTATGTTATTAAATACAATTGGAAGTTGTAGATAAAGGTAGTTACATGAAGCTAAGAATACCAGAATGCAACAAAGGTTAAATGACCTTAAAAACCAGAGAATGGAGTTCTCTTGCTCCTGCTTTCAAAGCAGCAAAGGCCTGAATCTTTTGTTCATCAAAACCCAGTTCCATGCTATCTTGCATACTAGAACCCATAGAGGAATCCAATATGCCAAGAGAGGTTTTAAGTTCCTCACTGCAGGAAGATAGTAAACTTTAAAATTTTGCTAGCCTCAAAAAACAAAATTTGTCAAACTTACCTAAAATATTTACGGTGGTTCGTTATTCATTTAAGAAAGTTCTTCCTCTTCATCTTCATCCTTAACACACCAACCCCCCCCCCAACCCCCCCCCCTTCTTTTTCAGAGCAAGTGGAATTTAATTCATTTCCAAAATAATATCCATGATGATTTTCCAACCTATGATATTTATATTATCAGAGAGAACTTTTATAGGAATGAAAGAACTAGTAAAGTGGAACTGACTAACTGTAAATGATTGAAAGGCATGCATTAAAAGCACCATATAGATTTAGAATCCCAATTCTTTCTTAATTCTTCAAGTGTAATATGGCAGAAGCAACTAGTATTGCTACGGTAAAATTAATACAAACAAACTAGAAGATACAGTTTAGTATAAGAACCAAGAACCAACTTTAATCCATTTATATTTTCAGTAAAAACAAGATATGCATAACTTAGATACTTTTGCCTGCACTCAGTAAAGTACATGCAGACATCGAAGATTTCTTGTCAATATGGTTATCCCAATGCACACTTGGAATGCAAAAGTCATTATATTAATAAGCTTCAGCTTGTTTGAAAACAAAAAAATTCACCAAAATACCCCATTTAACATTACTAAACCCTATAGAGTAAACAAATAAGAACACACCATATAAAACTGATAAAATTTGTCATTTTAATATGTAGTAATATTTTTAATTGAATTATCTAGAAAATTTATATACAAATTAGATAAATATCAGAAAAGAAACTCAGTTCAGCCTGACATAATATGATGACTCTTTCCAGTATCTAAATGCCCAAAAGTTTATAAACCGAAAAACAATCTCAAAAACAGGGTTTGATAAAACGTCATTTTTTTTATCCAATGATGGGTCAGCCTCCTTCAATCTTTTGCAAGCTATAAACAAAGCTAAACACCTTCCTTATAAATGACTTGAATGCTAAAACTTTTAGAAAAAAGATGACCATTTACCAGTTCCATTATTTATGTAAGAGTAAAATAAAAATACCTCGAGTATTCTTGTAGTAGATGCAGAAAAATCTCTATCTCCAGGTCCTCAGTTGGCAATTTGTTCGAACAAAGAATGTTCAGCTTCTTCCTCACAGCAAGCAAGACATTCCTATATGATGGTCTCCAACCTCTATGATACATTAGATAAATGAATCAGTGTTAGCAAAAGGGAGCCAACCTTTTTTATTTTTTTCATCTTAGTTCTTTAAAAATAAATAAAGAAAGGAAGAAAGAACCCTTGAGTATAAATTTCTTTTTCTTATGACAAGAAAAAGTAATGCAGATTCGCACCCACAAATTCAGTCCAAAACTAGTATTTATGAGCTTGTACTCTTACAGTCATCTTTTGTTGAAGACAAAGGCTCCATAAGAGGGTTTCATATTATCTTCTTCAGTGAAAAGAACAAAGGCACAGACAGTTTCCATCGACCAGATATTTAAAATAATGCATCTACTAACTGATAATTGAATGATAATCTTTCCAACTGTAGACATTCTAAATTTGATGCAACAACCAAAAACCAAGATGCTTTAGATTTAAAACAATATTAAGCATGATGTTCTGAATTAAGATATCTCGAGCAAATCTTTCTACCTAATTTCAGAAAACTTTTAACCATGAAAATAACTGACCAGATAATCAGCCAACCTTAACACTGAACGAGCATCAGCTGCCAAATATAAAAATCTTGATTCTAGAGCTTCCAAGAATTGTTCCCTCTCCTCAAGATCATGGCCAATCATGGCATAGTCCACCTCAGTTCTTTTAGTAATTGACTTCAACAATGGACTGAAGTAGCTGAAGACAAAGCAAATCAAGTAGAATGGTTCAGCAAATTCATAAAAGTTGTAACACTGAAGATAACCAATGGACTCCTTTTCGCGCTTTCTTTTATTTGGTCGCAAGAAAGGCTAAGAAAAGTGATTTAGCAAAGTTTAAAACAGCACATTGAAATTCCAAGCCATATGTTACATCATAGTAAAAATTGTTTTCAAGTCTATCTTCCACTGCTACAGTGAATAGTACAAAGAGTTAATATATAGAGCAATATTGTTACACATAGTGGTAGTTTTTGGTGCATCTAAATTACCATGGGGGCAATATCAATCTCAGTCAGAATCATGTTGATTAGCCCACATGGTGGGTGATCACATAAAAAGCATATCAAAACAAAGCAAATGAAATATAATCATAGGCTTGCAAGGTCTGATTAGTCAGCTTTAATCTGCACCTTTGATAGTAGTATCCAAGAACCAAAATTCAAGTTCAGGTTTTACAAACCTCGAAATTGAACTTGCATTTTCACTTTGCGAACCAAGAAACTTAAATGTGCTATAACCCAATCCATATATCATTTATAGTAAACCAAGAATTAGACAAATGCTAGATGCACCAATTCAGCATAATAAAAATTACCGCAATACAATTCAAGTTAAAGTCAAACCTCATGCAATTAAATGAGACCTCAGATATCAAAGCCAAATCACCTTGGACCGAAGAGGATTCTTTCAAGTTCATATAGTTCATCATCCGTAGCCAATTCAAGCACCATTCGCAACTCCGGATCATAATTATAGCCTGTAAAGCCAATTAAACAACCCTTACATAACACAAAGATGAACGTCCAAAAGTATATCGAATTATTTAAAAGAGCAAAATAACCTCACATCAACTCACTTTCATCTTGACTCGAAACCACTGCACGTGCAGCACAACATCTTAACCCTAGACCACATCTTCGAGGAAAATTGTAGCACGCCTGATTGAGAAATAATCCAGCTACATTCTTAAAAATTAATAAGGAAAAACCGAAAACTTCACTTCAATTCACTTATGTCAATAATTGAGCAGTAAAGGTGTAATTCGGTACATTCTTAAAATTACAGTTTCCTAAAATGATTTTCCATAGATGATTAAATATTCAAAAATTGGTTTATAAAGACCCACTGAAATTGCACTTGTTCTTACTTTTGAGTAGATAGCCATTACAGTTAGGAATTTCGAACTCGAGGATAGGATAGGATATGACATACCGGTAATGTTGATTTGGTGACGGTGCTAGTGACGACTGTGGAAGGGGAGAGGAGTTTTAGAGACGACAACGCAGTGGAAGCAGTGGCCGCCATGGAGGAAGACGTACGACGATGTAATAGTTATGGTGTACGGAAACAGCGAGATGGTGATCAACTCCACGGTATGAACTCCGTTTTTGCGCGATTTTAAGTGAGCCACCCGCTTGATAAGGAAACGAAAGGTTGAAGATTGAAATAGAGGGAAACTCAGTGACCTGCAGTGTTGGTTTGGGACTTGGGACATGGAGCTTGGGCCCAGTCCAGCGTCCCCTCGAGAGTGTGTTATGTGTCATGTGCTGACCATTTCTTGACCCTGTTAGATTTTCTCTGTTTGGTTCGGTGGAAACCAGTATGAAACCTATGAAAAATTGTTGAAATAAATGGCGATAAGGGGATCAGAATTTTGGGAAAGGAAATTAATATTATTTTTTTTTTTAAATTATAAAAATATCATTAGAGTAATAATAATCTCAAAAATAGATAAGTTGATGTATTTGTAATGATCTCATTTTTTGAATCAAGTCATCTTCAAAGAGACGAGATCATTGTAAATACATTGACCTCCTCTCTTAAAGAGACGAGATTGGACGCTAATGATCTCGTCTCTTCAAAAGACGAGATCGGATACTAATGACCTCGTCTCAACTTGATTATTTATGGGATTATTTTTTCATCTAGCGGATTTGTGTAATTTTTTTTTAAATGATTATTTTTTTCCTTAATCCCAAAATTTTAGAAATTTAGTGTATAAACTTTTAATTTTATCGATTAGTGCAGATAGTTTTATAGTTTCAATTTAATGTCTCTATTAATGAAAAAGTTAACATCTATTACATATTTTTACATTTTAATGTCTATACTTTATTTTTTTCTTTTTTTTTTTTTTTGCATTTTATCATCTATACTTTCATTTCAATGCACTTGAGTGTCTATTTACTAATTAATTTATTAAAGTGAATATTTTATTTTTCTTAAGTTATATGTTATTTTGAAATTTAAAAGAAAATTATGTATTAATTCATTGAAAACTAATTTTAGATTTTTAATTGATATGTTATTTTTAGAAATAAAAAGAAAATTATTTTTATATGGTAAGTTTGATTGTAAATAATTTTTCGCATGTAATGTTCAATTTTTATAAAATCTTATAACACTAAAAACTCTCAACATCAACTTTATTTGAAATGATAAATGTTAAATTTGATACTTAAATTTTACATAAAAATTCAATTTAGTATTTAAATTTTGAAGTGATCCATTTAATACCCAATCATATTTTTTTGTTATTAATTTCCTTATAACATAAATTTTTAAACTTATTGAATAATATATTTCCATATATTTCTTTAGATTTCTATTTTTTTTAAGTGTCATTAAAAAACCCTTATGAAATTATTCAAAAAGTCTCTCATCAATCTTGGGATTGAAATATTTATATTGACATACTCATGTGCCGCAAAAAAGAAGGAGGACTTTTTCAACAATCTCACCAAGGATTTTTTGAGAACACTATAAAAGAAAATCAAAATAAAATGTTATAATATAAAAGTGTATTATTTCACAAATTTGAACATTCATGTTGTAAGACAAATGACACTTGATTTATAAATTATAACCTTTTTCAAATTTTATTTTCTCTATTTTTATCTCGAAATGCATAGTAAAATCTTATTATTTAATAAAATTGATGTTGAGAGTTTTCTAGTAATATAAGATTTTATAAAAATCGAACATTACATATAAAAAATTATTTACTTTCAAACTTATCATATATATATATATAATTTTATTTTTATTTCTACAAATAATATATTTGTTAAAATTTTAAAATTAATTTTCAATAAATTAATACATAGCTTTCTTTTAAATTTTAAAGTAATATATCACTTAAGAAAAGTAAAATATTAATTTTTAATAAATTAATTAGTTAATAGACACTAAAGTGCATATAAATACAAATAATACTAAAGTACGTCACCAAAATGCAAAAAAAAGTGTGATAACTTTTCCATTAATAAAGACACTAAGTTAATGCTAAATTAAAACTATAGACATAAAATCACTAAAATTGAAATTCTAGACACTAAATTACCAAAAACAAAAAGTACAAACACTCCTTATGCTTTATACCAAATAAATGAAATGCACACTTTTGATAATTTAATAAGCAGTGAAAATAGGATGAAGCAGTAGAAATTGTTGTAAAAACTTTCAATCAAGATTTTCTTTTTTCTTCTTTCCTCTTGGTCTATCTTGGATAGAAAGAAATGGAATAAGGGTCAGTTTAAATTGTTTGATTTTTATTTATATTATATATGGATTTGTAATTTATCTATATCTTATCTATATCATATTTATATAGTATTTATTTAGTTTGTTTATAAGTAAGACTATTAGCTTTTTATTAATATTTATTTCTTAATTAATATTTGTTTGAAAAGAATAAAAATATTATATCAAAATGATTAGAATATGATGAAACAAATAGACCATTGTCAATCTATATAAAATTATTCTCTCACTCCTAGCTGATTTATTTATTACTAAACATGAGAATATATATATATATATATATTTCTAACTATTTCCTTCACACGTTTTATATCTAAACAACAATAAAATATAAACTTACATTACTTCGATTTCATTTTCCATTCTAGTAGAGATTAACCGAACACAGTGTTCATACGAGAAATTTGAAGGGGGGAATTGAATGACTATGTTGGTACGATAATTAGAGGGTCTGTTTGTTTAGCTTTTTTAAGGCAGATCTAGATATTTTGTTCAAATTTTTTTCTAATAAAATTATTTATTAAGAAATAGATATAAATAAAAAAAAATTGGCAGTTCTCATGAAAAGATTAAATAGATCAAATATAGGGTTTGTTTGTTTTGGCTTTTTTCCGACAGATACATACACTTTTTCAAACTTTTTGCTAACAAATTATTTATCAAGAAATAGATATAGATAAAAAAAAGTTGACGGTTCTCATCAAAAGATCAAATAGAATAAATATAGATAAAATTTAGATGCAAATCGGATATATTTACACATATCATTTTAAAAAAGATACAGATACAGATGAAAAACAGACAATCCAAACAGATAAAATATAAATACAAATCAAATATATTTACACATATCATTTGGATACAGATACAGTCAGATAAAAAACAAACCATCCAAAAAGATCCTAGATCTTCATCCTACCAAGCGTCAAGTTACAAATACTCAAGTAATAGTGGTTTGGTTTGCTGCTTGTGTTTTGTCACATACCTGTCATTTGCCTTTAAATTTATTGATTCACCATATACCAATCACCCAATCATTTGCTAATTTTTATTCAAGGTACTTAAATTTGTTTATTTATAACACAATTATACCTAAAAAAAATTATCAAGAAAGTATTTAAATTTTTTAAAAATTTTACTTGAAGTATCCAGATGGATTCTATCCATTTTTTTATCAAAATACTAACGTAACAAGTGAACTGGAATAAAAATTTATTTTATATATCCTAGTTGGTAGAGTAAGTTTCATTCATAATACTTAAACTTTATAATTTGTAACGGTTTAGTATCTAAAAAAAATTATATAATGACGGTACCCAAACTTTTTAGAGTTTCATGCGCAGTACCTTTGGCCGAAATCTAGCTATTTCTTAAGCAATTCGTTGATGAGGAAGCTAAACTTAATTTTAAAAAAAAAAAAGTAAAATATATCTCTATCTTAGTTGACATTTTTTTTTAACTCTCTCTCCCCTTGTCCTCCTTTTTTCTTCTTTTTCCTCTTCTTTTATTATTTTTTCTTTTAGTTTTTTTTACTACGATTATTAGATAATATTATGATGTTTAAAGAAAATAAAAGGAAGAAATCAACCATAATAAGCAAACTCATTCAAATTGAATAGATTCGATAATTAAAAGAATAAAGTTTCAATTCCACATCAGAGAGAGAAAAAAAAAATGACAACTAGAATAGAGAGATAATTTTTTTTAATCAAGTTTGGTTTTCATGTTAGTGAATCACTTGAAAAATGGTTGCATTGTGACAAACTATAGTTAAAACTTTTTAAAAATTCAAGTACCATTATGGTACAATTCTTTATTTTTTTTAAGTATTAAACCATTACAAATTATAAAGTTCCGATACCATGAATGAAACTTACTCTACTTGCCACATTAGCTTTTTAATAGAAAAATGGATCGAATTAGTCCATAGATACTTTAAGTGAAATTTTTAAAAAGTTCAAATACTTTCTTAGTACAAAATTTTCTTTGGATACAATTTCATTACAAACGAAAAAGTTTAAGTACCGTGAATAAAACTTACCCCTAAACAAACCATGGAAATTGGAATAATACGACTTATTTCATCCAAACATAATAGGAAGTTATGAAGCAACCGCTATCTAAGTATATTTTAAAAACCATAAAGCATGGTAACAATCAATAATAATAATAATTAATGTCATAAATGGTAGTTGAGCTTTGATAAAATATATGCTTAGGTAACTAAACTTTGAAATTGATCAACTTAGTACCTAAACTTTGAAATTGAACACTTTGATACCTGAAAGAATATTTCATATACGCCAACAATACTTCCGTCGAATTCTTTTAGGCATTAAATTATTCAGTTTCAAAGTTTTTCAAGTACTAAATTGATCAATTTTAAAGTTCATGTATTAAATTCATCAGTTCTAATGTTCAAGCACTTAATTATATATTTTTTCAAAGTGAAGATGCCATTTGTGATATTATCCTCAATAATAATAATAATAATAATAATAATAATAATAATAATAATAATAATAATAATAATAAAGAAGCAACTAGTATAATTTGCCTCTCTCAAGGGTTATGAAAATAAAAAGAAATGTTATTTGAAAAAATAAAAAATAAGGTTATGTGAAAGGAAAAAACTTGAAACTGTGCCGTTCAAATACGATTTCATTTTTTATTAAGACAAGATTTTAACCTACTACACATTACAACACCTACACATTAGACCTGCAAATACAAATTAATACTGACTTCTCTCATATAAAAATAGCATATACATTCAACAATTTCAACCACTCCATCGAAAATCCATTTCAAAACAACTTCAATTTCCAAATCCCAAACTCAAACTTCTCAACCCCAAACCATGTCATCAAACTCCAAACTTATATATAATAAGGAATCAACAGGTTTATGGCTTCACCCTATACCTTAGCTCTCTCTTCATGGCATATGACAGCATTGTTGAGTTAGCTAAGGTAGTGGTAAATCATATCTACCCATATGCACATGGCTTTGGCTCTAGTGGAGTATCGACAGTGATGCCTCTAAGTTAGCACGCAACTATTGTTACCTGTGGTGCCTCATAGATGATATCGGCACTTAGTGTCTCAACTAGTCACATGATAAATCTAGTCTACATCAAACAATATACAATAAGCTTAAAATAGGTAGAGAATAACAAATGAAAACAAGTTGACTAGCTAATGGCCTACATATCATAAATTCAAACATAGCCTCAAAGTGGCCAACATATCGTCTTGTAATCCCTTAATAGCATGGCAAATAGTCAAGGAAGCCATACAGGGAACAATCTCCATTTGCATAATCCGATCTCGAGACTCATCCTACTCTCTCGGCCATCTCACATGGAAAGTTACCTAATTTATCTTAACTCAACCATGCAAATCTATCTCATGTAAGGTTCCCATGTCCTTAACGAAGTCAAGTATGTGTTGAAGGTTGCTAGAGTTCCATGTAACTTAGTTCCGATAGAGGTGTCTAACAACGTTGATGTGAATAAGCAACACTTAGTAGGCTCATCAACAAGGGAGAAGACCAATATATT
Organism: Combretum micranthum; assembly: GCA_024138025.1. Classification (NCBI taxonomy): domain Eukaryota; kingdom Viridiplantae; phylum Streptophyta; class Magnoliopsida; order Myrtales; family Combretaceae; genus Combretum; species Combretum micranthum. Next base: position 274,136 of record JAMXBD010000375.1, read on the forward strand.
TAAAACTGAAAAAAAAAAAGTATCAATAAATAAGACGCGACAATCAAACTATATAAATATTTAAGAGCCATACCTACTTAAGGATTTACTGTTCTAAGGCGTCACAATATTCTCCTAATCACATGTGTAGGGTGCTCAATGACATCAAACTCTACTCCTAAACTGTATAAGAGTAGGAGATCATTCACGGTAACAGTGATGTGGTGTCAAAGAAGGGATATATTGAGAAAAGTGCTCCTATGTCTAAACCTGAAGAACAACCAGGCTAAGCATGTAACACCACACATGTGATATCCTACTGCCTCGAGCTCATGGAGTGCTAGAAGGAAACATCAAGTGCACCAAATTCTACAATTTATTTTAAAACAACATTCTCTCAATCAACTCTAATATATATGCCCTTGCATGTCGTCAAATGGTTGCATCATTAATGTCATGTAGCAAGTCGTTGAAGTGCTTATTCAACTAAGAGATCTTCTGGTAGGTGCCTTAAATGTCACATATAGTCGATGTGGTACTTTGTACGTCCACAGCTATCCAATAGGAGTCTAATCGAGACAGAAATATTATAGAGATTCATCATCATCTCTCCAATATGAAAGTGGAAGGTGTACATTTGATGATGCCACCTCTCCATTAGTGTTGTCACTAGGTATTAATGTGGCTGTATGAAAGGCATATGGGTTACACCAAGAACGCCTGCTCACTATAGGTATGGCATAAGAGGGGGATTGACATCGATCGATCTTCCAATGCAGCGTTGTAGAGCCACCTCATGACAATAACACAATAATGAGAGATTCTCCAAAATGTTAAGATAGAATGTTCAAATTATTATAAACTTGAATAAATACAATGGGGAAAAAAACACAAGCTAGGGAGTTAAACTATTACCCGCCTACTCAATGCAATTTATGACCTGTGAATGGGCTACCTTCATAAAATTAAGCTATCTGACAAACCTAGATCCATTAGAAAACAATTGCATAAAACTATATTAGTGAACAGTATAATTTGTTAATGAACATGGTACAATAATAGAGCATAAGATCACACAAACATGCAATTATTATATGTACAATCCTAATACTATCGGTTAATGCCTTATATCCATTTTACCTCCTTCAATCTCGACAATTTCTCTTATTATGGCTCCATCAGTCATATGCACTTAAAGGTCCCTCCCAAACACTCATCTCATTTTGAAATCACTTCCGTCGAGACCTCTTATAGTCCTTTATACAAGCTGGCAGTAGATGCCACACCAGAATGTCAAGATAGGTTTAATTAGCCTTGTCTACATAGGGTAAGAAGGATTGTCCATAAAAATGCACATGATTTCACCACATTTAACGAGGACTAATGAAGGTAGCACAATCCATATGCATCTTGCTCAAAGTAACCATTACATGTGAGAATGAAAATTTGTGAATCTCCTACTTCTAACAATTGCACTTTATTAAACCTATGTAATACCTAAGAAATGTGGATTATGCGTATTCATAGTTATTTCAATTCAACAAATAAATAACAACAAGAGCAACAACTAAGATGCAATAAATAAAGAGATAGAGTTAAAGAAGATCACACTGGGTTAAACATGGATTTCTATCCACCCCCTAGTCTTCACAATCCACATAATATGTCCTTTAATAGAGGACTTCACACACTTCATTTCATAACTCAAAAGAATGCTTAAATGGAGCTACACAACAATCACACAACATTTGAGTTGTGTCTTTTACAAGAACACCAAAGCACTCAAGGCATAACTCTTTTCACACTCTAACACACTTGAGAAACTCTCAAACAATAGAGATTGCAACTTAAAAGCAAATGGCACTACACTTTTCTCTCTAACTCACAAGATAAAGCAAATGAAATACAAAACAAGACCGAGGGATTTAATTGAAGATTATGTAAGCAAATAGTCAGCTCTTTTTACTTCTTAAATACTTCAACGGTTAGTTGAAAAACATAAAGAGTCTGGACCCTTTACAATCAGTTTGAACCACTTGAAGTGATCTACTATTTTTGACCATTCTATACCCAAGTGATCTGGACTCTTTGATAAGTGGTCCAAACCTTAGGTGTGCTTTATACCTTTGGACCATTCTGTGGCTAAATGATTCAAAAACTTTTTCAAGTGGTTCGGACTACTTAAACTAGGTTCATTAAAATACCTTCCAAGTAGTCTGAACTCTTTCCAAGTGATCTAAACTTGTTAAAAAGGACCTGCAAAAAGTAAAACAAACCATTGCATAGGTCCACATCACTTCAACATGATCAGAACCACCGTGCAAGAATAACATACCACATTACATATTTGCTTTATTAATTAAGTGAATTTATTCCAATCAATTTGTACCATTCATTTTCTCATCAAAAGTCATATTGAATCCACTAGTTCAACAATCTCCCCCATTTTGATGAGGACTATTATTACATAATTAACTCTTCCTCAACACAACACTCCCTCTCAGTTTGGATTTTAAAGGAATTTTAGAAAATAAGTTCAAAAGGTTAATGCTTAACTTGAGGAAACACGATTTATACTTAAATAGCAAAACAACTACACACAAAGCATAAGCATGTTAATTGTTCGATTAACATTTCTCCCTTATGGACTCATTAAAAAAATAAACACACTTTATTCCATGCAAAGAGAAAATGTATAAGAAACATGCATGAATTAACCACAACATGAACAAACTTAATTTAAATATGTGTAAACTCAAGTTTCAAAGTTCAAGCAAGTTCATATTATTAATTCAAACATGCAAGGTCATGCCAAAAACACATATTTCAACCAAACATAAATTTATGTAAGTGATGGTCACAAAAAGCATGAAAATTCCTCAGTAAAAGCATAAACTTGTTCAAAACCATTTTTCATTCAAGTTATTCATTCACACAAGTTTAATAAGCAACATTTGGCATGAAAAAGCATAATTAGAGCACTTAATTCATGACAATCCAAATTCATGCATTTCAAACGCAATTTTAGCTCAAAACATTCAAAATTTCAATTGTCAGCACATCAACACAACATTTAAATGTAACAAAGTATGAAAGCCAAACAAGTAAAGGCTACATCTAATAGATGCGCTTTGAAGCACCTTGGGGTACCTACAAAATCCAAATCACTTCTTTGATACCCACTTTTCCTTAGGTCCTTTAGGATTATGAGAGACAAGTATATCTCCTTTAGGCACCTGAACAAAGTTGCTCTTGTGAGCTAAATTCATAAATTTTTTTATTGTACAATTATATGTAATATGACCAAACTTTCTACAATAATTGCAAGTGCATAAAGAAGATCTCACAATTTTTGTCTTATGAGGCTTGTAATTATTGTTTCTATCCTAGCCACTGTTAGAATCACATTTTTGCTTTTTAATAAGAGTGCTCAAATTCTTCTCACTCTTGATGAATTTGGATACAATTGCATTTGACTCGTTCAAGCTAGTTGTCAATTTCACATTTTCAACTTTAAGCTCTTCTAGTTTTTTTCAAGATTTCCTCATCACACGCACAAGCATCAACTTTGTAATCACCTTTTAATGTTTTGTTCTCTATATCAAGCAAATCTATCTCAATTTTCAATTTTTCCTTGATTTTTCACAAATCATCATTTTTACTATTCAATTTATTATTCTCCAATTTTAATTATTCGAATTCTTGACTTAATCTCTCATTTTCATGTCTTAACCATTCTATCTCATCTAGTTTATCTCCCTCCTTTTTTCATTAGAGATTTTAGCATATTATTCTTTTTCTTCATTTTAATCACTTCACTGCAATGTTTGTCAGGCATATTGCTTAACTCATGAAATAACATACTAAAAGTAAACCATACCTCATCATCAATGGCCATCAAGCAAAGATCTTCATCAAAGTTAGTTGAATCATTGTCACTTCTTGTGGCTATTGACAAATGTGTATTTTTCGCACATTTATCGTACATTTGTGTCTCACTTTCATGCATAAATTGACACTCTCATGGTGAATTTTTACTATAAATTCATAAATTGCATAATCTTGGATCGGTTGTGTTAAAATATGCAAAAAGAAATTTTTAAAAAAAAAAAGCAGATAGCGAAACTACTAAATTGAGTTTCTTAACATTGGTTGGCTATTTTAAATTGAAGAGATAGTAGTTGAATTAACTTTTTACGAGCTATAAAGTTTGGATTCTTCATTCATTGTTTTTATGTGCAATAGTAAAAATTTAAAATTGCAGAAACATGTATGACAGATTATAACTTGAAAACTGCAATAGACTTTCAAGTTTCATTGAGAAATGCACATCAAATTGAACAAGCCTATTAACTATCATCTTATGGCAATAGTGACTAGAATCTAGAAAGCCCACATGCTAAGTGTGGACCTGACTTTATCCAAAGTATGGCAACCAAGTAATGACATGATCGAGTAGTTACATCAAACAAATAAAAGAAGTAGTTGCATTGAACTTGGACGAGACTAAGCTCCAATTCTCAACCAAGTAAAATAGTCGCTATAATAGACTTGGATTGTAAAGCTTCTAAATTGTCAAACCAAGTAACTATCTAAGTCCAAGTAGATGCCACATCAACCGAGCTACAGTTGTCCACCAAGTGATGCCGAGCTGCTATCTTCCACCACAATGACAATGGATGCATAGGAATGTATTAACTAGATTTGTAGCAACCACAATAGCAGAATATTAACTAACAGGGAGATCGAGATGTGCATGTTGTCACCGACCTAATTGTCTTCACATGACTGAGTAGCTTTGGAGTCGATTATATTGAAATGATCCAGATACCTATCATAACAAATAAAAAAAATGAAATAAATTCAATGGAAGCCAATTGGAGTCATGTTCGGATTTAAAACAGCTAATTTTTTTTTTTTAGAATTCCTAACTTAGCCCCAAAATGAAAGCCCAAATTTATAAAATTCAAAAACAATTCAAATACTAACGAATTAAATTAGAATTTAATAATAGTTCTTTTGAATGAAAGTTTTACAAGAAAAACCAAAATAATGCAGTTAGGAGCTTTGATTTAGCAAAATTATTATTTTAACCTAAACTAGAAACTTACACGGATTAAAAATTCAAAATTTAGTCATTGTTAATAAATTAGACTTATTTAAGATATTTAAATCATTATTAACCCAAGAGATTAGTTAAAAAACTTAAACTATTAAAAACTAGCTAAGGTTTTGACATATGTAAGTTTTGGATGCTTAAGATCATGCCACTAGCATAACCCTAAAAGTAGATCTTTTTCCATTTTCCTAAAACCCTAATTTTACCCTTTCCCATATAAATATTTCCTTTTTTTTTCCTGCCTCATTCCGTTTTAGGAAGCTCCCTCCATGTCTAAGGTAAGATTTCCAAAATCGTAGATCATAATGATGTCCTTAGTATTAAATAAAGAAAATTAATTTAAAGTTAACACTAATTAGTGGTTCAATCATGCTTTCCATAAGGTAAGGAAGGGAATGAAGAAGAAATTAGAAGAGGCGAAGTTGTTCAACAAACCAAAATTCATACTAAGGTAAGAGCCTGTAATTTCAAGGTACTATTAAGAGTTTAACGTATTGATAAAGTCATTTTATACTAACTTTTCATTGATAAAATTATGTTTAATTATCATTGATTTTATAGAAATCATGAAGAAATGGTACTTAAGTATACCTAATTTGATATTTCAGGTCTTGAAGGACTTATACATACAAATACAAGCAATTGGGAGAAGTTTTATACAAATTTGAAAACAATTTCAATGTAGGCCGACCAATTGAGGAATGTAAGCTACCAGCTTTCAAACAAAAACAAGCCAGCCTTCCTTAGAACAAGCAAACACCGTCAGCGTTAATAAAACAAAACAACGACTTTTCATGTATAAACTCCTCTTGTAAATTTTGCAAGTGTGGAGAGAAACCTAGGCACGAAGTGAACATCATTTTTCATTGCTCTTTGATAAAAATTACAACTTAGATTAGTAGTTAGCTTTTCCTTTTTTTTTTTTTTTTTGCGGATTCCATACCAAGATCAAGTGGAAAACATCGTTTGAATTTGAATTCAAGGACAAGATTTTCTTAATAAGGTGATCTTGTTCTTTTCTTATGTTCATTTTACGGATGATGTTGAATACTTGATCTATTGTGCTTATTTAAGGTTTTGAGTTGTTGATTTGAATCATCTTATTGGTTTTTATCTACTGTTGATTGATTCCTTGCTTGTGTTCATGTTGTTGATGCTATTTCATAGATAATGTATTTTGGATTGATTTTGGAATTCATGTTAGATTAGGATTGCAATTAGAAAATTCTTTTCTAATCAATTTTGTGATTAGCTAATTGGATTACAAATCTCATAGATATGCAGATTTCAATTCAATTAGGGTTTAGTAAATTATAAGGATTAGTCAATTGATCACTTTCCTAGGAATAGGGAATATTGATTGGTTAATTTAGGATAATCACTTACTTTAGAAAAAGGAGTCTTTATCTGGTGCATGATTGATTGAAAAACTAAACTCATTAACAATTTGGATTTGTAAGGATATCTATGGTCAATAGTATACATCCAATTGATTTTATGATCTGTTGGCTCTTAACATAATTTAATTGCAGGTGTTGGAAATCCTAAATTTTTGTAGATTAGTCTTATCTAAAAACCAAAAAATATAACTTTTTGATTAGAACTAATACATCTGAGAGCTAGTCCTCCCTGTGGATACGACTAAGTATTTACTGAAATTTTATTACTGCACATGCACCCGGTACATGGCCTTGCATATTTGCGTATTTAAAGGAATTCAAAAAGAGACTAAAAAAAAGTTTTAAAAAGCATATATAGAAAAAGCATGATCATGTATATTTAAGCTTAGAAACTTATATGGGTTCTTGGTTACATGGTTGGAGATGTTGAGAATCAAACTTAGGATGCTTTTGGGTGTAGTAGATTGAAGTTTCATGTGAAGCAAGTTGATGAAGTCCTAAACCAAAACAGTAAGACATCAAAACTAACTTATTTTCTTGATAATATGATGGTTTTGAAGTTGGGTTTGCTATAGTGGTATTAAATGGTGCTTAGTTGTAACTCAAAGGTTGGATTTTGGTTTAATTAATGTTAGAGTTGTGAAATGATGGATTTATGCTTAGATATTTTGAAAATTTATGATTAAACATGTTTTCAAGTGATGGTGAGTCATAATAAACAAAGATTAGGTTTAAACAAGATCTTTTAGCTCTTTTAAACCCCAAAAATCATTCATGAACTCCTTTCAGTAAAAAACCTGAGTTTAAGTTAGAAATAATGAAAATCTAGAAGAACACAATCAATACATAGGGTTGTGAATCAAGCTGTGTAGCCCTTTGACCCTAAAAACATGGAATAGCTTCATTTTCCAAAAGAATATGGATAATATACAGGGTCGTATATCTGGCTGTGTATCTTTGTTATCTTAAACTCAATGTTTCCCAAGAAAACACAGGGGATACATGGTCTCATGTATCATCCTATATATCTTTTTGACCCTAAACCAAGGTAGTCCATAGCCAATGCACAAGCTAAAGTATCTATTGTTGGTCCCAAAAAGATAACCAAGAGGGGGGTGAATTGGTTATAAAAAAAATTGCTTTAAAAAAAAATTGAATAAATTTCACACCACTTGGTTATTCTATTAAAATGGCTTTGAAACTTTCTTAGAATAATAAACTTAAAAAATAAAGACTTTGAACAATAATTTGGATCAAAATAATTCAAAACTTTCACTCCCAGAAACCTTCTGACTAACTCTCTAATTAAGAAAATATAATTGAGTTACTCTCTGATTAACCTTCTGATTAAGAAACTATATGCAAGTTACTTTTTGATTAACCTTCTAAGCATATATCACAAATCTAAAATATAAACAACAATGCACGAAATTAAAAAGAGATAGGGAGTAGAAAGTGCAAAGCGATATATAGAGGTTCCGCCTTGAGCGTCAATCCTCTCTTCCAGCTCCAAGCCAGGATCCTGGTGTTCCTCACCGGTTATGTTCCACTATCCAATCAAATCAATAAAAGTTATAAGAAGTTCTTGCCAATTCTCTTTGGCTACAATTCACTTAGCTTGATTCTCCTAATCAATCAATCTGCTAAGCCTTCTTGTAACTCTCAACTCACACTTAATATGTAAAATTAAATCAAAGGAATAAAAATTAAGTTCCCTCAAAAGTATTTGCTCAAAGAAAAATAACAGAAGAATGTGACAGTATTTCTCGTAAAAGAGCTTTGGTCACTATTGCAATCTGATTATCATGTAATACTTGTTTTTTTTCTTGTGACTTGTATTTTAATATATTAATCTCGTTCAATCTAACGGCTAGAGAATCAACAATGGATAAACTTGGTCCTAGTCTTGCGCGTTCATCATCCCAAAATATCTGCTCGAGTTTATCCTTCGTTTCTCTCAATTTGAATTTTGAATTCTTGAAGTAATCTCGAAATCCCTGCTTCATAAAATAATTCCAAATATCTAACAACTTGTATGTTTATCTTGTACTAAAAATTCGGACTTGAAATCATCCATAGTTGAACAAATTCCTCGTCTGGTACTGTTCATGCTCTATCCAAGCTTTCCACGTTTTTGGAATTTAAAAAAAAAAAAAATTCCTTGGACACATTCCATGAAAATCTGAATTGTGTTTTGTAAGAACTTCATATTATGCACACCAACTTTCTCCTCAAATATAATTCGTTGTGTAAATCAATTTTCAAATTTGAGCCGTCCTTCTTCAATGATATGTTCATAAGCTTAAAAAAAATCATATACTTAAAATTTAATCCCTGTGGATTTTGAACCGACTTTGTGAAACACATTGAGCATAGTACCCAAATTATACTCAACATTGGAGCTAGGTCTTCAAAAATTAAATTCTGAATTGAAGATCACGTGATTTTCTTATAGTTCATTAACCTTCTGATGTTCCTTCTGATAGGTAAAAGAAAAACTTGCATTTCACTGTGGAACCTTCTAAGTAACCTTCTGATATACAAATTGTTTTTAATGAAAATCTTCCAACCTTCTAATATACTTTCTGATATATTTTTATCTTATAAACATCTAAGGCTGCACACTAAATTTAATATGTAAGAAATCATTTAATCCTTTTTATTATCATCAAAATCATATCATTTGAGAGAAATCAACATCTATCCATGTAAAAGAACACGTCCTCATACACTTACCCGTAGACTGCCCATGTACTTTTCTAGCCATTACAACTTCATCAATTCTTACCTGAATCGCATGAAACTTAACCCGATTCTTCCCTTAAGCTTAAATAACCTTCCAAGATCTTCAAAACACAAATTTATCAAGTATTAATACTCATTCACAATGTGCATCATCCAAACACATTAAGTCCAAAAATGCCTCACACAAACTAAAGTAATTCATGCTTTATAATTGGAATTGGACACTATACAAAATTAGTAGACTTTAGGAATCTATTCTTGAAAAGTTAAGAATCAAGACCCACAAAAGTATAGCCCACTAAAGGTTGGTTAGCCTAAGCCCCAAAATCGACCCGAACCTACATAATTAACTAGATAACTTGGCTAAATGAAACAAATGACAACCATAGAACTACACAGGTGATACATAGGGTCTATATCCACTTGTGTGTCCCTTTGACCTTTCTCTCTAATCCTTTCTAGAAGAGCATGGTTGGCACACGAGTTCATTACCATCCCATGTTTCTCTCTATTACACCAAAGTTTAAACTCAGGAATATATGGTTGATACATGGGACCATGTATCAAGTTGTGTATCTCTCTGTCTACATCTTATCTTGAGATCCACGGTGAAAACATGACTTTGTGCTCTTGCCCATGTTTCTCTCTACCCAATGACACTAAACGAGCACGACTGATAGAAGAGTCATGTATTCCCTTGTGTCTTTACCTATGCCTATGCATGGCGCAAGACCCTTATTAACTTTTGTTTAAACTTAAAATAACTTTAAACAAAATCTTTCAATAAATATGATTAAACCAAAGTAACCTAATGGTCAAAGTTATAGCTCAGAGGGTGAGCTCACGAAGTTAGGTTTTCAAAAAATTTTATAAAAATGCTAATAAGTTTTATTCAACTTCGATCGCAACCACCAACATAGGCAAGCGCACCTATTGAAGTAGCATAGAAAATATTAGGTTATACTCCTTAGGAATCATTAGCATCTACCTTACTCACTTTTAATATATTATCTAGCCAATAAAAACTCAACAAAACATTATGAACAAAACAACAAAGAATGAACTTAGGATAATTCTAATTATATACACGTTTGAGGCAAACTTTGTAAGATAAATTTGTTAATGCAAGAATGAGTTTACGATTTGCTTCACCAAGTCCTCATCATGTGATTTGTTAATAAACTTAATGAGTTGTTTGCTGGTTATACTTGTACCATCAGATTTACTAAGGTAAACTCTTTGAAGGTCAGGAATTATAGATCTAGATTAGACCACTAGAATCTCTTTACAGGCTATCAGCAAACTTAGACCCACATAAAGATTAAGAACCATTTGATTAAAACCCATTTTAATGAATTTAAACCAAGTGACAGAAAGTGTCACTACCCTTTTATCTAGGCGCTTATGAACAACTTCATTAACAGTTTAGATCTATTCAAAAGAATTATTTTTCAATCTGGTCAATCTAAATCAGAAGTGAATCTACATGGTGTACCCACATAAACTCACGCATCAAGGTTCAAGCTATAAATACATGGTACACTCATATAAACTCATGAGTTAAGGTTCAAGCTATTAAATACAAGTACCTAAACAATATTCAATTAAAATATATTGAAACTATATAAATCAGGTCTTAGATTCACAAACCCTAAGTTAAAATGATTATTTCTCCATGGATGTGAACATAAATCTTACTGATTAAGCATAAATCTTACAATAACAAACTTCTAGGTAATCTAGTTAAAATGTATTTACCTAGAAAAACTTGAATTTCTAGCAAGAAGAAGGATTTCTCTCACTAAAAATTCTCTTACTAAAAAGCATGCCTATATTATGTCAAAAATTTGTTACATATATACAATAAGTTTTACAACATCTGTGCACTGTTATTCATGGGCTACAGGCACAGAAAATCACGAATATATTATTCGCTAACGTAACAGATTCTTTTAACAAACTAAGTCTTATCCTAGCACATGTGATGGCAAGGCAACAAACATATGACAGGGTCACTTATCGTAGCTTGGATCACGAACACAAAGGTTGGTCGTGGTAGAAGCTATGTCTTTCTCTTCAAAAGTGGAGTTTATCTTAGCCCAAACCATGAGTAGAATCATAGGTGTGAAGGTTGGGCATAGTTAAAGCTATATCATGAATTATAAGGCTCGGTTTTCTCATTGCAAATCATGATGTGCATCGAGGGTGCGATTGAGCGCGCAATTCGGACTTTTGCCTTCTTTTCTTGCCATTGGATCATTCTTTCAAGGTGTGGTTGAATCTATCTTTGAATGTTCTTGTTGCTTTGCTCCAAATCTACTTTAAATCGCTTTATGGCTTCTTTTAATTATTTTTGGAGCTGAAAACAACAATTTAAACAAAAAAAAAAAACACAAATCATAGGAATTTATCTAAAAATGACTCAGATCAAGCATGATTACCTATGAATGGAATAAAGTATAAAAGAGTAATCATCTAGATGTAACAAATACTGGAAATAGATTAAGGGTAGTTAATCTTGAACTAGTACATAACTTTAACTGTGAACAGCTTTTGGACACCGAGCTTGAAAAGAGATAGAAAGCTCAAATTGAGTATCAACTATGAAGTAATTGTGTCTTGTTTGCTAAGGTAGTAATTATAATAATCAGACAAAGAATTTAAACTTGGCTTCACTAAGTGTTGGTTGCTGCTTGGTTAGTTACCCAAAGAAGTAGCACTCTCAGACTAGGTTGTGAGCCTGATTACAACTTTGCAATGATACGGTAGTTGAGGCACTTAAGCCCTCATAGAATACGTGGTTGGTCTTGGTGGGTAGTCAATATGGAAGTTTCCAAGATCAAGCAGTTAATTTGGAGCAGATACGAAGCTGTAATCAGTTATGCGACATTATGGGACCTTGCATATAATGTTATAATAGATCATGCTCATTGGTGGCAGCCTATGGAGGGATGAAACAGACAAGACTATTTCTTTCTTTTATTTTTGATAAATTATGGGAACTTATCAAACCCCCCCTCTTCGGTGCATAATATACTAAGGGGACCCTATCCCTTTTGTTTGGCAAGAGTCATAAATACTTTTGTGCATATTGGTTTTTCTAGAACACTAGAAATACTTTGTTGGTAGATTTTAAAATTTATAACTAAATCTATGGTTATTGCATTAGAATAGAAACATGTGACATACATGTGTGTGGTTATTTTACTATATGCTGGGCTTTGCAGCTCATTTTATTAACCTTTTCAAACCTGCTAATGATTCAATTAGAATAAGAGCTATGCAAGATGATCCGATTAGATGGCATCATACGAGATATAGACCTTATGAGTTTTCATGAAAGCGTTTTGTTATAATCTTATTTTATTATAAACTTGGATGGTTATAACTAATTAACTACTAAATATTTTCACTTTGATTTGATATGGACCTTTAAGTTGAAAAGTTTTGTAATTGAGTTGGATTCATTTGATGGGACCCATGGGCAGGATTTATAAAGAGGTATTTTGTGAAATTTATTTTCTAAACAGGTTAACATTAATAATTTTTTAACAAATCTAAACCATAGAAAACAGACGGCACTCTACTAAAATTTTACAGAACTAATAAATTTTTTCATATTAAAATTTGATTAGAAACTCGTTTTGTGAAGGAATGTTTTGCGAACATCACTTGAAGGTGATACATGCGGTAAAACAACCACACTCGTAAATGCTCAAGGGTAGGGTCGTTTGACATATCAACCACTCCTTAGCACCGACCTGATCTATAAGCATGTCAAGCAAGGTTTAGAACACACATAACACCAACCTAAGCTTCACGAGCAATAGCAAAAGCAACACACCAACCAAGCCTCTAAACACGAGCTGAGTAGCTACTACATGAGCTCAAGTATCCAACTTCACAGAGCAGTTGCAGTAGAGACCCGACTTGTCATAATTCCGACCTTCCAAAGTGAGTCCGTTTATGCCAATCATTCGAAGCATCAACCTGTCCAATCTAAGCTAGTTGCTAGCACTGACCTCCTAAGCACATCAAGTGCCAACGTCAATCTGATCCAGAGAAAGCAAAGATGTAGAGCCCTATGTCCATGATAGTGCAACAACAAGTACACCTAGTAAGGCAAAGCACCAACTTGTCTATATTGCAACAACAAGTACACCTAGCTAGGCAAAGCACCGACTTGTCCATACTGCAGCAACTAGGCTAAATCACGACCGACATGATTCGATGAAGACCGAGCAACAACAAGTTTAACCTATTCGCAGTGACCATAGAGCAACAGATTGAGCAACTATGGAACTATGAATGGACATCACGAAATTTCAAAGCTTAGTTCTGATCATGTTCCATCTCTAATCTTAGCACTTACACCACCAATTAACATGACTATGGTACACTTGTGCTCAATACACTTCTTCAAAGTTTAAGAAACCTTCTTCAAAACTCCATAAAACTTGCCCTAATTTTCCTATTAAGCTCAAATAACACTTTAATGACCTAAAATCACAATTGAAGCAGTTGATCACCAAATTCATGAAAATATTCATTAAATTCATCACTTTAAGTCTAACATATCCTATCTTTATAAGGATTATTTCATACCTATCAATACTAAACACAATTGTCCAAAATTTACTTATAGAACTTGGAATGCATTCAAATTTCGTCCAAAATTTACAGCACCAAGGAGATATATCAAAAGAATTCAAAATTGTCCAAAATTTCAAGAAGAAGTAGGAATACCTACTTGCAGAACAGGGAATGTGAATTAGAAGTATAGGTTTGACGTGGTAAATTAGGGGCGAATAGAAGAAATCAAACAATTCCCACTCTTAATTTGCGATTTGAAGGAAAATGATAGTACAATTTGAATTAAATTGACAAGATTTGGGAATGTTTTCCTATCTTGGGAAATTAGGATTTGTTCTTTGAGAGGACTTTTGGTCGAAATGAAAAAGAGGGGCGGGTCTATTATATTTCGTGGACCTGTACAAAATGAATTCAAGTGTCCTGTACAGTCCTTTTTAATTTTTTTTTTCCCTTTGTATAGCATTTTTTTTTTTTCTAATTTCCTTAACCCCTTCTCTCAGTATATAATTTATTTATCAGGCCAGCCAAATGAATATAAACAAAAACGATAAAAATAGGATTAGAAGTCAAAACGCAATTCAATACAACCAAAAATATGTTGCATCTTTCATACCATTTCTTAACATGTAATATTAATGATAGAATAAATGAAAATGAAATATCCGTACACAGAATCCGTTTTTCCATATGTTGAAATCAATGATGGACGCATGCAGATCTCTTCGAGCGGAATTTCTAACTTTATAAGTGAGTGCATAATCATGTAGGGAAGGAGATTAACGTATAACTAACTATAGGGAGAGAGTGAGAGGAATTAAAAAATGGTATTGCATAGTTTCTGGGAAAAGTGATGATACAAACTTTTCTAAAGAGGGAGCCACATTCTAGAGGCATTTCTTTTAGACTGAAATATAAAAAATAAAGCCTTTTTCCTGCTTCTGGGACAGAGGCACTACAAAAATATTGGAGGAACTTTTTCTCTACAGAGAACCTATGGATGAAAATCCGAGAAATGCATTTGATGGTCTCTTCAACGGACCAACTAACTATTCGCACTTGATGGATCGGTATATATGACGCACAAAAAGCAAGGCTGCACGGAAACCTACAGTCCCAAGCATGAGGAAAAATCCATAGCAGATGCATGCCATGTATCCAAAGAAAAAGGAAGTCTGCATGAAACCAGACATGTCGGACCGAGCATAATAGTAGTATAAGCAATAGGCATAGATAAATATGCCCGTCGATCCACCACAAAGGAAAGACCTGCCAGGAAAAGATGAAAGAGTATTAGTAAAACTAGCATGAAACTCCATGCAGAAAAGCATTAAGAAATTGCCTGCCAAAACAAGCATTTTAACAAGTAGTTCCTGCATACCTCCACCACCATTCATGGTCCTCAGCAGCAAGTTGGAAGTAAGTCAATGCCACAGTGATGAAAGCTGTGACAATGAGGAGAATGATGAAGACTATGAACAAAATACTGTAGATAGTATAGATCCTGTGACCCCAAACACTGGCAAATATGTAGTAAAGTTCAATGTAAATAGCACTGAATGGGAGGAAACCAGCCATTGCCATTTGTGGAACTGCTCCTCTGTACCAGGGCAAGGGGGGAATTTCCCTGGGATATTTAGTTGTGCGACAAGGAGCCTGGAATTCAGCCTTGCTATTCTTTCCAGCAATGCCTCCTAACACAAGCAAAGGTGATGTGACAAGAGTCCAAATGAGAACTATAACCACAATTGTCCCAAAAGGAAGAGCAGCTGTCGCTGTGTAGGCAATCGCCACAGTATTCAAGAAGCAGAATGTGAGAAACAGAGGCCCACAAAAGAGACATCCAGTCAACAATAAATTCCTAACCTGTAACACAGGAAGCTTGAAAATTAATAAATGGAGAGACCACACTTGGCAAATGGCACATTTCAATATTGAGATTACATACCCAATTAGTTCCTTCTAGCTGACAGTAAAAGGAGGTAGCAGTATAGCCTGCAATTCCTGATGTAAGGGCGTATATCACCACTAATGCAGTGAATAGAGCCCCCCGGTTGTATGGATAAAATACACCAACTAATGCCAAAATAAAAATGAAGACAGTACTGCAGGAGATAATTTTACCAGATATCAGCACCTTATGATACTCATGGACAAAGCCTAATAAATCTAGTAACTTACAGAGTAAAAAGCTGGGATCCAGAACCAAGAGCAGCAGCAAAAAGAGATTTATATTTGGGATATCTAAAAACATCCCCATGAATGTACTTCCACCCAGTCTCCTCCTGGTCTTCAGCTGATTCCTCATCATGAGCATATCTTTCAAACAAGAAGAAAATTGGCATCAAATGTGTGAGAGTAGGAACTATCTAATGCTTTTGTAACACAAAATCTGAAAACAAAAGTGTAAATTGAATGTAACACTTAAGATATATAAAGCAGTACTTACTTAACAAAATCATTCTTGAGAACTCGCATAAGAATTGTGGCAAGAAAACCAGTCAGGAGAAGAACTGTGACGCATGAATTAATGATCGAAAACCAGTGGATCTCTAAGTGATGTGGCAGAGATGATGAGTGAGAGTACTTGTCCATCCTCTTCTCATAGGGAGTGTTAGTTTCCTTCCACTTAGCTGTGTATTTAAACTCAACATCAACTTCTTTATCCTCTGTTAGATCCACAATATCATTCAGGTCAGTGCGCACATTGATCTCGATTACACGGTCCTTGTTGTAGAAAATCTCAAAGTGTATATGTTTATAGAGGAAATATTTGTACTCGCTTGGATCCTTTCCTTCTTTATCAGCCTTCCCAATGAAACCCCAAATAGGCAAGTCATCATAATACATCTGAAAGTAATAATCCTTGTTAACTGCATTTCTGAATTGCACAACCTCTTCCTTTGTGAGAGTCCTCTTGCAAACTACCTTAGACTCCTTCTCCTTGAGGAAGTGCAATTCATAGGGGGCACTTACTAAACGATCCCCATTTAACACTTCACCAAGAGCCTCCTTTTTCTCTTTCAAATGATCTGTAACACAGAACAAATTCAGATACCAAACCATATTAGCTCATGCCAAAAGTAGACGGGAAAAAGGACTGATCCAAGTCGATGCATACCTGGTACACAGAATGGCAGATCGAAATAGCGGTAAGTTTCACTGGCAAAAAGGAATGACAGATCATTAATAAATCTTCATATAATAAACCCCAGAATAGATAAATTAGCCCACTGGAACCACTAGTGAGATATAAGAAGGGTAGGATCGTGAGCAACAGAGACCATTGGATTAGTGGGGCTTACTCATCCAATAGCTGCAGTTGTCCGAAGGGCCCATCAGGCCATCTTAGTGAATGGGAACAACCCAACAATTTTGTCAAGATAAAAAATAAAATTCGTTTCCTGGGGAAGCTTTCACATAAAATTAAGTGCATCCCACTGGCATGTCACAAACATGCAATTATAGACACAACAAATGCAGCACACAAATCTCATCTAAACACAAGAAGAAAAACATTTTCTATGTATTGTTACAGGTCTGTCTATCCCGACACCAAAAGATCACTATTCACTATGACCGTACTGTGCATTAATAAGACAGAAATGTACTTGAACTTGATCCTTTTAGTACAATCCAATTTGCTAATATCAATGGTCAACCATAACCAAATTCTCTTCTATGCACTCGATTTCGAAGAGATCCAGTAGACAACTAGTGTTCGATTTGGACCAAATTTATGACGAGCCTTTGATTCAATCTTGCAACTAGATCTAAAACAAACACTTCTACACCGTAATATATTCGAACACGTTTAAGAAAACGATCCAATCAAGCTCAATTCAATACTAATACTTCACGCGAATTACATGAATACATCTCAAATTTCATGACTCGTTGCCTAATCACACTCACATTGCCTCACACTAAGCTCAAATATGCAAACAAACAATCTCAATAACAGAACCGAATCTCTTCACACCGAATCAACTCAGATCCAACTCGAACAGCACCAAATCAAGCCCTAACCACAAGAATCAAGTCAAATAAACAAGATACAACAAGAACTCTCAAACAGATCATTCACAAGAAAAAAAAAAGGGAATCAAATTGAAAAAATAATAACAATAATAAAAAATGCATAATATATACCTCGGATTGTGGAAGGGACCGACTTTGTTGGCATAGAGAGGGACGAGATCTCCTTCCTTGTATCGATGATTGGAGGAATCAGATCTCGTTTCATAAGGTAGAGAAAACGTGAATAAGACGACGAATAATGTGATCGCCATTTGCTGCTTCTTCTTCTCCATGGTTGTTCTCATAACACAACCTAAAGCCGCTTTTTTGTCTTCTTCTGATCTTCAGAGAGAGACAGAGGGAGGGAGATTCGTCGTCTTCGAATTTTCTCGCTCGGGGGGGTTAGGAGAATGGGGTGATTTAATGTGTGGATCCAATGGAGTAATTAAGTGAGTGAAATAAGGAATAAAATAATAAAATGCTGTTTTCTTTATATATATATATATATATATATATTGCAACAAGAAAAAAGAAATGAAAATAAAATAATAATATGATATCGGGTGAGGGAAATGGGACTTAGGTGGCACGAGGAAAATGAACAATGAAGGTGATGGGGTGCCCAATGAGCTGTTGGATGCTTCACCTGCAGCCGTTTCTTTCTTGCCACCGACGCTTGCTTCCCACCTGATTTAAGTGTGCATTACGCCTTCCCGTTTACTTTTAACCCACAATTAAGATTTTAGGCTTGACTTTGCAATACAGTACTAAACATTTTCATTACAATGATATTAGAATAGTAGGAAGGCTTTCATTATGGGGCCTCTAGAAGCATTATTATTTTCTTTTTTTTCAAGGGAAGGTTTTTATATTTTTCAATATATAAGTACATGACTAGTTTAGGTAATCTCTAAATATCCTATTCATTAGATCTATCAAAACTAACAAAGGATTAGTGAGCTCAATGGACATCTTCAAGAATTCGTACTGCCCACTATTTCTATCCCTTGGTTTGTCATCATCCAATATGGGTAATCTAAGAAGGCAGTTCATTGGTTTCCTTGTAGTTGAAACCACTAATTACATTAGGTAAAATACTCAAGAGGAGGTGAATTAAGTATTTATGCAATTTTTCCTTAATTTGCAACTTTGATGACAATTTAAAAAGCACAAACAATCTTGACAATAATATAAAGTGCTGAACATAAAAGAGTAAGGTTAAAAAGATCAAACTCGAAATATAACATGGAGTTTGGCCTACCTCTTAATCTCCATAATTACATCAATGCCTCTAACGAGGACTTTCACACCACTATATTGATCACCGATCAAACAACATGCCCAAATGAGCTACATAAGGTGTTTTACAAAGCAAATATGTTTGTAGTGCTCTCTATAAGAATTGCAAGAAGATAAATAGGCACTACACTTGTCTTTGAGTACTAATTTAGGCTTGAATTGATTTACAAAGATACAAAATGAGAGTACAAGTAATTTCTTTGTTTTGTAGCAAATGAAGGCTCTTAAGAGTCTTTAAACTTCAAGTCTTCGTGTTTAAATAGACTTCAAGAAGTCAAATGACCGCTGGTGAGGATCTTTGAAAAATTAAACTTGCAATAATGCACAACGGATAGTTTTAGCTATACCAGCTTACTAGTGCACAAATTTTGTGCGTATTACCTTCATACTAATGAGCTGGTGGGTGGTACGGTAACCCCCTCAAAAATGTCCAAAAAGGTTCTAGTTTTGAATAGAGTGTACCGGCTCGTTGGTACAATTCCTGCACCAATTCTCTTAAATACAAACACACAACATATAGATTTCTTCATATTTTCTTATTTTCATCTACCTTCTTTATTAAATAAATATGATATATTTGATTTAATCAAGCATGATGTGTTTAGCATATTGGTTTAAATAATTTTGCTCTCATCAAAATTGAATTTAGATTTATTCGATTTAACAATAGTTAATTACCTATAGCCTATTTACATCTAAAACGGATCAATGGTGGGAGTAATTTCTCTATACAAGTCTTAAAATTATGACCCACTTTTTCATAAAAGAAACATGCATGGTTAGGCCACCAAGATAATATGAAAAGTCAATTCACTAGTTTCCTTATAATTAGCTACCCTATGGCCCCTTTGCTTACATCTGAAACAGAACATTGGTGGATTTGATTTCTTCGTACAAGTCTTACTGCTATGACCCACTTTTCCATAAAGGGAACATGCATGATCAGACTTCTCGTAATCCTACATGCCAAAACACTTGGGGTACTTCTTCCCAATACCTTGGACCATAAGTTTGGTTAGAATCACCTAAGACTTCTTCCCTTTCTCTTAGATCATGATAATGGAGGTTAGACTCCTACCTAATGATATTTAGGTCTTTCAAGTGTATTGTTCTCTTACCTTCTTCAGTCCATCTTCAGTTAGCTTAGCATTGTTAACCACTTTTGCAAAGGTTTTCAGCTCAAACAATTCAACTTCATAATGGATCTGAACCTTCGGTTCTCCTAAAAACCTTCAATTCTTCCAATTTTTACCTCCTCACTTGTGTCAAGTGCTTTAGGATGAAATTTCATCAAGCAATGTTAACTCCACCTCATATTCCTCTACTGTCTTCGTTTCTTTCTAAAGCATATAATAATTTGTCATCATCAGTTGCCTTGCATTCTTGTTTGAATCTTTTCCAAGTGACATCATTTTCCATGTATCTATGAGTAT
Source organism: Combretum micranthum (assembly GCA_024138025.1). Classification (NCBI taxonomy): domain Eukaryota; kingdom Viridiplantae; phylum Streptophyta; class Magnoliopsida; order Myrtales; family Combretaceae; genus Combretum; species Combretum micranthum. The sequence goes on from JAMXBD010000375.1 coordinate 294,721, forward strand.
TGACCCATTAGTCAATTATAGTACCCTTAAGAAGGTAAGTAACCTAAAATGCTCTCTTATTCTCTTGAACATCTAATGTAATAAAATTTTTCTTTATTTCCTCAACCGATTGTTCAACTTCTAGTGGTTTCTTATCATTAACTCAAAGACTTTCACGAAACTCACAAACTTATTAAGAATAAGAGATTCTCTTAGTCCGTTGCTCCCAATCTGTCTCCATTCCCCCTACCTCTACATCTCAAGATTTGCTTATATAGTCTATACATCAGCCTTTATCTACTGTTGCTGTTATATCACTATCCTAATCAAAGAATTTATAACCTGAAGGATTAGTTCAACATCTACTATACCTACTGAATGTGTTACTAAAGAGGGCCCTAAGACTATTGCTCCTTAAGAATCTCCTCCCTAATATTTGTGGAAGAACTAGAACTTGCTACACCCCTAAAGATCTTAAACTCAAACTCTGATACCACATAAGCTGTAATGTCCTAAACTTAAGGTATTTACAGCTCATCATGTGTTTATATTAAATATGGACACACAAAGGTTACCACAATTAATAACATTTGTAAGTCAAAACATATTCACACATATATTATGGGTAACTTTACTAAACTAAAATACATGAGATGGCTTATAAGGCTACAAATGAACTAAACTATCTATGAGTTACTCGAGCTTAGCTCTGCTCATACTTAACTCTACTTAAGTCGAACTAAGATTAAGCCTAAAATAAAACTTGTTTATCTATATAAGCTAAACTCAAGCTTCAATTCAAGTTGGCGAGCCAACTTGTGAATAGGCTTGAGAGCAGGCTTGATAAACAACTTCATTTCTTAAAAAATATATATATAATATATATACACATATAGTATTGAATATGCATTCATTATCCACTCATATAGTCATTTATTTTATACATTTAGTGTTTTAGATGTTATGTTATCATTAAAGTTTATGAGCCACTCGAGCTCGAACTTAATAAACAAGTTGTTTTATTGGGTCTGTTTGTTTAGCTTTTTTGGGTAGATATAGACAAATTTTTTTTAATTTTTTTTAGCAAATTTTTTATTAAAATATATATATAAATAAAAAAAGTTGACAGCTCTCATGAAAAAATCAAATAGATTAAATATAGATAAAATATAAATATAAATCGGATATACTTACACATATTGTTTCGATACATATACAGATACAGATGAAAAACAGACCATCCAAATAGACCCTAAGTTGAGCTTGAGTATGATAAAAAGCTCATTTATCTAAATAAACTGAGCTTGAGCCTAAGTTTGACACTCGATAAAACGCTTAGCTTAAGCTCAAGGTTGATAATTTTGAACAAACCAAACCTAAGCCTTCAAAAGCACAGCTCGACTTGTCTCATTTACAGCCCTAATGGCTCATAGAAACCTGATACAGATGAGAGAATCCGAGTAATTTGTAGATCTAGTGCTTCAATTGTGATTTAAAGTTTATAGTTTTTTTTTTTCATGATTTATGTAAATAGAAAGTTAACAGATATGAATGATCAATCCTTGGATATAACGTAACAAAGATATCATTTGATATTACGAACAATGATAAGAAATAATAAAGAGCAATCTTAAATAGAAAACTTAATCTTATTCAAGAAGGCAATTTGTCTCAAAGGACATTACAAAGTTTACCAAGGGTAAAACAACTAGCAAAAAACTCCTATATCACTAGTAACCCTTATATACTTCTACAAGTTTAATAAAGGTAGATATGGAAAATAACAAAACAAACAAATAAAATGGGAAACAAAACTTTATTCAACACAGAAAACAAAGGTGTAGATCACCTTGTTGATCACGGTCGTGATACGAGCTGTGTCCTTATGGATCAATTTTCTCCATTCATCTTCAAGGTATCACAGGCATGATATGGCCAGTTACGGCTAACATCATGACCATGATGATGCTCGTTATCTCCTCAGGTCTCCAAACTATCCGATGATGATATGATAAATCCTTTGATCACTGGCAAGATGCCAATCACAACCTGAATCACAAGTATGATCTCTTTTGATGCTCGATGTCCAAATACAAACTCGATCACGGGCATTACAGCGAGCGTGATATTCTCTATTGATGGATTTTCAATACTTAAGCACATCAAATCGGATCTTACTCCAAAGTGCGTTATATATCTTCTGAGAAAGCCCAACTCACCATCATTTGGATCATTAGTAAGGATTCTTTGAGCTAAATTCAACAATCCCTTAGCTCTTGCCCGGGTTATTGGTCCAAGTGATCCATGATTCCCATCAAGACCACTAACACATACATAAGCAACTAAACATAATATCATTAGGGTCTATACCATAAACCATCACAAAGAACACATAGAAACTAATATAGATCAATTGAGTTAGCTAGGATCAAGCGCTTACCACTACATGAAAAGCTATAGCTATTAGCGAAGGTACAACTTTATTTCCTTAACGCAAGGCAATGTAAAGCCCTATACTAAGCGACGAGTGGGTAGAAGGGGCTGCACCACACACTATGGTGGTGCCACAAGTCGAGTGGTTAATCTACGGCCAATTACATTCTTCTAAGTCAAAGGATAGTGTTGACCCCCCATAAGGCCAACAATTAACACTCCCCCACACACCACCGCACCCTCCCCTCCCCCCCCTCCCCCCCAAAAAAAACACAAACACACACACACACCAACCAAACACTGTCTTATGAGACTCGAACCTATAACCTTGCTCTAATACCAGTTAGCCATGATCAAGCACTTACCACGACACCAAAAGCAATAGCCATTGGTGAAGGCACAACTTTATTTCCTTAACACATGGTAGCACATATAAAATGTGGCACTACCATAGTATGTAGTGCAGCCCCTCCTGTCTATGTCACATATAAAATGTTTGTTTTTTCTACAATTTTACACTTAAACTTATTCAAAGTCTTTTCACATTTAATTTTTATCAAGATTCCCATAAACAACTTCCTCTTTTAACATTTTTATTTGCCAAAAACATAATTAAACACTATCTTACATAAGATCATCCAAGATTCATACTTGTTACTTTTCTTGATTTAACTTCTTCTTCTTCCACTAAATCACTAGCATTCCCTCCTATTGTGGAATCAATGACCTTTACATATAAGAAAACATCAATTATCATAACAATTTTAAATATGCTCAACTTACAATTGTATTAACAAATTTCTTGAAGATTAAGTTGTTCCACTTTGTTCTCCATTATTAAAGTTTTCAAATATACTTCTCTCTCCCATTCTTTTCAAATTAAAAAAAAAAAAAAAAACTTCTTACCTGCCCTTTCTTGAAGAGAAACTACATTGAGGGATAAAAGGTTATCAGACGAAGACATTAGAACTGCTAGAAAGCAAAGGGAAGAAAAATACATTGATTTACAAAATATACTTATTCAAATTAAAGATTCAAAAAGACCATCATACCCCTCTTTTAGTTTCCTTTCATAATATGTTTATATATATATATATATATATATTTCATATTATTTCAATATACATATAATATACCTGAATCCTATTTAAGTGTAACTGTATGTAGAGATAGTGCTATATAATGGTTATTGTATGATGTGTTAGCATTAATGGTACTGCCGGTCTACTAGCCACAGCTAAGCACGTGCAGTAAAATAATTATCAAAATCAAATATATATTAAGTCAATCTAAGTTTTTATCTTAGATAGATACAAGTAACGACAAATTATATATATATATATATACACACACCTAGATAGTTGTCTGGACTTGTAATTGAAACTCCTAGACTCCTAAAACCTAATATAAAAATGTTAATATCTTTTAGAACTAGCAACCACATCTTAGCATTGTCTAATTCTTACTTATTTTGCTCACTAGCAATATATTATGTTAAGTCGTAGCGTTAGTTTTTACGAAATGAAATAGTTTAGAAGTTTTATAAATAAGAACAAATTTATCTATCACATAATTTAGGAAATTTAGTCATAAATCATAAATAACATAGTAATTATAAGGTAAAGAGTCTTGATCTTGATAAAAAAAATGAAGAATAAAGAAACTATGCATATAACATGGCGATGTTAGGGGTCGTGTACTTTTGCACAGGTGATAGTCGTGTACTTATCAGAGATTCTGTTTTCATGAAACGCGCTGATAAGAGCGATGCATGAGGGTAAGCACAATCATGTTGGATATCGCTTATTTTCCTTTGATTCCCAAATAACAACTAGTTATTTATGTTTGCTTATTTTCTCAAACACATTCCCATGCCAAAATCATCATTACAACCTCTCCAAAACACTTTCTTTAGCTAACTTAAATAATAATTTACACAATAATTATAGAAGAAATTATAAGACTCATAAAAACTTACTTGAAAGCTCTTAAGGTGATTTCATCTTCAAATAAATTGCAAAAAAATCTGCTTTGGATATGTTTTTATAGAACTTTAACTCATGAAAAACACTAGTTATAATCTTTTAATTATTAAAGAAAGTACATATTGAAAATTCTATCTTTCTTTAAGAATTCATTGTTCGCTTCACATTTCAATAGTTATAGACCCTTGAAATAATCATAATTTAGACTATTAAGCTCTTCACAGTACCAAAGATGCAAGATGGTAGGAAGGAAACAACTTACCGCTCCAATTCTCTATCAAGTTGTGAGGATTTGATGTCTAGTTTGTTGAAGAAAAAGAAGAAACTATTATGGAAGGAAACCAACAACAAAGGAAACAAAAAAGGGATCGTTTAAAGAAGTAAATAGATTTGTTGAGTCAAAAGTTGACTTTGCCCCACTTAGTAAAGATATATACATATTATGCCATATATAAAAGAAAACAAGTTACTTTGATATAATATTAAAAAAAAAATTACAATGGAGCTAATCAACATTTTAAAGTAATGGCAAATAAAAAATCAATAGTTTAGATGGTTAAAAAAGAGGATCAGCATTACACAAAATAAAACAATTTTTAAGCAGTTAAAAAAAAATCAATGTTATTCTTAGCATTACAAGTGAATGCTAACGTGATTTTATCTAAATATGTCACAATGGTATATTTTATAGTAGGGTAATTGTCACATTTAGTACCTGAACTTTACTTATTTAACTTTACAAAAATTGTAATTAGCTTCTAGAGCTTTACTCATTTTAGCAATTAACTATATTCTCTATATTTTATAAATGAATTCAAAAAATTTGTAGGTAATAAATTAACACTTTTGAATTTCAAGTTATTATGCACATATTGATAAAGTTTGGGTACCACATGTGATATTTACCTTTTGTAATGGCACAATTACGAATCTCTTATTTACTAAATTTGTATAGTGTTTGTCGTTTTTTTAACCACTTTAAACATTCATCATCTATTTTAACCTCGTCCCAAAAGTTGGCCCCCTCTGAAATAATTTTCTCTATTATTTCATACTAGCAAATGTGCATCAATAATGTGTATGCTAAAATCAAATCAAGACATAATAGAGTTTATAATGTATTATAATTACGAAATCAAACTACCAGTTAAATTAATCTCTACTTTTAGTTTGATATATATGGTTTATGTTATAATATACCCATAAAAGCATCTTTATTCTTGTCATACCCTAAAGGGTACCCTAGTTACATTATGCCAAATGTGAAACAAACCAATGCTCTTAAGATTCCATAAATAATAATAAGAACATTAGAGAGAATAACAAGTGCATGATACAACTATTTACTCTAAGGAAGTGACTCATAAAAATAGAATCTTTTGGTTACTTTGATAAGAAATGATGCATATATATAAGTCACATAATAATAGATAGGTAAAGATTACATTACTAATTTTTCATAAATATTAGAAACCAAATGTTAAACATAAGTTCATTAATTAACATAATAGAGGCATCTTATCATCCAAGACCATGCCATAAACTTCATGCCCGCTCCCATAACCTTCTAGCTTTGAAACCATACTAGGGCGAAGCTCTTAATGATACTAGCCAAGGTCGTAAATGGACCCTAAAAAATCTATAGGAGTATGAGCAAAGCCGTAACTCAGTGAGATAACTAAACCATACCACACATCAAGCAAATGTCAAGCAAGTGTATTTAGCAATGATATGTAATGCAACAGTCAATCATATGTGTAGGTACAAGCTTGAATAACCTGGAATCCAAATAGGATGAAGATTTATGCTCTGTCATCAGGATTGAAGGAACCAGCAACAATGTCCCACCTCGCCCAGGAGAATCTAGGAACCAAGGAAAACATGTACCATTCTTTCTCATAACCAATTTCAAAACATCTCATTTTTAACCTTAGAACAATTGAGACTGCATTAAGCACTATCCATTTCATGTTAATTACGTTGGGCAATGTTCCTTTAGGTGTCTTCTTAGTTCTCATAGAACTAACAAAATAGATGGTAGCCTTGCATATAACTAGGAACATTTCATCTAGAAAACCAAGTGCATACCATGAAACCTGAAATGCGAAATGCGTAACGAGGCTGACTCACCTCTGTGCAATAGATGTGAAATATGCAATGCATGTCCTATTCAATATATAGTCCAACGGAAGTTATGTCAATTTATTAGGTGACCATATAGTTCACAAACATTCATCATCATGCTTCATAAATGTTATGTCAATCAAAGTTATTATCACTTTTAATATCTCAGATTGGCATAAAACCAAGCACCATACAACAAACGTTAATCTTGACCCCACATGCATAACAATTTTAATATATTATTACATATGCACTACACTACAAGCACAAACAATGTGATAAGTCAAAGTTACTCACATGCTTATCTTGACTTAATCGTAGTAATCTTCCGATTATCCTTCTATTAGCTAAATATCTCCTTGATTTTGAAGGGAGTTGATGTTGGTATCCTCCTCTAAGGATATTGATCGAAATTGTTAGTTTGTTTTCCTTTGATGTGGGAGTCCTCTTAATGTTTAAAGAGTTTTGACTAGGTAGAATTTTAGTTGTTTTTGTGATGCATGAAAGCATGTTGATTTTGATGTGTGTAGTTGAAAAAGGGAATAGGTTCACGGTGCTAGGACTACACAGTTTGAATTGGAGAGGAAGGGTTGATTTTTCTTTCAAGTGGGTCTTATTGATAGTGAAAATGATTTATTGATGTTGATAGCTTTTGTGGGTGTGGATAGGGTATATTTCATGTCAATAGCATGTAATTTAGGGTTTGGTTTTATCTTTTATCCTTAAATACTATTAATTGTTTAGATCTTAGTAAGATATCATTGTATTATGGAAGATTGTGAAGGCTCCCTAGGGTTTACGATTAAAGGAGAGAAAGAGAGTAATTTGTGTAGGTCACAAGTTGCCACTTAAGAGCTTACTTGAAAGATGTTGATTGGTGTCAAGTTGAACAAGTAATGATTGTTAATGATGAGCTCCTAAAAATATCAAAGTCTTTATCTAAAGACTCACGGTTTGGAAGAGATGAAAGAGAGAGAATTTGAGTTGGTATCAAGTCTCTTTCATTCATAAATGCATGGATTTTAGATAGATTTAAAGGAAATGTCCTTTTCATAATCATTACTTTGTTCACTAAGCTTTCTTGTCTTCATGTCTGATGTAACTTACAGTTTAGATGGAGAGAGAATGAGAGAAATCAAGTTTGTTTTGGGTCCTTTTCACACATTTAATGCCTGGATTCTCCAAGATTTTCTATCAGAGAAAAGGTCACTTTCAACCTAAGATATTTTATGATCTTGAGAATCCCTAGAATGACAAGTGGCGCGCCTTCCCTTATCTCACTCTTGTTGGATGGTTCAAGACTTGTAAAAGAAGTTTAGCACATATTAATATTATTTAAAGGCTTAAAAGGTGAATATCTAGGCTATGTTGTGGTAAATTGGGTCATACATGTATAATATATCAGTTATTTGAAGCAAACATCATTTAAAATTAATTTAAGGCTTTTATATTAATATTATATTATTCTTGAGTTGAAATCTTGAATTTAGAACTTATGCAAATAAATATTTTTAGGGTTTCTACCCACTCAATTAAAGTTTCCGAGCTCGATAAACTAAATTAAGGTTTTAATCTTCATAGACTCAAAACTTTCTAATGAGAATATTGGTGTAATTCATATTTTTAATTGAGGTCTAGATTCTTAGATGTTGATATGTTCTTAATCCTATCACGTATTTTGTAACCCCAATGATTCATCACTAAACTATCATTTTATAACTAATAAACTCTATAAAATAATCGTCTTCTATTACACTTGGAATCTAAGGCTTATTATGATTACTTATTGAGTTATTGACTCAATATATGAAATTTTATCTTTGGTATCTTTTACTATTGGGAGAATTTTTGTTTGAGTTTTAAGCTATCAATGAGATCATGATTACTCATAATTCTAATATAAGGTTTTTGATTGTTCTTAGAGTCACTGTCTATCATGAACTTGCTACTCTATTTGACGTACTAGTGTGAAAAACCTCGATGGTTACATTTATAGGTTGTTTCGCATGGGTTCTTAAGCTAAGCAACACTTTTCCTAATAAATAAAGTTGCTTGAAGAGTTGTTTAACATCTCTCTCCATGTAAAGTTGCTTCACTAAGCAACTCTCTTTCTCTAATTTCTATTAGTTGTAATGTGTCACATCAAAATAATTTGTAATGTAACTTTTTGGGAAAAGGAAAAAAGATAATATTAATATAAATAATTACAAAATAACCACCAGGATGAAAATGAACCTACTTTTAGGTAAGCTAAACTCATCTCTTGAATAAACTAGTTTATAAGTGACTGAACCCATCTATTCAAAAGAAAAGTTTAGGAAAAAAAAACTCGTTCCTTGAAGAGACGAGGTCAGTACATGATTTTGACACCATCTCTTCAAAAGAAGAGTTCTTGCCATCACAAACAGTTTCTCCCATGCAAAACAGTTTTAGAAACCAATTTATCCTTGTATTTTATTTTCTTTCAATTGTCACCAAACTCACACCACCAAAGTTTCACACATGGAGAGAATGAGAATTTTACAATGATAGTGCATTCAATCCCACATAATTTTCAATTTGCACAAAACCTAAACCAAGGTTTCACATACACAGAGTCGTAGGAATTTCCTCCAAACCTAAAAAGTTTCTCACACATACACACACATAGAGGTGTTACTATCACCCAAAAAGGAGGGTCTAGCCTCGGGGAGACTGCCATGTCAACCATCATCATGATACTTGTCATCTTTACCCGAGGGACTGATTAGTTTAGACAATAAGATAAACTTTTCCTTTCATCCATTTTTTTCCCTTTTAATCCATGAAGAAAAGCTTCAAGATTATGACTGAGGTGTGGAAGAACTGATGATTTGTAAGATCTACAATCCCATCTCTTCAAAAGACGAGTTTATTTTATTTTTCTTAGACTCATTTTTCATAGAGATGAGTTCAATCATTTATAAAATCGTCTAGAGATGAATTTAACTTATCTAAAATTGACATTATTTTCGTTTCAATAGCAATTTTGTAATTATTTATTAAATTATTTTTTTTTTCCTTTTCCCATAACTTTTTTATTCTCTCCCCTTTTATTTTTTTTATTTGATTATAGCAAGCATTTTAATGCAAATTTTCAAGGCCATTTGGCCTTTGTATTTATGGCCATAAAATATAGTTGGAATTTTACTTATGTTGTTTTTTCTTATCTTTTTTTTTCCTTTCCTATCTTTTTTTTTTTTTTTTTACATTCTTATCTTTTGTTTATTTTTTCCTATCTTTTGCCTTTTGACTTCTTTATTGCTTGAAAATGGCCATTTCTTTTTTACTTCTCCTAATTGTTAATTGTTAAACATGTACTTTTGGCTTGTATTAGCTTTAATTTAAATTATTGTTTATTGTAGTAGAATTAGAAATTCATTAAATCCAAACTTTGAATTTTTATTATGGTATAATTATTTTTATATATAAAATAGAAATTATTGTTATTATTATTGCATTTTTAAATTTATTTCCATACTTATTTAATTATGAGAGAAATATATAAACATTGTTTATAGCATGGAACTGCAAAAGTGTTAAAAAATAGTTAAGTAACTCTCTAAAGGTAACTTAAGAATTAAGTGGATAGTTGTTAAGCAAAGAGAATTGCTTAAGATATTGATGTGACTCTTTAAACAACTTAGGGATAGGAAAGGAAAAATATTATAAGAAAGTTGTTGACACATCACTAACACTGTTGTAACCTATTGATGTGAACACTAATTTCTCCATAAGATGGACGAAGTTCAGATCCTTATTGCTATTATGCATATAATAATTGGGTAAAAAAAAAGGGAAAAAATAAAAACATAAATGAAAAAGCTCATATAGGTTTGTGACCGTCTTTATCTATTTTCACCTCATTATAATTTATTATTATAGCCACAATTTGTACAGTGAAGTTATTCCTTTATATATTACCTAATCTCGAAGATTTAGAAACAATTGATGCTTTCTATACCTTTTTCAAACTCTTTTTCTTTTAAGAAATTAATAATATTTCATTATACATTATTTATTAAAATTATTTAAAGAAGAAAGATATAAAAATATTATGAATGGCTTAAAAACAACAGAAAACCTAGCTTCCTTAATAACAATTGCTTAAAAAAACTTGATAATGTAAAAAGTTAAAGCTATTTTTGTAAAAATTAGTATGAATATCAACCTCAAAACTACAAGTAAATAGCACCTGTGTCATTAGATAATACTCTTTTTTAAGGAAATAAGCATCTAATCACTAAAATGTGAAAAAAATCAATATGGCGAAAGTATATCAAAAGGTATCAATTATGGGAGTAAGTTCATTTAAGATATTATCTCAATTAAGGTATTAAGATTTTAAGTGGTTAAAAAGAATAATCAACATTTTGCAAAATGATTTAAATAAGTTATCTATAAATGACTATTGAAAAGCTTAAGGAAAATTAATTGAAAACTAGTCCAAATATCGATACTTTAAATCAATTTTGCGAAAAATTGATATCTCATTTGATTAACTTTACAAAACATTAATTTCTCTTTTTGACTACTCGAAACATTAATACCGTAAGTGCGCTTATCTCCAAATATTGGTATATTTTGGTCCAATTTACTTAAATTAATATATTTTTTTTAACTCTAGACAAAATGCTTTCCATACATTACCCATCTATGCATGACTAATAATCTTGTTTAATTTTAGCATATTGCAAATCATTAATTCATTACCTCTAATGGAAACATGAAGTTTCTTATTAGGGTTTTCTCAGCAAAAAAAGATATTTATATCCTTCATTAGCAATGTTTAAATCTTCTAACTTAAACAATTCAAAGTTGATATTCTTGGATACCACAACATAAGGGGGTTTTATAGGTGCATTCAACTACACTTCTTCTTCTTAGATCAGTTATTTTTTTTTTTTAAAGGAGATCAATGTTTTGGAACTTCTATAATACTCTAAAAAAGTAAAATAGTTGAGTTTAGAAGAAAATCCTCTAGAAAAGAAGTTTCTATTTGGAAAACAAATTATAGTTTAAACATAATAAGATTTTTATTAGGTGTAATTTCTCCATATTCTAGTAAGAAAGGGTATGCTTTTTTTTTTTTTTTAATTTGATTACATTATTAATCTTTAAAACTTTAAATTCTTGATATTCTTTCTTATTATCCTTAAAATTTTGCACATATGCCAACAAATTTAGCATGTAATTACCGTATCTTTTGATTTTACTTCCATACATAAACCGCACATAAACCAATTCAAGACAAAAAATTTGGTATCCATGTGAAAATAATTAATTGCACTCTCAATCCATAATTAAGAAATCGAAGAAGGATAGTTTATGAAATAACCTAAAACTTAATGCAATTATTGAGAGGGATATAAATGGAAATTTAATGGTAAAATAGGGGCAATTTTGTCCCATCACAAATATTTCAATGATAAAGTTAAAACAACGTATTTAAAAATTCTATAAAAAAAAAAGCATTGTCTTTCTATCTCATTCTCTCTACTTTCAGTAGTTTCTTTCTTTACAACCAACAAAAACGCTCAATTCTTTAAATACCATAGCAAAATTCAACGATAAGTAAAGATCTATTTTCTCCTTTCTTATCATTTCTTACGAAATAGACACATGTATAGTAAAATATTGGTGTTCCTACATTTAGAGACATTTTTAAGCAAATACATTGGATTTTAAAAAAAGATCTTCGGAAGAATTTCTAAAAGAGACGATTTTAGTAATCATAAAAAGATGAGATATCATTAAATTTTAAGAACGTTATATGGTTGTTTCACTTTTCAATTCTTTGGAGGGTTGTTCTATTCTAAAGGGAGTAAATTGTTGTATATTTTGACGTAAAAAGGTTAATTATGATGATGAAAGAGTGTAAAAATGTTTTTGGTTTGAAATAAGAGAAATTTTATGAAAAATAAGGATTTTTGGAAATACATGACCAATACACAAGCTTGTGTATTAGGTTGTACATCTCTATGTGGAAAAAATTGTGTCCTCCAAAATACATGGCCCATACACAAGCCCGTGTATTAGGTCTGTGCATCTCTTAGTGCTCTTTACAATCTTTGAACCCTGGAAGTACACAACTAGTGCATGAGCTCATGTTCTAGGTTGTGCAACTCTTTATGATGCAAGTATTGTTTAACCTTGGAAGAACACGATCCAAACACAGCCATGTATGTTGCTCGTGTATAGGTTCATAACCCCAAATACAGCCATATACTTTCCTCGTGTATTTCATAACTCTATCGAATTCTTTTTTTCTTCTTTTGAAAAGTGAGAAAACTCAATGTTATTTTTCTTTTAGGTTCAAAGTGTATTCTAAGCTCTTGAAACATCTTCAATATTAGACTTTAATTCTCAAACCAAATCTAATATTCAGATATGTCTATACCTTACTTGTCGCTTGTGTTTGTTTAGGATAGAAACATAAATTGATTAACTAATAGTTCGACTTTAAAATCTTATGTGTGTTACTTGTACTTAGCTACTGGTAATAAATAGAGAGTATCCATGTTGTTATTAGAGCAACTTGATGATCCATGTATAACATTGTTGGGAGTGAAGTCATGCATGGAAATGACTTAGTTAGATATGGGTGCTTTAGTTTCGAGAATGTTGGGGAGTACCCAATATTTAGTTTTTAACTCATAAATATTAGAGAGTATTTAACATCATATATATGTATATTGAGTTATCTCTATGTTGATTACTCGACTTAAAATAAGAATAATAAGATGTTGGTTATTGCATTAGTAATAAATTTGCATGTGAATGTGTGCTTTCTTCATCATGCGTGTGTATTTAAGGTATATCATATGGGGTTCCAACTCACTCTTTTATTTTTCAAGTCTAGGCAATGAACATGTAGACTGATAAGTGTCATTAGACCCTTAATATTGGTGCTATTTGAACATTCTTGGTATGTAATTTTTGAGATTTCATGGAGAAAAGGACATTTATTTTGTGAAAAATTCATTTCTTGGCTTAAAGATCATATTTAGAAGTTTTTATGATGGTTCAAAGGAAATTAAAGCAAATTAAACAATTTTGAATCAATTTTGTTCAAGAAGGAAGTTTACGTTTTCATCCTTCTATTCATCCTTGGCAGGGAAGGACTGGAAGGAAGAGGTCAGAATGCAAAAGAGTAGTTTAATCTTCATCCTTACCTTCATCCTTAGCCAGGAAGGACACGAAGGATGCGAATAGTAGCTACACATGAAGAAAAGTTTTCAGCCTTTTATTCATCCTCACCCAGGGTTGACAGCCAAGGAAGACAACATAATGCTTTTAGGCCGAATTTTAGTTATTTTTGCCTTCATCCTTGGCCCGATCCTGGCCATGCTGACGCCCTAGGATGAACTGGGATTTTTCCAAAAGTATAAATAGAGCTCTGTTTTCTTGTTTTATAGTTTTTAGATCATTTTTTAGGCTTTAAGACAGAAATTACGAAAGAAATTATGAAGAAATTGCTAGGGCATCCATTGAAGATCTCAAGACATCAATTAGGGTTTATTCTTTCTATTTCCTCTAGATTTTTTGTTCTTATTATAAATCTCATGGAGGAGTAGATTCTTATACTCTTCATCTTGTGAAACCCTAACCATATGAATTGAAATGTCTTTTGATTAATGAATGTTCATGCCTTTGTATCTATTCATGTGATTCAATAGTCTTGTGATTGATTTGTGCACAAATTAATTACATGCTTGATTCTTATTGGATTAAAAGAGGTTTCATTCAATTAGATAGATTTTCCTAAATAGAGGAATTGTTTATTTCACCTAGAGGTAGGGAAATCATGATTTTCTGCTATAAGAATTAAATTCTTGTTCAAGGATCATGATCTTTAATGCAATCCTATGTGATGTTAGTAAGGGAGAGGTCTCTACTCATTTAGAGTTAGGAATTGATTAACTCGAGGGAGAAATTGATTTAATTGTTGAGATCCCGCAGTGCAAATCATGAATGATTCATTAATCAATCTTTTATCATAAGAACTTTAGGTTTAAGGTGGATCAAGGTGGAGAGTATGTCTTGTGATTGAATTCATCTTTGAAAGCAAACATTCGTTGATCTTAGAGCTTGCTTAATCTTCTGCTTAGTAGTTAATTGTAGATTTCTCTCCAAAATTTAGGCTAAATAGTAGAGAACGGTAATACTAGTACTTGTTCTTCCAAATCCCTAAGGACGACGCCCTAAAATCTATGCTACATCGAATAGGTACGCTTGCCTAGCTTTGATCGTAGATTTACTCGGGTTTATAAATTTTAGAAATTAATACGATCGGTAAAACATCATCATAGACCATAGTATCGCTAGTGTTACTGGTCAATGGGCTAGGAATACCACTGACATTGATGTCCCTCCATATGAGGAGTAGAGAACATGTGAATAATGAAAAGTAAAGTAGTGGATCTGAAAAATATTAAGTGCTTAGTGTTTACTATATAGTATCTTTTAGTAATAACTTCTAATCCTTGTAGTTTGGTATTGTAGATGTCAGTTGAAGTCTTAAAGGTCATCAATAAATATTTATATGGGTAATCACAATTACAGTCATATAAATTAATAGTATTCTATGTCATTAATGTATGTGAGATTCTAAAGATATTTACAGTGTTTATTGTGAATAATAGCAGGTTCTGAGCCTTAGCGTTCTTATTATACAAGGACACATAGCAAGTTGTAAATGATCTTAAATTTAGGGTGTTACCATTTGTAAGAAGCTTAAATAGACCATGTTACTTTAGTCATGGACTCATGCTATATTGATAACAAGGCTAAGAAATGTTTCAAATTTGAGAACATGTGGACTACCTTTAATTCTTGTTGTGACGTTATCATGGAAGCTTGGAGTAAACCCTTACCAACAAACCACTCAGTGGGGTTCAAACTAAAGAGATGAAAAACCAAGCTTGAAAAGTGGAGCCGAAAGGCATTTCCAAATGATTTTAAAGAAATCACATGTGTCCAAAAGGAATTGTAAGAGGTTACAAAAATGAGCAACCAAATGGACAAAGACTAGGAAAAACACCTTTTAGAATAATTGGGAACCTTTTGGAAGAGAGAAGAGTTATAATGGTAACAAGGGTCCTCAATCACTTAGTTAGGAGAGGGTGAAGAAACACCAAATTTGTCCATTAATCTACCTTGATGCGCTGATAAAAGAACAAAATTCTCCGATTAAATTATTTCAAAGGTACTTGGTTAGAAAAGGAAGAAGAAAGTATGGACACTTGCGCAATTTTTATGAGAACTTTTTCATATCAAATGGAAGACAAGAGTGGGGTACATAATTAAATCAATACCAGTTTTGATTACCGATGAGATGAATAATTGCTTAAGTAGGACTATGTCGAAAGATGAGAACAAATATGCTACTTACCAACTAGGTGCTTTAAAGGCTCCAAGCCCAAATGGGTTCCTTGGTGTTTTCTATCAAAGATACTAGCATATGTTGTGGACACAATCAAAGCCTTTTTCTCTTCAAGTACTCTCTCTCCTTATCCAAATCTTAGTGAAATCATTCTTATCTCAAAGATTGCCGCCCCTCATAAAGTAGTTCATTACCAACCAATTGCAACTTTGTTTTTAAATTATTTCTCATTTCTTGGTAAACTGCCTTAAGCCTTTCTTGAATAGTGTCGTAATAGCACATTAAACTTTTCAATTATTGTGAATTAAGCAATACTCCCATAGATCTTATTGAGACATGAATAAAGCATATGATATGATCAAATGGAACTTTTTGCATGTGGTTATGTCAAGCTTAGTTTTTGTGACATGTGAAATAAATGGGTGATGGAATGTGTTAACTTAGGGTAATATAGAGTATCGGTTGATGGTAAAAGAGCATATTAGGTCTATTCTACCCATAGACTTAGATAAGGCAATCCTCTATCACCTCGGCTATTATACTAGTTGCTGACATGTTGTCTTGAAATATGGAAAAGGCAGCCCTAGAAAATCACAAAGAGGAAATGAGAATTAGGTGAACATGACCCATTATTTTACCTTCTTTTTGCTGATGATTCTCGGATTGTTGAACATAGTTTGAACTTCAATCTATTTAGCTTAAGTAGTTCACAAGCATAATCGAGCTCGATTCACACAAAAAATTTAATCAAGTTTGTTTATTATTAATTTAATTAGAAATAATAAAAATTTTAACAATTCGAGCCTCAATGAGTTCAATTGATCAAGATAGAGTTTTAAATTTCAAATTAAGCTCAAGCTTAGTACCATACTATCTCAACTCGATTGAATTGGAGCCTTACTTGAGAATGGCTAAAGTCGCAATCCAAGCTACCCTTAAGATCATTGTTTGAGTTAGATTCCCTAATCCAGGGATTTGTTAAGGACTTAGGTACTAAAGTTTTTTGGCGAATGATTTTGAACTTTTAGAGTTTAGAATTCATGAGTGTATTGATTTTTAAAAAGGTACAAAACACGATAACATATAATGTAACAATTTAGACAATATAAATGGTTAGATGGATCAAATGTAAAAAAGTACTAACCAGATTTATGCAAGGTTTGGTGACTTTTATGCGACTATCAATACTCTACCCTCTACTCTATGATTCTTATGATATTTGATTAGATGTTCCTTAGTGTTCCTTTCTTTAATGCTAACTATTAGAATGTATTTCTATTTCTAGTTTCTTCATGATCTTTCTTTTATAGGCATAGCTTTGAGTAATCATGTTATTTGCAAACTCATCCCTTATTTTTGACTTTATATGTTTCTTTCTTGATTCTAGTAGATTATATGTTTCATCTTATTCCGTATTCAATAAGTATGTTAATATTGATCTTACATTTCTCTATTATATTGTATTAATATTTTGCCTTTGATTTGTGGGATCAATTTCACTTTTCTTTGTTTAACTGTTACTTTGTAAATGAAGATCATGAAACAAAATGAGAAATATACAAATGTCACGAGCTAAACTGGAATGGTGTTTTAGTCCATCACATACTCCCGTACTTTAAGACATGTAGGCTTGATTTCACAACTCTTAGTTCTTTAAATCTATTTGATGAATATTTGGAGAAAAAAAATTCCTTAAATGCGGTAAGCAAAGTTTGAAAAACCAATTAACACTTGCACTAAAACTCACGAGATTAGATGGATGAATTAAATTGTATAACATAATTATCCCTTTTTAGATTTCTAAGTATAAATAAAGCAATTTAACAAGTAACAATAATAAGTAAATTAACAAAAAGTAAAAGATAAGAGATAAAGAAATCAAGCCCGATTTAAATGGGAATTTGGATCTGCCTTAGTCTCCACAAGTCCACAATTGCCTCATATGGAGGACTTTATAAACACTTTATCCCACAAAAGAAGAATATTGCTCTAAAGGAGCTATACCAGAAATCGCCACCACAAGTTCACACACAAATAATTCTTACAAGAGTTGTGCCTTTACAATTGATTTCCTACCATACAAAACATAACTCAAATACTCTCTAATTCTCATTAAATATTTTTGAGTAGTGCCTTACAAAGATTTATGAATGAAGAAACAAATGGCACCACTAAACTCTCTTTCATAATAACAAATAACACGCAAGAAGGAATGAGAGAATTAATACAATATTTGTATGCAATAAATAAGCTCTTCTAAAATACTAAATCTAGCCAACAATCTCTTTTTATAAGATCTCTAAAACTAGTTGTTGCCCGTAAAATGTTCCTCTTTGGCTTCAGTATTAAATGCTCCAATAGTTAGTTCCTGTCAACTAGCATCAAGATGCCACAAGCTACTATCCATACGCCATTTGCAAAACGAGTTTGGGACACTATTACATTAGTGTTCAGATGTCAAGGTATAACATCCGAACATTAGCCTCCTACATTATGATTAGAAACTTCCCAATCATGCGAAAAGTGCCCAGTGTTTGAACACCAACCCCTGACGTTTGAATGTTATAGTTCACATTATTCGTTCTTTGATCATGTTAACATCCTGATGCCATGCTGTAAGGTATTTCTAGCATCTGGACACTAACTGTAGTGCAATTGAGTTGTGCAACCTTGCAAAGACAAATAAATTTGACACATCAAATGCACAGACACAAACATATCATTTCAGGAACAAATTTGGTCAATTAAGTGTAACTTAGCACTTGTGACTGAGTAATTTGTGTAATATATTTCCTTATCAAAATTTTCTTTACACCTACTGAATTAACAAAGTTTAACAAGTGTCAATTACTATACAATTAAATATGACACATATGTTACACTACACAACTTAATAAAACTAAGTGCCCATTTAAATTGTCTATTTTTTTATCTTTATCTTTATCTTTTCAATATTATATATGTTTCTATTTTGTGTCTAAGTGAAAGCTATTTGAAATTTAGTGTTTGAAGAACTATCTTAAAATTTAACTACCTAGATTAGGTATGATTTAAGCGCATAGGTTGCAAACTAAAATATCATGTACCCTTGAAGCACTAGGTTTTTAATTCGTCGAATAATACATTTTGCATTATATAACATTCTGCTATTATTTTGGAGTGTTTAGGTATTGATTTTTCAAATTTTGTGATTATATAACTTGCAAATGGGACATAACATGTTTGTAAGCTTTATGCCGTTGGAAATTTCGTGTTGCAAACTATTAGAAATAGTGTTAATCTGACTTGAAATTATACAGTTAAATATCGCTCTTTTTCAAGTAGAATTACTTAACTCTTTTATTTTATGTACAAAAAAAATGTCAAGTTAGATTTTTGAGCTTTGTATGAAAATGCAATTTTGTACTTGAACTTTGATGTAACTAATAAATACCTAATCATGCTTTTCATAACTATTTCCACTATCTTCTTAATACCATTTGTTCCACTTTTTAATGTGGAAGAGACAATCTCTCAATATTAAACGATGTCAAGGAAGGTAGTAAAAATTTAATGATGAACTGTCTTTTCCAATCAATAAATAGAGCAAGCAATACCAAGAAAGTAATAAAAACAGTCAAGAATAATTTAACAAATGATACCTGAACTTTAGCAAAATGTGTAATTAGGTACCTAAACTTTGAAATTAATCAATTTGGTACTTGAAAAACTTTAAAAGTTATCAATTTAGTACTTAAAAAAAAACTTCATTGAGGTACTATTGGTGTGCATGAAAAGTTCGTTCATGTGCTAAATTGATCAATTTCAAAATTTAGGTATCTAGCTGTATGATATATCAAAGTTCAAATATCCATTGTGATATTAACTCAAACAGTCGCCATAATTTTGATTGAGTATTAAATTATCTACTTCAAATTTCATGTACCAAGTGAATATTTATGGAAAATTTAGACACCTAATTTGGCATTTACTTTTGAAAATCGATATGATTTTAAAATCATGTTTATTAAATTTTTTTTTTAAGGAATTTATAATTATGGTACTCTTCTAATTTTATAATTAAATCTGGGTATGTGAGAATATACAACTAATGAAAATGATACCAAGTTTTAAACAAAATTACTATGTAAAGAACATATATATAGGTGATTTTAAATAAAAATAAATAGATCTATAAAAGTAAATCGCAATTGTAATGTATAGAACATGCAAAATTTGAAAAACAATTGCGATTATATGACCTATTGATGAAAATAGAAGAAAATCGAAAGAATATAAGAATTATGAAAGTAAAATATTAATACAACAAAAACAATAGAGAAATTAGAAAATTTCCTTCTAACCATTTTCTCTTTATCTCTCTTTGTTAATTTTTCGCCTTATAACATTTCATCAATATAAGATTTTATTAGAATTGGACATTACATACAAAGAGTTATTAACTATTGAAATTACTAGATATAAATATTTTTTATGCTATAAATAATTATTGATTAAAAATTAAAGATTAATTTTTTATAAACTGATTGGTATATAAACACTAAAATGCATCAAAATTAGAATATATATAAAGAATGCAACCAAATTAAAGTAAAAAAATGAAGACGAAAAAAAAAAAAGCTAACACGGTTGTTGATTTTTCTACTAATAAAGATACTAAATCGAACTTGAATAGAAGAAATAGGCATTAAATTGCCAAAAAAAATAAAATAATAATATAGTAAAAATTTAAATACTGAATTGCTAAATATTAAAGGCATGAATACTTATAATTTTATCAAAGATTAGAAGAGCATGCGGTTATGGCTTATGAGTTTTTATTCAAATAAAAATATACCGTAGACTCCTCGTACCTTTAAATTTGGTGTCGTAATAAACGTATTACCTAACAAGTTGAAATAAATTCGTTATCGACCTTTATTTTAATCTTCTCTTAGTCAAGGTCGTTTGGCAATCGGCAATTTGGCATTATTCCATTCATGGGTAGATTTATTTGGAAGTACAAGTAAAGTTGAAACTTAGGCTCATTATTCAGAGGTCAACACGCATTGGGGAGAGTCCCAGTGCCGTCCACAATCCAATTCCAGATCTGGTTTTACTCCTACGTCTTCGACTTAAACGATAACGTCGCCTGTGAGTCCCACTTTTTTCTTTATGCTCATCACGTCGAGGATTCCATGTGATTCCTTCGATTTGGGGGGCAATTCAAACGGTGAGATGAGATTCATTGGACCCCATCCATCCCTCTGGAATGAGACAGAAAAATAATGCTAGCAATGCAATAGTGGGCCTTTCCCTAAACTACTACTGACGACTTGAAGCAAACAAAACCACTAGTACATCAACGTGTTAAAGCCCACATTTAATTTAATGGGTAGCTTGGACCAATTCAAGCGAAATAAACGTTACCACATTAGTAGCTATACTAGATTTCTAATCTTAATGGTCATAATAAGATGACAAAGTCGGCTTATTCTGGGATTAATATCGAACAAGTATTCTAATAAATATCGATTATGCTCAAATTATTAGACATCCTTTATTTATATCCCATAAAAAACCTCTAGTGCGCACGCACCTACACTTTTTTTATTGTTCTCTTAAGTTAGTGATAAATGAACGAAATCTCAGCAAGAATAAATGATGATATTTTGGATGACTCAGGCAATGGATCAAAAGTCAAAAGTTTATTAATGTATGACAATTGTAGGATAGCACCTTATTTTTATACTATATTTCTGCTAATCTTATGGAAAACAATACTATTTAAAAATATGAAAATTTTATTCGCGCATATATTGGCTCCTTAAAATCCAATGTTGCTTCAAATCCAATTATCAAGTGCCACATGAATACGAAACTTTTTCTACCAAGAAAGGAAGCAAAACAACGTCCCCAAATTAGAAAACTTTCACTAAGCAAATTCTGTCACCTGCCCTATCATCGATGAATCATGAATGCACGTATTCTTCCAAACTACACCAAATTTACAATACTAAATTCTTAAAAGGCTACTCAATGAGAAAGAGTCGAAGAATCATGTGATCTGACGTCGTTTTGGTAACTAGCACAATTCCACAATCAAATTCCATCAAAGCCCATGGTGATCTTCAACAGTAGTGGGGCCCAACCCACAAGCGCCTTGCTCTTCAATCGACTCATACTCCTTTCCACTCCCAGTCATGTTCACGCTGGTCAAATTCCCAACCGTCGGATTTATCCCGAGATATCCTCCCACTCCACCACTACCGTCGATCGCCACCGACCCCACATGATGCGATCTCTCAAACGGCATAAACACACTGTGCACCACAATATTAACGTTCTTCACCACTTCCGGTGTTTTAACCCCGACGTTGTTGATCCCAATCCTCGTCGGTCCACCCGCACTCGTCACCACCAGATCATTCCCTCTCTCCAGCGTCTCCAGTGTGACCCCCACAGGAAGGCTCTCGAAGTCTTTAACCGCCAGGTAACGGTTCGGTAGTATGTGGAACCGTATGTTGCTCGCGTAGTTGTGCGTATCGGAGAAGATGAAGTCGTCTTCTAGGGCAAATACGGTGGCGTTTTGAAGCTCCATTAGGTCTCCGAATTGGATCGTCATTGCGATGGAGAGAACTCCGAAACCGCCGTAGCGGAGGCGGATGATGGCGTCTCGGAGCATCAGGCTCATGAGGAGCCGTGGCGGAGAGAATGCCGACGCGAGAGGCTGAAGAGGAAGAGATGACGGCCGCGATGATGATGGTGGTGGTGGTGGTGGCTGTGAGGGATCGCATGAGAATGGTGAGAGAGGAGAGATGAAGCCGTCAGCAAGGCCATGGACGATGACTAGTCCGTTGTTGAAGATCTCCGGATGAGTGATTTCGACTCCGTCGATGAAGGTTTGGGTGTTGTTCGTCACTGGATCGGTGATGGACGTGACGGTGATGCAGTGGCCGGAGTTGAAGGTTTCGATGCGTGTACCAAGAGTCAGGGATTGCAGGCTTGCGAGAGAGAAGAAGCCAGGGATGAGGTGTTCAGCAAGGAGGTCAGGGTTAGGGTTAGGGTTTGATAAACATGTGGTGATGGAGCAAGATTGGAGAGAGATATCGGAAGGTGCGAAGAGAGTGAAAGGACCGTTCCAGGCGGAAATGGCAGGGAAGAATTGGGTGAGGGAAGGAATGGTGGCGGAGAGTTGGTGGAGTCCGAGGTGGGAGAGGATTGGTTGGAGGAGGAGAGAAGGGGAGGTGGAGGTGCTTGTGGTGGTGGTTGAAATGGAGGAAGGAGAGTTCTGAGTTGGAAGTTGTCGTGGTTGCAGAGAGAAGAAGGTTTGGGAAGTGGTTTTGGTGGTGGAGAAGAGGAGGAAGAAGAGGTGGATGAAGGTTGATAGAGAAATAATGGACGCCATTATTGGAGGGAAAGAGCTTCCGAGTTTGAAAAAAGGGGAGCGACTTGTTAAGTTGGTTTAACTAGCGATAATAGCAGTGCTGACTGGACTGCTGAAATCTGAAATGCGAGTCCAATTAATTTCTTTTAACTGTTTAAATTAAAATGTAAAGGCTTTGCAAAAACAAAATAAATAAATAAGAAATTATCAAACTTAATGCTTCTGAGATAGATCTGGGATCTTTATATTGAACGTGACTTCTGAGAATTCAAAATTTGCAAAATGTCAATAAAATTAGGACAAATTTTGATAGCTTAGAAGGCATTTTAATCAATATCTTTTAACGTTTGAAGTTGTTTAAAAGCATTGTTGTTTTATATATATATATATAATATTTATATATTGTATTATTTGTTTTATTCTATAAAATATTATTTTTTTATGCTCATTTCCTTTATAGTGAGAGCTTGGCGTGAGTTTAATAGTGATTAACAATAATTGCATCAAAAGCCATCTATAACTGCTAATTCATCTATAACTTTGTAAGTCTATCGTATTTAATCAAATTATTTTGATTGTCTATGGTATATTCGTATTATAAATCAACTTCTCAGTTATTGCTTTATTTTGTAACATAAAATATAAAGTTGAAAAATTTAACATAGCACCGTTGTTGCTACATGATATATACTTATTTATTTTTTTTCTCAATGATATATGACAATTTAAAACCTAACAAAAGTCTCATTCTTTAAATCCCATTAAACTTTTCTATATTATTTAAAAGGAAAAAAAAATCCTATTTGGTACCTGAGTTTTAACGAAAAGATCAATTAAATACTTTAAATTTTAAAAATTCTAATTTCATACCAAATTAAACTTTTCATATCCCTAAGCATTACCCATATTAACACTCGTAGTTGTGTTATCCTACATAGAATAGTGCATCGATAATTGTCTGACACTTGTCCACTAACTAAGGTACCAAAAAAAAAAAAAATAATAATAATGTTAACCTAATCTAACCTACCTATGGTTGAAGCATTAAAACAACAATAAAAAAAAAAAAAAAAACCCAAATAAATGAGGCTTCGATCAACACACCGTAACCTTATTTGCTACATAATGAAATCGAATATCTTAAGGCAATCTAAATCAACCCCACTCCAAATCAAAAGATAACTCTTGAAACCCAAACCTCCTATTACAAAAAAAGAAAAAGAAAGAAAAAAGAAAAAAAATTAATGCCAAATCAAACCAATGATATAAGGGAATGATCTGAAGTCACTCAAAGCATGGCAAGCCATCCAATGCTTTGATGACTTCAATGTACTGGTCATCCAACAGCATCAGTAGTCCAATCTTATGTAATTGTGGTGTGAAGGTGGAATTGTTAGTTGCAAGGACGGAGAATGGCCGTAGACAGAAATTTTTTTTGATGCACAAGATTTAATAAAGTGCTTTTTAAAGTTATGCCTTTGTGGGTGTTTTTTTAATTTTTATCTCACATGTTCTGTCTTTATTGCTACGATTGTTTTTATTTTTATTTTTTATTTTTTGATTTATGAAGTTCAATAAGATGTTTTATGAAGGTTCATTAATTCATTATCTTTGGTTGCATAGGAGGATACATGCAATTTTTTTCAATGGCTACATTGCAATGAGGTTAAGCAAACAGAAAGCTTAGTTGTGATGGAGGAGCTTAATTTGAAAGACAAAAATGCTTGCATCATTAGTAGAAGATGGGAGGGTAGAAATTCAGCGGCATAGGGAAGAGAGCTCCATATTGAAAAGGATTGCATTTTGGGTTAAGATAGAGTACCATTACAAAGAAAGAATGATGGTTTAAAAGGCAAGATAGGAAGGCTTAAAGCAATTGTCTAATTTTACAAGATTATACTTTTAGTGACGTGGTTAGGGATTTTTTTATTAGGTAATGCTTAGGTTATTAGTAATTAACTGATAATAGATGTTTTGTTACAACATAGATAATATCCTATACTGTTTCTTCAATGCCAATGAACAAAACCAATTCCTCTGCATTTTATTGTTCCAATTTCATGTATGTGCAGATAAATCTTATAGAGCAAGCCTTCCTAGAATAAAAAGAACAATCAAGTATTCTTGGAATATAAACACAATTGCATAACACTAAAAGCTTTACAGATCACACCCCAAAGGGTATCCTAAATGTAACAGTCCGCCATATACTAAGCGAGACTTAAGAATCACTACTACCGTCATTCAAAAGTCTTGTATTAAATGTAAGGTGTTCCCTTACGATAATAGAATGCTTGTGTAATTAGAGATAGATAGTCTAACTTGATAGAGTAAGCATAAAAAATACAAATCACAGATATTCGGGATCAATTACAATATACTAAGGGGCATTCTCCCGCAAAAGAATAATCAATCCAGGTAAAAGTTTTTGACAACAACTCGAGCGTTTAAAGTTTCCTATGGAAGTCTATACAAAAGATAAACATAAACTTCTAGGAAAAATTCCTATTTTTGCTTTACCTGAGTTAGCCAAGTCTTGGGATGCAACCATAGGTATGGGAACTGCAACAAAAAGAATCTGTGGGGGTATAAGCTATGCTAGCTTAGTGAGTAAACACTTCCAGAATATACGTATCCCACAATTACATACAATCAAGTTGATTTAATCATTCATATGAAATGCAACAATAACATGGGCATACAAGACATATGATCAACCGGAAATCATATGTTGAATGGATTTATGCCCTCCATTCAGGGTTAATAGATTAACAAATCCTGCAATACTACCTTGAATTACTGTTCTGTTTTATGGTTCACAAGCAACCCATTAACTGTACCGTTTAATGGCTCACAGGCAACCCATTTCATTCATACCATTTATGGATCACGGAGAACCAATCATGATTAAATGCATCATTTCCATCGTGAAGTGATTATGTCCATATTACATATTAATCCGAATAATCATTAATGCAATTTAATGGGTGACCAATCAATTTGCAAACACTCATAATCATGGCATATAGACATACATCAATTAATCACCCGATTTCAATATACTTAGCACATTTTTCTCAATACATCAAGATAGCATACATAATTCCATAATTACCCGTTATGCATTTTCATTTTTATCTTTGCCTATCTTTCTAGTGCAACTACAAATTACAAGCACAATACAGAATCGTAAATAGGAAGTATGACTCACTTGGCCATGGACACCGGTCTCTATTCGTAATAATCCGGGGCAAGAAATCCTTTAATTAGAAGTCACCTAAACAAAAGAAATACCCAAATGAGTATTTAAAACCATAACTAATTCCAACTTATTAAATAAAAACTTTCAAGTTCGTAATTTTCGTAACTAGTGGAAATTCCAACTTAAAACGGCCATAACTTGGTCATTTTAACTCGGAATTTCGCAAATTAGTAGTCGATTTCTATCTACTTCGAAAGATCTATCTATTTATAATATTATTGCTAAGTTTTGAAAACTTTTAAGTCTTGGAAAGCTCGGATCAGATCTGATCAATAGCTAAAAATCATATTTCTAAAGTTATTTCGTGAACTTTACATTGTTTCTGCCAAGTATATTATATGTACATGCAATATCAACAAATTATTATCATGAATAATATGTTATGAGCTATCTATATGTATGTTCTTGATGATATGTGGTTAAAATAATTTTTAGAAAACTTTTACTTTGCAAAAATTTCAAGAATACTTGACTTAGAAAAACTAGTTTTATTTCTTGCAAAATCACCTTTGTTTTTACTAAAATAAACCCTTGATGTTCTATATGCCTAATACCTTCATTATCTTAATAAATTTCTTCATTTAGGAATTGGAAAATAGATGTTTAAGTAGGGGTTTTGCCTAGTTACGAATTTTACAAAAATTATAGGGAATGAAAATAGTGTTTGATATATGTTTTGAAACATTTCCTTTGTTTTAGAAATATAATTTGATAAAATCCATTTATTCTTGTCAAAATTAAGTCCTTACTACATCTATTCGCTAAGGCTTCTATTTTTCCATTAAAGTCCTCATTTTGGAATTTGGAAATAGGTGTTTAAGTATGGATCATTTCTAAATCCGAATTTTTGTTAAATTGTTTTGAGGTTATTATTTGGGTAAAACTCATTTAATCCTTCTAAAATTAATTCATAATGAAACCTACTCCTTAAGGCTTCCATTTCTTTAATAAAATTCTTATTTTAGGGTTGGAAAATAGGTGTTTACATATCAACTCTTCCAAATTACGAATTTTAAGTTCTTGTTGGGGATGAAACAAGTTCTAATTTAACTTTTGTAACATTTTTCTTATTTTGAAAATATCTCTTAGTAAAACTAGGTTTAACTTATCAAAATCATTCATTTATGATACCTATTCCATAAGCCCTTCATATTTTATGTAAAATACTTGTTTTGGGATTGGAAAGTAGGTTTTCAAAATAGGGCTCCTTTTAAATCCGAATTTAAAAATTTGTTTTTGATGGAAACAAAAATAGATCTTGAGTTTTTGACAATATTCCCATTAACACTATCATACTATAGGTCTTTTATGTACATAAGACAAGTATTTATGGCACTTATACACTAAAAAACAAATAGATCTACGATGACTCTCATGTCATGGATGCAAATGCAAGATAAACATTATGAAGATGAGGTTAGTAGTAGGATATGTACACAAAAATATCAACATGAACGATATATAGCAATGATATAGCAAAATATAGCAAAACAACTTAAATGACAAGATTCACAATATTGTGATAGCGAGAATATCATGCTCAAGTATTTTCACCTTCCTTGCATAAAGCTCATGGGGATTTTGGTGAAATCACACATGTATAATCTTGCTATTACATGTTTTATTTGTGGTAGGGTATAGATCTATTACCTATTAAGTGTGTGGAGCAAGAATACTTAAAGAAAAAATGTGTGTGTATGTGTAAGGGGAGGGGGGCTCACGGCAACAAGGGAAGAGGGGGAGAGAGTTGAGAGAAAATTTTCAAAAGTTTGATTTGGTGAAAAGAAAGAAAGTGTAAAGTGAAAAGCATAAGGGCTATTTAAGAAAAAATAGATTAGGGTTTGGTTTAATTAAATAAAAGAAGAAAATAAAACAAACTGCGAGTGCCGAGCGCCGGGGGGGATGGGGGTTCACGCTGGTTTTGGGGAAAAAGAGAGAGAGAGATGTGTGTGTTGTGTAATTTTTCAAATTTAAGTAAGTAACTTAAGTAATAAAAATGTATTGAAAAAGAAAATTGTAAGGAATATGATGTAAGGTTGTAAGAATAGGTTGTAATGATATAAGAATAGGGTATGTGTGGTTGTACTTGATGAATAGTATGATTAGAAATAAAAAAGTAGATTAGACAATTAAATTACCGATAGTAACGAAAATATAATAAAAGAGTTATAACTATAATTTTTATAAAGCAAAAAATTCTTATAATTATATTTTTGAATTCCTTATTAAATTTCGGTTCTAATGAGTCCTACGAATATTTTTCTATTTTCAAATCCCGGGGACTGATTTTCGAAAACAAATCCCGATCAGATTCAAAACAGATGAATTTTTCTGAAATCTGATCTTTTTATGTTTTGATATATTATTTAGGACTATATTGTAGAGCTAACTCATTTTTATTGTTCTGGGGTTTTGATCTCAGTATTGCTGGACTTAGGGTTCCTAGGTTCCATATTAGTCTTAGGTATTCTTTTAGGGTTTCGGTTTTTGGTTTCGATTTTTGAAACCGAGTTCAATTTGCTAAGAAAATGGAGGCTTACATTAGATGGGTTGAATTGGTTCTATGTAACAGATAGATTAAGATAAGATGAATAGACATTTCCCTACGATAACGCCACTGCTAGTTTTTCTTACTCCATCAAATGAATAATTTGAATTCTAACGAAGAATCATTAAAGACATTTTGATATGATAGAATGTTTACTTAGTTTTACATTTGCAATCTATGAGTTGATGAATACCATAGTGTTCATACTCAATTATTATATCATAACACCAAGCAGTAAAGACCTAAATTCTATTGTCAATTGGAATCTATGAGCATTTATCTAATGGACCTGAAACATCATCAAGCTATTCATTAAACTCTATTAGAATAGTTCTGTGAGACAGAAGTCTTTCAAAATTTTGTCCATAAGCCAGTTAATCATTATCACAATTTAGAACATGGAAGATGCCAATAGCTTCCACAACAGACAAAAAATCGACTCGGATTCAATACACAATAAGGCATCATTTACAAACCACATGGTACTTAGTTTGTAGTGTCTTCTTTGAACCCATCTTACACTTAAAATATCCAAGAAGCCATATGAGGCATCCATTATAGGGGCATCTCATGATTCATACCTAAGTCCCGACATTGCACAATGAACAAAACATATAAACCACATCCTTCTTTTGTGCTATAGAGGAGATACTGTTAGATGATAAAATGTTTCGAAGACAAAATGAAAAACATGGAGGGGTCACTAGCTATTTGTGATAAACTCACATACTTCATAGATACTACCTTTTCCATATCTCAAAAAACAAAATATAAAAGGATATATTAAAATGTCTTATATTTCTAGAAACTACTCTCTTGTGTTGGAGCTGTGACGCCCTAAAGTGTGCCCTACACGTGACAGTCTGCCACACTCAACATTTAAACTCAAGTAAGACAACCTTAGTCTTCCCAAGAGTTTGAACATCGGGTGTAAGGCTCGCTCTCAACATTTATAGACCATACTTTACTTCGTAGTAGCTTAAGGAGACATACATAGCAGCAAGAACGTAAATCATGAATGTCTTACAGAGAATTATTCTATTACATGAACTAGGGGGCATACCCCCGATACAATATTAAAAATTTTCAAGCTCACAAAGTTCCTTGTATTATCCTTCGGACACTGGTCCCGGGAAACAGGATTAGAAATCCATTTCTACTTTTAGGTCCCTGCCTTAACAAAAGCTCCTCAACCTCTAAGAGCTGTACCTGATGTCCCCGGGTCCTCGGAGATAGCCAAAGGTATTCATACTGCAACAGGAAACTATTGGGGTATAAGCTACACTAGCTTAGTGAGTGAAATCTTCCGAATCACAATTAATACAAACACTCAAGCAAGTAATTAATCAACCAAGTGAAATGCATCAAACGAGTGAGTTCAACAAACATATGACCAGCCGGAAATCATATATGGATGGACTTGCACCCTCCATTCCGGGTTAGCAGATTTACGAATCCTGCAGTACGACGCTATTTAAGCTCACGGTCAACTGATCAACATTTCGTTTTATGGATCACGATTAACCAACATTTATTCGTTTTATAGATCACGATTAACCAACATATATTCGTTTTATGGATCACGAAAAACCAACAAATGCTAATGCTCCATTCCCATCGTGATATGAATGAGTTCAATTATAATTGGGGCCCAATAATAGATTAATCCAATTCTTTTAGGTGGCCAAGCAATGCCCGCAGACAATCAATTCTACTCATCTCTACACAACCAATAACTTATCACCCGGTTCCGATATTCCTTAAGTTCAATTTTGCATATCAACAACAGACAATCATAGTTCCCAACTAACCCAATCATACATAATCATTCTTTTTATCTTTACCTAGCAACTAGTGCAGCTATCATTACAATCACAAGCAATAATTGAAATCGGAAGAGAAACTCACTCGGCCATGGTACGCCGGTTTCTTAGCAACGGTGGTCGGGTGATACGGTATCGTCGTGCTCGAGATCACCTACCAAATAAGAATAGCCTAATGAGAATTTCATCACTCAATTAATTCAAGCTATGCATCTAAACTAATCAAAGTAGTGATTCTCGCTACTTGCGGAAGTTCCAACTTAAAACGGCCATAACTTGGTCATTTTAACTCGGAATTTTGAAAATTTTATATTGATTCCTATCTATTTTGAAAGATCTATCTATTTCTAATATTATTGTCAAGTTTTGAAGATATTAAGGCCACAGAACAGAAGGGTCAAATCTACATTGTAACGTTTTCATTTCCGAAAAATTGTTTCGCATTTGATAAAAATGTTCCTAGTTGATAATTCATGTATAAATGGTATATGAATGAATTCCAAATATGAATATCATGTAATGAGCTCAATATACGCATGGTTTTGATGATCTTTGATGATGAACTCTCATGGACTTCTAACTATTAAGAATTTTATGATGATCACTTAAGCAAGCTATTCTTTCCAACTTTACATTTCCTAGGGTTTTTATGATTTTATTCTTGAAATTTACTTACCATCTAATTAAAAATGAGTTCTCAATATCTATACTAATCATGACCTTCATTTACGCATAAAAATCCACATTTTTCATTGGGTAAATATGTTTTTAAACAAGCTACTTACAAAAATCCGAATTTTGTAAATTTCCTTTCCTTGCATTTTCCTTATGAGAAAACTTGTTTAATGCATCAAAATTTGAAGTTTTATTATATCTATTGTCTAAGGACACCATTTGAGTCATAAAACATGCAATTTGAGTTTGGGCACTAGGTGTTCATGTAGGCATTATTTTAAAATACGAATTTAACATACTAATCACTATCTCAAGGTTTTTTATTCTAACTCCACTACTTGTTTTACATTTTTCTCATGCCTAAACTCATCTAAACTTATGAAAATCATTCCTTAAGGGCATCTATTACATATACCTTCCAATTTTTATGAAAAACATGAGTTTTAAAGTGGTTTTGGTGGTCTTTAAGGTAGGGTTTTAAATCCATCCGAATTTTCAACTAAGCTTTTCCAACAAAATATTTTCTTTTTCAAGTTCCTTGTCTTCTATACATGAAGATCTACCATCTAACATATCTATACATAGGCAAGGCTATATTTTTATGATCATCCATGCATGAAAATTAAAATAACCATATGAACATGAATTTAGATTAAGATGTGAATACCTAAACACTAGATCTACTAAATATCATGCATGATTCATGAGTTTCATGGCATGAACATGAATATCTATGCATGATCCCTACTTTACATGCATGAACATAACACTATCTTCAACAAAAACTCATTTAAACTCTAGATCCACTTCTTGTGATGGCTTGTTATTCTTGTACATGTGTTTTCATGTCCCTAGCATTTGATCATTGGGATTAAATGGAAAAACACACAAGAATAGCTTTGCCATTACAAGATTTGGGAGGAATAAGGCTTGAATCAACATACCAATGGAGATTAGAGGTGGAAATGAAGAGGAAATGAGTTGTGTGTGTGAGTGTAAGAGGGGGGGAGCTCACGGCACCAAGGAGGAAGGAAGAGAGAGTTTTTCTCTTTTCAAAATTTTTGGAAGAATGAAAATGAAGAGAGAGAGTGAAAATGAGTTTATATATTAAGTGAATTAGGGTTTAGTTGTATTAAAAGAAGTAAAATAAAACAATTAGAGGGGGGAAAAGAAGGGGGAGGCGCCGGCCACAGGGGGGAAGAGGGAGAGAGAACAAATTTTTTTATTTAAAATTGATATTGTGTAATAAAATGTAATAAAGGTGATAATTTAATAGGAGACAAAAATTTCTTGGAAAAGAAAGTTTAATTGAGTAGCTATAAGGATATAAGAATAGGGTATGGGTAGTGTGTAGTGTAGGTTGTACTTGTGAATAGTAGACAAGACATCTACTTTACCGGTTGTAACGAAAACACGAGAAAAGGCTATAACTGTAATTTTTATAGCCCGGAAAATTATGAAATTGATATTTTTGAAATCCTTATAAAATTACGGTTCTAATGAATATTCCGAAACATTTTTCTGAGTTTCTGGTCCCAGGGCACACTTTTCCGTAATTGAGCTCGGGAAGGCCCGGAATTGAAAAATTCCCAAATTCAAAACTTTCAAAGGTCTAAAATATACTTTAGAATGATAATGCATATTCATTTACTTTATAAAACTTCTTTTGTTATGAAATCGAAGGAAAGCCGGATCTAAGGTTTCTAAGCTCCTCTCACTAAGCTTGAACCAGACCGATATAGGGTTTCGTTCTCCGGTTTCCGAACTTTGTCCGATCACTATCCGGTCACTAGGAGAACTAGGGTAATCATTATAAGAATAATAATAATAATATAACAATTTAGGTAACTAATAATATTAAATCACGGAAGACTCATTAATTATCGGTAGTAACGAAATACAAATAGATTTGCAAAATCAAGCTAAATTCTAGCTATTTAAAATTTGTAAAACTAATAACTTAGAGATCCTATAGAAATAAAAGTCTAACGGCATTAATAACGTATATTTTAACATTTCGAATCCCAGGGCGCGCTTTTTCGAAACCGGCACCTGATCGGATTGGAATAGGTCGGAAATTCGTTGATCTCATCCTTTAGAGCATTCTTGTCTTAAACGAACCAATTACACCTTTTTCCTCTCATTCCAACTCCTTGGTTTAAGAGCATGGAATTGTCGGATCTAGACTACGGAGTTTCTTGGGAGTTTTAGGGACTTAGGTTTCCCGACTGACTTTCCGGTTTACACCTTTGCCAATTTGGAAACTGATATTTTATACTTATATAACATATCTGATTGGTGAGATTTATTTTAAGGTCAATTTTCATAAGTATTTAATATCTCATAATGTTCTCGGAATTCTTTGGTTTAAGTTTTATTCCCGAAGGTTAATCACTATTTATTTCTTAAAAATTTGTTTTAGGACTCTATTTTATCCGAATTTATAAGTTGGAGTTAAATATAAAATTTGTCATACGTAGGGGTTCTTAGAATGGAAGTATATTAAGTTGCTGTTTTATTTCTGAGATTTCTTATTTTTCTCACGATTCAGAAATTTCCAGATTCGTTCGGAATTTGGGACTTATCGAAGTTCAGTTTAATTCGGAGTGACTTTCAGGGTTTTATTTCCAAAGTTCATTTTTAGAATTATTTACTGAAATTTTCCAGGGCTTACAAGAGCTTTAGCATCTTGATTCTCATCACTTGATTCCTTTTAAGTCTATGAATGTTTGTCCGATTTGTTTTGGCCTGCAAAAGTTTGCCACAACAACTCTATCACTTCTTCGATTCAAAACTAATTTCTCCAATGATATTTTTCTTCTAAGCCTCCTTTGGCACTCTAGCTTCTTTCATGTCTACTTGGAGTGTTGCCTATCTTTTAGCCATCTCTGCATTGATCCATTCACCATTTCTATGGCCTGTGCATGCTTTCTTAAATCAAACACCCTTCAGTGAAACACGATATGGGTTTGTGCATACCTATGATAAGAAAGTCAACACCATATTACCATCACTTAAGTAAACGTATACAATGGTAATTTACCATAACTCCAATCATGTGTGAGCATTCTTACCAGAGGCTTAAGCTTAATGGGGTCATTTTGATTACTTAACTGAGTGTTTCTTTGCTTATCCAGTAAGGGGCCGATCGGGCCATGTTATAAGTCATAGGGGAAGTGTTACTTTACTCTCGTTTAGGAGAAGGTGCAACAAGTAATGTATATGGTGACATACCATTTGTTGCTGTTTGGTGAGAAGTACTAAGGGACATCCACCCAAAACAGGGCTCTATTATCTCCTTAATGCAAATTGAGTTATACTTCACCTATTTTCTTTTAATGTGGACACCCACACGTGTTGTGGTTTTGCTTTCCACATAATTGACAAGTCATTACTCATGATGGCCTCTCATACGTAGCCTTATTCTCATCATCCTTTTTTTTTTTTAAATATGTTTGGGTCTCCCTGGTATCCTCTTTGGAATAGAATATACCATTTTTTCCATGGATATTTCCACCCAAAATTTGGTGCTTAGCATGGGCATGATAGCAAGCTGGTATGTTTTCATGAAATTCTCCAACATGTACCAATGACTAACATAGTCTTTGATGTTGTGGCCTAAATATAGGATACAAGCACATGCATGAGGACATGAGATACCCAAAAAGACCCGACAAGTTACACGTGCATGTTCTATTCTCCAAGTACACTATATATGGATTGCTGATTTGAATGACCTCAAATTCCTTATGGCCATTTAGTAAAGGGTGGCAGTTGAAATATGCTCTTTTCTTCTTCTTAATACGCTGGCATATACATAAAGTGAATCATCCAGTCTATCTGTGATTTTCCTCAACCTTTACAACAATTCTACTCATTACCTGTTTCCCTATATACTCCATCATTGAGATGATCGACATGTGCCTCGCTTCAATTATGGTGGTTAAAGCATTCAGACATGTTATTATTGACCACTTCACATCTTGTCTCGTGTTTGAATAATGCTTTATGCCGATGCTTTGGATTTTTTTTTTTTTTGTAGTAGGGATCTACTGCCTCTAATTTAATCTTCCTCATCTTGTTTACATGTTCCTCTAACTTGCCCATGGTAGTAAACTTGCATGCACTCCAAAAGAGTTGCTAAAGTTGGCTGCCTTAGTGCTTCTTCTTTTGATTAGTGGAAAAAATGTCAAGCACAAATGCAATGCTCAACAAGTGGGTAAGTACTTGATATCATTACATCCAACACTTGAAATTTTGAGCAACAAAAGAGAGAACGCAATCAACATCACACAAGCAAATCACTATTCAATTATGCAACAAGAAAAACAAAACAACTCTATCACCTTTTGCATGTCACTCATTATGGTGAAATATATGGAGGAACTCAGGCCAACTACAATGTCCAATTCATTAAGGAACCATGCCTATCTCTCCCTATTTTTCCCTTCAACATATGCCCATGCAATTGCGCACATTTGATCATCAGCATCCTTTGCCACAACCCTAAATATCTCTCCCTTCAATTCACCCTTAAGGAAACATCCATCAAGACCTAAGATAGGCCTACACCCTTCAATGAAGCTTAATTTATCGGCATTAAACATATAAACATCCTCTTGAAATAAAGCGGGTGGGCCAAACTAAGATGTTCAACTATAATTTCTATAATGTTGTCATGTCCCTTAAATGCCTTCCTTAATGCATCAGAATAATCCCATTGCTTCTTGAACTCTAGACTGAACCTCCCATTAATTAGCTTAAATGCGTACTCTTTGGTATGTTGGCACTAGCGGGTGGTTACATCTACTAGGAACTCTTCTTTACTAGCCTTTTCATGTCAATTGACGTCATCTTTGGCATAATTTGAATGCAGGACCTGAAGTGCTTTGTGAGAATCTTAGATATCATATGGCTATTCTTAAACGATGGGCTACATAACTCAATATGCTTGTCTTTGAATGTTTTCGCAATAATTCCTTGCTTCTTAACTCATAAAGGCATACATGGTAAAGTTGCATTCTACATTCTTGCATTTGTACCATATGCTCCTTTAGTGATTGAGAGTCAACTTCAATTCACATCTATCATGGATGGAGAACCTGCTCATAGCCTCTTTGAACTGCTCTCTGTTGAGAAAGACCATGTCAACACACACATATGGATCAAGCGTCTTAGGACCGAAGTGATCCTTTGTTCTGATGCACTTGTTAGGTATCACAGTGCCCTCGTCCTCTTCCCCTCCACTAGAGATCGTGTAGAAACTACCTTTGTCATTGAAAAAAGGATTTTTCACCCCAGTCCTCTAAACTACCTACACCACCATGTACTTTACTTCCCTTATGAGACCTTCCTAGCTCATCCTTGTAATCTTAAAAAATAGTGTTTACATCAACATTGAACCCCTTGATTCGATATGAGCCTTTACTCGCTAAAAAGCTCTTCTTCTTCTTTCTTGCGATCAACACTGCCTCCTCCTCATCATCAGACAAACAATCTACACCAATAACCTCATTTTCCGATTTAGAGTCTGAACTATGTTTTATGATTCAATTAGTTTGAACCCCTCCTTTACAACAGTGTCCTAATATGTTCTACAAAAAGCTGGCCATTACCACTCCCTCTCAGTATAACAACTGTAGCACTATAGATGCCATCATCCGCTGAACTCAAGCACAACAACCTGTTTTTAACTCTCTTCCCTAGACCAAAAAGGAGATCTTGTCTACATTAACAAACTTGAAATCTTGAAGGAAGTTGCATCTTCACTGATGTTGTTGGCTTCAACAGTCCAACATATTTGTTCACCCCTAACATATCATCTTCCTCCACCTTCAAAAGTGCCCTCTGACATGTATGAGCAGGTTCACCTATGGTGATGATTATGTGACCAACCGAGTTTTAAAAATTTATAAAAGCTAAAAGTCTAAACTAGCTTTGGTCACAATTATAGGCAAGCACACCTACCGAAGTAGTATAGAAACATTTAGGTCATAATCCAATGGATTATCAACACCTATCATACTCACTCTCATCTATTATCTAGCTTAAAGATTCACAAGGATGTAGTGAACATGATTAAAAGAAAGCTAACTACTTATATACAAATTTCACATCAATTTACAAAAGATAGAGTTCATATTATAAGAGATAGCTTAGATCTTGCTTCAACAAAATCCTTATCATGTGATTTCATAACGAATCGCCATAAGATTATGTTGAATATCTTGAATTGTCAGATTCACTAAATATGTTAACGTTGCTCTCAAAATCACTAACTTCATTTAAGAACCGAAATCTCCTCCTTTGCATTAACAACTTATATTTGCATTAAGAGCAACAATCCTTTGATTAACAATCGCATCTCATAAAAATCAATCAAATGATAGAAGGATTTCACCACTCTATCTATTATAAGCAACCATCATCAATAGCTTATATTTATTCAAAGGAGTGATCTCTTGATCTATTTAATTGAAATCAAACATGAATTAATATAGTGCACACATACAAATCCAAGGAAAAATAGCTCAAGCTGTAATTTCAAGAATTCAACGAAGTTTCAATAAAGGCACAAGTGAAATCACATGAATCAAGTTTAGATTCACAAAATCTAAGTAAATTCAATTATTTCTCTATAAGATTTATCAAGTTAAGTATGAATTTAGAGAAATAATGAGGAATTAAAATATAAAACACCTATGAAGTGTAAAGATCCCTGCAATTAAACTCAAACTAGCTCTTAAATTGATAAAAAAACCTTCGAACCCTTGCAGAGAATGAGTTTCTCTCACTAAAATTCTCTCTAGTTATGATAAAAAAAAATCTAAAATAGTAAGTGTTTCTATGTTATGTTAATTTTCAAAGTATCAGAAGGTCTGTAATTCGTAAAACAAAAGCAATATATAGTGAGTGGCAACCGCCATGCTGATGTAGAAAATTTGAAATAAAATAAACAAAAAAAAAATTTTGGCAGGTGTCAGGGGTGCATTCATTGGTGAAGTCATGGGCATAGTTCATGTTGTGGTTGCCACTGTGAGAACGTCTCATATTGATTATAGTGGTGCACTTCCCTATGGTTGAGTCTATAGTCTTTGTTCAATATCTTCTCTTTAAATCATCCATAGGTGTGATTGAAAGCACGGTTTGAGATCACAAGATAAAATCACAACTGCGAATTGCTTTATTACAACCCAACCTGTTGTTCTAGTTCTCTTTCTTCATAAATTCTTCTTTTTAGCATGTTTGAACTAGAAACAACAATTCTAACAAATAAATGTCAGATTCATGAGGATTTTAATAAATAAAATGGCAAAACAAGCTCAAATCCTCTCGAACTGAATAGAATAAATTCTAATTATCAAAATTCTCCTACAATTAAGCTTTGTTGTCCTTAAGCAAAGAGATAATCAAAACAAGGACAAGAACAAAAGCAAAACTCTCAAAATAGGAAAATATATGGTACTTCTCAAATTTCAATTTCAACAATTCTTTTATGCTTTAGCTTAATTGTCTTACCCCTATCCTTTTCAATCACCTAATAATCTTAGTAATCATCGCACATATTGCTCCATTTAATCTTACTATGACATGTGCCGATGTTACTTGTACTAGAATTATAAAGTTAATCTAAGTAAATTAGCCTTTACCTACATTGTTTAAACGTAATTTCAAAGTAAAATTTATCCAAAAGATCAATCAAAGTACGAGAGACTTGATTTGCTTTATCTCCTTATATGCAAAAGTATAAATTTCTTAATCACTTGTCTAACTATCACCCAAAGTGAAGGCATGTTCATCAATTTATCCCTTGAATCTTATTCCTACTTGTACTTTCAACTTTCTCTTCTTTTTTTTTTTTTTTTTTCTCAAGATAGATAGCCTAGTTGACAGTAGGAAATGAATCATGCTCTTCTGATAGACCAAAACTTGCCCTTATCAACCGGCCTTTATAGCACACATTTTTTTCTTTGTGAATTAGCAGAGGAATCGAATCTTACTCTTCTAAAGGACCAAGACCCACTTCATACTAACTAAATCATTTTAATGGCTTATTTAGTTGGCAGCGAGGACAAGTAATTACTTTTCTTAAGGACCAATAACTGCTCGTATCGACTCAGGCCTTTGATTTTTATATACTTTACATTGTTTTCAGTACAAGGAAAAATCTCAAGTTACAAAACTCATTTGGACCTTCACAAAAGACTATAAGGCTCTCAGAGCAAGTAATTAAAGAGTATACTAACCATTTAAGCTTAAAAACTAATTGGGTTAGTCTTAATAGGGGCCTTGAGTAAACTCTAAATCTAGATTCTTAGGTTAAATAATGAGTGAGACTACTTCATATGGATTTCACAAGGTAATTCTAACATTGGTAAAAATAACACAAACACAAGAGAGTGGTGTTCAATGATCATTTAAATCACATGGTGATTTACTTTAGAAAAAAGCAAGACGAATTGAACTTTTTTTCGCTCATTTAGTACCATTTCATTTTTTCCTATAAGTATAAGAGAGAAATTTGATCAATTTAAGCATAAATGACTCTTATCAAATTCAAATTCAACTTCAAGCTTATCTTTTCATCTTGCTAAACCCTTCATAAAATTTAGTGATGATCGTATGACTGACCGAGTTTTTAAAAAATTATAAAACTACAAGTTTAATTAGCTTCAGCCATAACTTTAAACAAGCGCACCTACCAAATAGCATAGAAACATTTAAGTCGTATGCTAAGGGATCATTAATACGTACCATACTCACTCTTATCTATTATCTAGCCTAAATATTCATAAGGCTGTAATGACCATGATTAAAGGAAAGCTAACTACTTATATGTAAATTTCAAATCAATTCACAAAAGATAAATTCATATTAGAAGAGATAGCTTAGATTTTGCTTCACCAATTTCATAAAGAATCACCATAAGATCATTGTTGAATATCTTAAACTATCGAATTCTCTAAGATATCTTAATATCTCTCTCAAGATCACTAACTTCTAAACCTATGTTCTACAATCGGAATCTCTTCTAACCATTAGCAACTTAGATTTACATTAGGAATAAGAATCCTTTGATTAATATCGCATCATGAAAATCAGATAAGCAATAGAAGGATTTCACCGCTTTATCCTTAGATGTTATGGCAATCCTCATTGATAGTTTAGATCTATTCAAAGGAGCAATCTATCGATCTATTCAATTAAAATCAAACATGAATTCATACGATGCACACATATAAATCCAAGAAAAAGTAGCTCAAACTATTAATTTGAAGAATTCAACTTTATTTAGTAAAAACATAAGTGAAATCACATGAATCAAGTTTAGATCCACAAAATCTAAGTAATATTCAATTATTTCTCCACAAGATTCATCAAGTTATGCATGATTTAGAAAAATAATGAAGAATTATGATAGAAAACACCTATGAAACTCAGAGATCCTTGCAATTGAACTCACATTGTCTCTTGAATTGATCCAAAGCCTTCAAAACCTAGCAAAGATTGAGTTTCTCTCATTAAATTCTCTTTAAAGTTAGTTATGATAAAAAAAAGTCTAAGATTGTGAGTGTTTCTATGTTATGTTAATTGTCAAAGTATCAGAAGGTTTGTAATTCATAAAACAAACACTATATATAGTGATCGAGATGCTGATGTGGCAAATTTGAAATAAAATAAGAAAACAATTTTTTGGAGAGTGTTAAGGGTCTAAAGGTGGAGTTGCGAGCGTGGTTCAAGTCGTGGTTGCCATTGTGCAGAGCATCTCGTCTTGATCACAGGCATAGAATTCCCTGTGACCGATTCTATGGTCCTTGTTCAATATCTTCTCTTTAAATCATGCACAAGTGCAGTTGAAAGCATGGTTTGAGATCTTAGGAATAAAATCACGATCGCAAATTGCCTTGTTATAGCCTAAGGTGTTGTTTTAGTTCTCTTTCTTCATCAATTCTTCTCTTTAGCATATTTGAACTAAAAGCAAAAATTTTAACAAATAAATGCTAGACTCATGAGGTTTTTAATAAATAAAAAGGCAAAAGAAAAATCCTATTGAATTGAATAGAGTAGATTCTTATTATCACCCAACATATGCGAGAAACAAATCAGCAAGCGATTAGATATGGACAATCTTAACCAAACACTTACAATCTAAGAACATTATATAATCATAAACACAGATCAAACAAATACAATTTCAAATCCATAAGTTAGCTAAACATCTCCAGGAAACCCATTTAACCCCCATAAACTTCATATTCAATTCATAACAACTCGTAATTACTTCTTGGGGTGTAAAAATCAATATTATCTGCCCAATTAGAATTATATAAACAAGACAAAAATAAATTAACAGAACATGGCCATTAATGTGTATTAACAAAACATGGTTATTAGCAGAACATAATTATTCATAGCAACATCCAGAGTTGTTACAAAGGTTATTAACATGTATTATAAGGAGTTTACAATACAAATTAAAGCTCTAGGTAGTAAATACACCACCAATGGAAGAGGCGAAAACACAACATTTTTTATAGCACTACAACTTCTGACGTTTAAAAAAAAAGTAACCCTAAGTAATGTTCTCTCTCGACCTACTTATATAGACATGGTGGAAAGCTTACTGTGTATATTGTGCATATCACGCGAGAAAGTAAAAAGCTTCTAAGGAGGCAAAAAAAAAAAGTTATCTTCCACTTGCCTTCGAGGCAATAGACGTCATTTTCCAAGCATGATTATTTCTTTGATTAGTAGTTGCCTAGAACTTAGGCCTCTCTTTAGTCATATCAAACCTAATAAGTTAGTTTTCAATGTTTTAAGGGCACTTAAGGTTAGGGTTTGATTGTAATCATCCAAAGTATTGATCATAACAATGGATCCAATTTCTCTTTCTTTTTTTTATTTAGGGTATTCTATCTCTTTGAAAACGGGGTTTCATTGTGGTAAGATTCCCTCTTTCACCATGTCAATTTCATTAGAGGGTTGCCTATACAAAGTGGGAATTTGATCATCTTCGTGTCATGTTAATTCTTCAACCATGGTTAGGTTAGGTTTTTTTTTTCTTTTTTTTTTGGCACCTTAATTTGTGGACATGTGTCAAATAACTATTAGTGCACTGTTTACAGAAGATAACATAACCAACTGTGTTAATAAAGGTAGTGTTTAAGAGTACGAAAAAGTTCAATTGGATATGAAATTTAACTTTTTAATAGTCGAGTACCTAATTGACTTTCATCAAAGTTTAGACACCAAATGGTATTTTTTTCTATATTTAAAATTCCATTGTCTACGATATTGTCAAGTTATCATTGTGAAAGAATTTACTTGCATGGTAGTACAATATAAACAATAAAAATAATATCATTAAAATATTAAACAAAATAGATAAAAAAAAAAACTTATTGAACATTAATACAAATGGGGGAGATTTCATTTTTTATTATCTGAAAGGATAACATCATATCTGTATCGGATCTATATTGATAATTTATTGGTATTGGATCATATCAGTTCGTTTGGTCATTTATGATAAAATTATCAATTTTTTCATCGGTATCGGTTCGGTTTGAATGCAAAACCAAACCATGAACCAAGAACTCAAATTTAAATAATTGCAATTTGTGATTTACCATGAATTCTTAATACCAAACTCTCCGATAAAAATGATAAGCTGAATTCTGTAAACACATCTTAATTAATGTTCCAAACAACTTGCGCTTGCCAAATATAATTTAGAACCTAGATCAACTTTACTCCGTTTCATGAGGCCTACATTCTTAAATATATAACAACTTCATTAGCGTGACAGAAACACAGAAAAGGCAATGGAGTAGCTCCATCTTTCTAATAAATAGGATATTAATACGGGAGATCCAATGTGGTCGAATTTTTTGCAGGAGAAGGTAATAACACAACTCAACACAAATGCTTGGGTCCGTTTGGATTTTCTGTTTGTTATCTATCGGTATCTGTATTTAAAATTATATAAATATAATCTTATTTATTTATATTTTATATATATTTGATTTATTTGATATTTTCATAAAAATTATATATATTTTTCATTATATATATTTTTTATATATAAATTATTGGATAAAGTTTGAAAAAAATATTTATCATTTTTCATTTACCTTATGTAAAACGGACCATATATATACTAATGAAATTTGTTATAAATGTAATATGTACCAATGATGATTTTATAAGCTGCGTTTATTATTTGTGATGTGATGTCTTTAAACAGTTTGATTTATTTTAGACGCACAAGTTCTGTCATTGATAGTGATACAAGCTTAAATGAAAGCGAAATGCTAAATCAAATCAAGACGCTCTTTAGGACCGTTGGATCAGGTAATACCAATAGCAATCATAATTCATACCCTCAATTTTCCCGCCAACTGCCATTCCAGTTAAGTGTTCACGCGCTTCACTCTCCGGTGTTGAGCACTCCTCCACCAACTTCCCTGTAACCGTTTCCATTTTCCGTTAAAAAATATATATATCGCAGTTTGAGAAATCCCGCGAATGCTTTTATACGCTGACTGATTTCACTGCGTTCCACTTAACTCACTTCACACTAACGCTCATCTCTCTCTCTCTCCAACCAGTAACAACCAGGAGAAGGAGTTCGTTATAAATATCCATTACAAACTTTCTCCAGTCATTATTCAACCACACTATTCTCCTAATGGCGAAACCACCATTCGTTTACCTCCTCCCTCTCTCTCTCTTCCTCGCCGTTACCTTCGCCGCCATCGACGACGGCCTCGCCTTCACACCACCACGCCACCGCACTCCTCTCTTCCGAGCACCACCACACCTCCTCTCTCTCTCCAACCTCCCTCTGAACCTGTCCTCTCACACCTCGGCTTCCATGAGCTCGCTCTCGCCGTACCTTCCCTCGCGGACTCTCCTTCCTTCACCACCTGGAGCGGTCCTTCTACTCTCTTCGCTCCTTCCGACTCCTCACTCCGATCATGCACTTCTTGCTCCACTCCTCGCATCCTCAGCGAACATATCGTCCCGGGCCTCTTCTCAGTCCCCTATCTCCGAACCCTGACTTTCGGAACGAAGCTCGAAACTATGAACTCTGGTCGTTGCCTCACGATTACCTCAGCAGTTAATAAGATGACGAATGCGACGAGCGTTTTCATCAATGGAGTTGAAATCACTCATCCGGATATGTTTAATAATGGAATCGTTGTTGTTCATGGACTTGACGGATTCGTTTCTCCGCTGTCGCCGTTTTCCTGCAGCGTTGATCGGATGACGACCTTGTCGTTTCCTCTCCCGCCGTTAAGTGCCGGAGTTCCTTCTCCGGTTAATGCGTTTAATGCTCCGAGACGCGATGTTACGG
Organism: Combretum micranthum; assembly: GCA_024138025.1. Taxonomy (NCBI): domain Eukaryota; kingdom Viridiplantae; phylum Streptophyta; class Magnoliopsida; order Myrtales; family Combretaceae; genus Combretum; species Combretum micranthum. The sequence goes on from JAMXBD010000375.1 coordinate 339,679, forward strand.
CTCCGTTCCAGCGGATTCGGAATCCTCGCTCTGGCGATGAAGATCAAGTATCCGGAGCTCGTGAGTCTCCAGAACATGACAGTATTCGCGATCGATGACGCTTCGATCTTCACCGGAGCGCATAGTTACGTCAGTAATATCAGGTTCCACATCGTTCCGAATCATTTCTTGGAGACTCTTGACTTGGACAAGCTTCCGGTAGGAACAGTGCTCCCGACGCTTGAACGAGGACAGTTTCTGCTGGTTACGACCTCCGGTGGACCAGCATCGATGAGAATCAATTACGTGAGGATCAAGATACCGGAGATCATGAAGAATTTGAAGATCATCGTGCATTCTCTGTTCTTGCCGTTTCCTCATATTCATCCTGCCTCCCTAACTGGTTTGGTTAATGTTGATCATACGGAAGTAAGCAGTATGGATGCGCCGAACCAGACGAGTGCCACCTCAGCTATGCGGATCTGTGCTGCGTTGGAGGAGCACGGAGGCTGCGGATTAATTCCTCCGTCTATGGACGTTCACACGCCAATGGCATGCAGTGAAGCATCATCACCAATCTTTACTGCTAATAATGCATCGTGAGTTTAGATTCCATTCAGTTGGTTCTTGTGTTCCATCTGTCTAGTGTATATTGTTTGATGTTCCGCGTTAGGGTTTGCAAATAGGAGTGAATGATTTACTTTGCTTATATTGCAAAATGTAGGTTGCAGGAATTAGTCCTTTTCATTCTCTCGTGTCAATAAAATTAATTTCACGATATGAATATCCTTTCTCGTGATTTCCTTTCATTAGCTCATCGTTCCATTTGTATGGTAACCGTCCTTGTAAGTCTTAAGAATCCTTAATTTCCTCGAATATAACAAATCCGCTTTTAGATATATGAAAAATCTCCCTGGATCCGGTGAACCGTAACATACTGATAGTCTTGGGCGTATTAAGAAATATCTTTAAGAAATTATAGCAAGTCAAGTATTTTGAAATGACTCAGGCATATCATTACGAACCAATTTTCAACCAAATCTTAAAGGAAATTAACAATAATCAGTTTACTTCACAACATATAGAAAGTATACCCTATATCGTCGAACCATGATATACCGGAACTTTTAGGCTAACCCGTACATATTCAAGGTAAAAATCAGCAAAAACAGTACAAAAGAGGAAATTACTCATTTAGGGATGATGAATCGGTATAGTAATCAAGGCAATCCCTCTGTTTAAGAATTACTCAAAAGAGTACCACTAGATTTCAACCACCTCAGCATGTATTACGATAAAAGCAACTAGCATCCGAAAGTCCACTACAGATTGGTCAAAGACTTAATTGGCTATCTTGGAACAAGTACAAAGCACTCATTAATACCAGACACTTCAGACTTGAACCATTGCACTAAGCAAATCTGATGCGAGCTTAGCAAAACAGAAGGGCAGAGAGACTAAAAACAGAAGAAACCCAGCTGCTAACATCAGATACTTCACAAGCTATCCCTAAATAACCTAGAAAGGATCACCACACAGCATGTACAAAGCATTTCAGAGTTTTCTCCCTTCAAGAGAGCAAAATAAATAGGGAAAGATGAAACAAAGAAAAGCTGATCATACAATCCGCGCAAAATTACATCTTTTACACTTGGGAAAATTGAATGGAACTTGGTTAAATGAGGAGGAAGCAACTGTGCAAGTATCAGTGTCAAATCCAGACGTATTGATTTTTCGGATCAGGCACCCAAGGGCCCCACTCCCCAGCAAAAGGTCCAGGAAGAATATCATAGGGCATTCATCGATATCTTCTTCACCAATGCATGCAAATTGCTCAAGATGATATGGGCTCATATGGGTAAGATAACCAAGGGTGTTTTATTGCCTCTGAAGCAGAAGGACGCCTTTCTGGGTTTACTTCAAGGAGATGGGCAACAAACTCAGTGAAACCTTGATCTCCCATTGGCAGTCGATGCCGTAGAGAGGTCTTCTTTGGAATAAGGTACTCCAGTCTGTTGGTATCCTGGAAAAAGATAGAAACATTCTACTGTTAAATAGTTGAAAATACAAAGAGAAAATATATGCTAAAGGATCTCAAGCTCGGTTAGCAAGATAGTCTCCACAACAGTGTTCCACTAGAAGAGCTCATGCCACCTACTAGCCAAATAGCAAACAGAAGAAACAGCCAGATCTTCATAATAATAAAAATGCATATCATCAAAAGGGAAATGAGAACACAAGGTAAACACCGAAAAACAAGCCCTGCTAGGATTCAAACAACAGCATTGATACCTAATTAATAGTGCATAAAACCAACTCAAACACTTGAAACAGTCTAAAAATTTACTTGACATAAGAGTAAGACCAAATGACAACATCAATTGTATTTTGTGCACCTTGGGAAGACCCAAGCCACAGCTAACATTCACTTCAATGATCTAGGATAGGGGATACATGCAAATCTCAAGAAAAATTCCGGAGTTCTATCTTCTTTTCCCTATCAATTTACAACGACGAGGGATCAAACATAAATAAAGAGACTTCATGCAGAGAATGATAAATACTCTTCTTATATCCATTTATTTTGCAATGCAGCCAAAAAGGGGAAAAAAAAATTAAAATATCCATTTATGTATGTGTGTGTGTGTGTGGGGTGTAGCTAAAGCAAATTCTCTGTTGCATCTGGGCATTAAGGTTCTGAAGGAAGTACAATCAGTGCAAGGCAGTGAAATTTGGTCAAAGAAATGGAAACATGATCTTTCACCAAGCAGGAATTTTCTTACCTGATTCCTCTCATAAAGCATATGATTTTTGGTAAAATATTTATATGTATCTCTTCCTTTAGCTAGCATTTCCTGGTCAATAGGGCCTATGATTCCAAGTACACGAGCAAGTAATGTTGCAGGTGAATCATTTTGGAAGAGTACCTACACCAAGAAAAGCAAGATCATGTTCTTCCTTCAAGCATTTTAAAAAAAAGTAAAGAGAAATTCAAAACAGGTGCACCTGTAAAACTATGTAGTTGCAACAAAAGTCAACAAACTGTAAGAAATTGATAAGATAGAACCGTGCCAAAACTCAAAGACAACTGACTTTCAATCCTAAGCAAATGATAACAATTATTGCTTCATACATATCATCAGCATGGAGTTCTACTCTCTGCCAGTTGTGATATCCAATCTACTTTGCCCTCTGGTCGGATGAACATAGGCAGTCTAGCCCTGTGTCAAGAACTTTTCAAAGTCCCTATTTCCTATCTTCTTTAACAACTTTCAAATATACCTTATTGAGTAGAAACACTCATGCAGCAAACACCAAAATGCAGATCTTTTTTTGCTTTTTTACAATAGAGACACAGCAATATGTAGACCTCATTACCTCTACAAATAAACTACCATCATCCTACATGACTCAGACCAGTCAAGTCAATATTTTGTATATGGTGGTTGTGCACTCAGCACTTTCCAGCTAACCAATTTGATATTTGAGTTCCTGGACTATCAAATTAGGCCAACCCCTTGGAGTTTAAGTGCAGATTAAGCAACTGCAATGTGTGAGTGCACAGGATGAGTTGGCCTTCTGTGATTTTTTCATGCCATCTGCGGATCATTTTAATATTACCCAATCAAATTTTTTAAATTTTGGCAGAGAAAAAAAAAATATACATATGATACACACATTTACAAGCTCCCGAATACCTAAAAAGTCCACTTCTCGATATAATTCATTACGACACGTACTTTATTTGCCAAAACAGTTCTTTGCTCTAGTCGAGTGAGCCCGTAGTAATCAACAGGGACATCTTTAAACTCAAAAGACAATTAAAGAAAATCACAGACTTCCAATATGCTTATTAACAAAAACTATCACTTGACAGTAGGATTTATTTCTATGACAAAGTTTTAATTTATAAAGAAAAGAGGATATATCATATTGTGGAGGTGAATCTAATTTTGAACATATCAACCCGTTGTTTTCTTCTGGTGTAAGAAATTAAATAAAATTACACACGAGATGATACACAAATTGAAATTACTGTCCCATTCTAAATTTCCTTTCCAAAAGAAGCCACATCAAACTCTTTCCACAAGACAATAAAGAATAAATGGGACATATATGAGCAAATTCCTTTGAAAACTAAAATAAAGCCTCCTTGATATAGAAAAAAGGAGCGAATACTTACTGTTACTAGAAGTTCAAATATTATACTATACAAATGTCTTAAGATGTGTAATTTCAAGCAAGAGAGCTCTTTTGTCTCCCCAAAACAGCCCCTCTTTAATCAAATACCACAAAAAGAGAGAGAGAGAGAGAGAGAAATAATTGCTTGGGGGAACTTATAAGTATTATGATTATTTTGCTAAAACATCATAAATGAGCTCAGTTATTGGTTAATCATACACCATGCAGTTATGCTGTTAATCGGACAAATAAACTTGTGGACACAATTAACCAATCATCTAAAGTTTTGAGAATTATATCATCACAAAGAGCACAGTATGGTGATCATCAGCCTAAATGAACTAAGCCAGTCATTTGATCAGATATGCAGTTAACAGGCAGGATTTATTGATACATCAAACTCCATCATCAGCATATGACAACCCCCACAACAAGCCCCCCCCCCCCCCCCCCCCCCCCCCCCCCCCCCCCCCCCCCCCCCCACCCCAATAAATAAATAAAAACCAAAAAATAAAAACACCACCCACACCCCCACCCAAAACAACCAAAAAAAAAAAAAGAAGAGAAAACTCCATCATCAGCAAGGCATTAACACAATCTCAGATGTCATAAATAAAGGTAAAGAAGATAACACTGTTACCATAAGAAGAAAGGATCATAGGTATGAACATGCTAGTCAAAAAGAGATGTGAGACAAATATGATTAAGGTATGCACTTACATTGCCAGTGCAAAGTTCAGCTAAAATACAACCGAGAGACCATATGTCTATCTTCTTGTCATATGGGAGTCCCAGAATAACTTCAGGTGCACGATAAGACCTTGACTGAACATAGGAGCAGAGATGATCGGTCTCAAAACAGCTGCTCCCAAGATCAATTACCTTGACTTCACACCTACTGTAACTTTTAACCAATATATTCTCAGGCTTCAAATCACAATGTATGAGTCCAAGGCTATGCAAGAACTGAAGTGCCTCCAGACATTGAATAGTTATTGACTGCATAGAAAGTATGAATAAGCCTTTAATGCAAATAACAAATAACAAGCAGGGAAAGTGTGGTTCGATATGTGAAAAATTGAAAACCTGCAATCTCGGCATTGTGAAATAAACCTCTCCTCCTGACTCTCTGTTAAATCTGTGAAACTCATACAAGTTTGCCTTGAGAAGCTCACAAACTATCAACAAGTGCTCCTGCACAAAATTCCAGAAAGTTTGAACCATGTTATCAACTACACATTAAGTTGTTCTTGTAGACCAAATTTTGAGTAGCCAAGAACATGCATATGATTGCAGACCTGGTCAGAGAATTACACATCCATGTATTAGATGCATTTCTATCTTCTCCTTTAGGGACAAAATATCACATAAATAAACACAACGATGGTAAACATATTGTTCTCAATCTTAGTGTCAAAGCAAGAAGGCTACCAAAGAATAGATGCATTAAAAGGACAATGACATCTTCAGCCTGTACAAGCAATTTACTAGTTTTCAAATATATGTAACAGTAGAAACAGACAAGGTCATGCTAGCTCAGAAACATTATAAACTCACGGCACATCATTCACACTATTAAGCTGCGAATCACCAAATTGAAATATCAGTCATGCTTATATAAAATTGTCCACTCAGAGAAACATCAACGAGAATTGAATGACCTAGGGAGAAGATTCAGCAAAGGAGTCATAGATCCTAAATGAATCACAATTGCTAACAATTTGGAGGAGCAAGGTGATTCGTAGTATGAACAGATCACATTTAAAAACATCCAGAAAAGCTCCATGAACAAGGTCTTATTCCAGGAGATGACGTCAGCAGTACAAGTAATTTTTCACCTGATTTTAGTCTATGGGAGCCACCCCCAATTTATTTGGGGGAGAGAGAGAAGGGGAAAACATACCAGAAAAACAAACCAAACACAACTAAAACAGTTGAAGAAGCAAATGAAGGTCTTCTCTTACTCGGTAATAGAAATAATCATACAATCGCAGAATGTGGTACTTGTCACCAGGGTCATGCTTATTGACATACTTGAGTAGCTTTATTTCGTCAAGGCTCTGATCGAAAAAATCCTTGTTGTTCTTTATAATTTTCACACAGACATCCATGCCTGTATGTAAATCATGTGCTTGTATAGCCTTGCTGAATGCAGCAGAACCAAGATACTCTGTAACATGATACCTTCCAGCTATGACCGAATTTAAAACAACATGGAAGTTCTTGTCCTCCTCAAAGCCAGTCCTGAACAGCAAAAAGTAGAGTCAAATGTTGGATTGAACCATGCACCAGTTTAAAAAATGAATCAAATCAGCATTTCTTTGCCTCAAGTAACAATATTACAAAAGTACTTTTGGAAGAATGGATTGAAATTTCTTTGCTCATAAAGTACATGCAGTAAATGGCCAGATAGAATAATAACTGTAAAACAAAGAAGTTAAATTTTCTCACAGTAAATCAAGAGAATATACAGTCAAATATGTCTGCAGGATTATAAGGACCCCAAAACACTTAAACTTAAGAAAGCCACACTAAAGGTTAAACTTGCCTATTCTTTCTGTGGACAATTTTTAGGTTAAAGGTCTCAAATTCCTCCTCCTGGGCCTTGATTTGCCTGACTTGCTCCTGGACAGCAACTGCTTCTTCATCCTCAAGCAAAGCCCCAGGGTCATCTTCCCTTGTGTCATCAACTTTTCCATCCTCTCCTTTTACCATATGATCTCCTTCAGCAAAACCATAATTTGAACGTGAAGATGGAGAAAAATTTTCTGAATGTTCAGCTTTTGCATTATTTTCATCTCTTGAGCTCTCAGCAGTTGAAGAACTGCTACTTTTTCGTTTCCATCTCACAAGCATGTCATCCGCATCAAGTAAAGAATTGAAATTCTCTGCAGTTCTACCTGCAATGGCAGTGTTGCAGTGGTCTGACTGCAGTGAATTACTAGACCCTGCCTGAAATAACTGCCTGTCCTTCAACGGAGGAGGAAAAGAAAACCCTACTTCAGTTTGACATTGTACTTGTGTTTGTACCCCTTTGTTATTCCCAACAAGATACTTACTGGATCCGTCATTGTCATTTTTCTTCTTGTCTTGACTAGACCTGTCAATATATTTCTTATCTGTTTCACTCCTAGAGTGCCTGGACCCACAAATTCCAACCTCATGGCCATAGAATTCTGGATCCCCTTCACTACTTCCTCCAACTAAACTATCTCGAACTTCACTACCAATATCAGCAGCATCACTATTGATACCCACACCAATTGATCTAACAGAACCGTGATGATCATCATCTATACATATATCATCCATCCGTGGCCTCAGAGATTCATGTAAACCTTTCCCATCCTCTAACACAACAAGCTCATTAGACTGAGTAACAAAACCCTGCCACACAGGTTCAGAACGCATGAAATTCAGTTCTTCATCATCCATCAGTTGTCCATCATATTGAGCAATTAAATCGTTATCAGGAACCTGACCATAAACTTCTTTCCCTGATAGTCCAATGGGATCGTCTGATGCCATAACTGGTGCAATATTTCTGCCCTGAAGATACTGTTCACCAGAGAAATAAGAGTCCTCCTCAGCAAAAGACTGATCATCATCCTCGTCTTTCGTTGGGCCTCTTTCATGTGGATCCGGAACACTCCCATGGGCAGTTCCCTTTTCATTGTCACTGGGGTAGTCAATTTCATGGGCAAGGAACCAGGCCTCATCCTCAATGGGCTGTCTTGTGTATCCAACATCATTATCATCATCATATTCATCAGAATCCCAGTACTCATTTGGATAGTCAATGGACTCACTTAACCCGTCTCCAACGGTTGCAAAACCCGATACTAAATCTGAAGTATCCTCAGCAATGCCATGACTAACAGAGAGCCAGTTACCTCCAGCAAGCCGCTTCCCACCTGAATTATAATAAGAACTTGAAGAATCATGCCCATCTTGAAAGATATCACGGAAATTTCAATGAAAAAGCAAGGTATGTAATGTCACATTAAGATCAAATCAGAAACCAGAGACACATTTAGCAGTCTATACACATGAACATATACAAACAATTCATTTACTTACTCAAAAAAGCTTTACGGAATTTACAAGTGCAGTAACATATTCAAAGATTCACAAGTTTAGTAACACATTCAAAGATCTCCTAGATATTGAGCACCACAGAGAGGCAAAAACAATTGCATACTGCTCAAGAACAGCTCATTATTTCAGGATTTCACATTCAAGTCTTATAGCATTATACAAGAAGCCATATAGATCGTATTTCAACATGTAATTAACTGACAATGCACCAAAGAGTCCCTAACCTAGCTGCTTCAAAGAAATAAATAATGAAAAAAAGATGTTGAAGTGGAAACCAATCTATAAAGACTCTAGAATGCAACAGAACACGAGCCAAAAAATAGATGATTTAATACTAATGTAATGTTCTGGGTTAGTGCTTGCCCTCTGCTTCACTTATCCAAAGAGACATCAATACCATCCTTTTTTCGTCCAATTGTTTCTTTTTGTTAGAAAAAGTTAAGAAACATTGTCCATAGAAATAATATTAGATACGGACACAAAGTTAATAAGACGCGCAAAGCAATTAAAGCCCTAAAAAGAAGAAAAATACAGCATAGAAAAGAAAAGATACAGATAAACAACACAACCAAGGGCTCATTTATTTCAAGAGTTACAAGAGAACCACGTTTCCATCAGAATATAATCCTGAACATGACAGCAACTACCCTCTAACCAGGCAGCTTCCACTCCGTCACCACCCCTAGTTCCTCTTTCATGATTTAATAGCCGCTACATTTGACTGAAACAATAATTATAACAATGGCAACTCACCCAAAAAAATTATAACCACTGCAGCTAACACTAGAAAAAAGTGCAACAGGGCACAGTCTCATGGAAAAGAATCCAGAATAAAGCAAAACAAGCTAAAAGATATTATGGGTCAGCAGATTTATCATCATAACTGACCTGTGGCATTTATCTCTTGCCCTATAGGAACATCTAGATATGAACCCATCAGGAAGGTATTATCAATACTGGCAAGTTTAGCCCCCAGTCCATCCCTATCATACTTGTCTTCCCAGTTATACATCAAGGACTTGTCCTCTGACTTGAGTTTGACAGGGGGCAATCGAGGCAACTCCTCCCTTGGATTCTCAAATGCGAGTGGAAAGCCTATGCTGCTGAAGCTCTTTTGCTCGGAATTTCCTTCTGATTTAGCAAAATACAAGGCTCGACCCACTTCATCAACCTGTTCTTTTATAGCTGCCCTAGCATCATTTGTTTCAATTTTCCGTTTTTCTTCTATTCTGTCAGCTGAAATGAAAGTGTCACTGCCTCCTTTTGCAAATGGAATGACAGTCTTGACAGAACAATCTTTCCATGCATCCTCAGCCTGTCTATACCATATTCCATTCTCAATATCATCTGTGCAGCATACAGCAGCATTCTTGCCTGATTTTTCAATTCCCTTTGATGTATTTGTGGGTTCCACATGAGACTTACTGGTACTGCCAATCCATGAGTACCTCTTCTCATCAGAAAATATTATTTCTTCACCTGGGATAACATCAATTCTGCTGGCACCTGTTACCTCCGCAGGAACAAACCTTTGCTTTTCAGATATCTCTAGCTTTGGAAAGTGTTTAATGCTATTACAAACATCATCTTCCTGAGGATCAGTAGGACCATTGCTAGGATGTGGCTTCCACAAGTTTAGATCTAGCAATGAATCTTTGGAACCTTTAGAAAAAGTGAAGCTCTTATCACTAACTCCTCTTGGTTCATTAGGCCTACCATGTTCACAAATGGCAGAGTGGTTTTTCCTTTTGCCCACCATGTTTTCATCTGTGCCACACCCTATTTCCTTTATGATAAGTTCCGGGGAAACCTCATCACTCCCTCGAGAACTTGAGCCTTGACGTACTGCAACTGGCTTATCACCATTCTGCTCTGGTACTTTACCAGAGTCCTCTTCAACTTCAAGCTTAAGTTTCTCAAAGAAGCCATTCAAATCAGGGCGATTATTCAGCTCACTAAGTAAAGCAGCCTCTGCTCTGGAGAACTTATTTTTCCGAAGAAAATCAAGAATGCTATCAATAGAGTTACCATTGGCCATTGTCGAACAGTGTCACTCTAGGATGATAGATTCAAAGTACAACAAAGAAAACGCATTTAATCAATAGAAATTGACTTGTCATAATACAAATTTAGAAGCTTAACTTTTTCCAATAACAAACATGTAGAGAGTATAGAGCTAAACGCATATATGCCCAACAAGAAATACTCACCTCGGTGATCAGAACTACTGTCGAGCTCAAGCAAGCTGGACTTGGCACTTCATTACTTCTGACAAAAATTAACACTTCAAAAGTCAGTTTGCATCCGTACCAAATTCAAAAAAAGTCCGAACTAAGCATCCTTTTATAAATATCCATCAGTATTCCCTGATTTCAGTATTATCTGCTGATATACAAAATGACTTCTTGAATTCGCTTTACTATCACTGTAACCCCCCAAAGAAACATTGCCCCCTCAAAAAAACCCACATTCCATTGCCACCAAACGCACAAACTTTAAATTAAAAAATCTAACTTTAGCCACCCAAAAATCAAATGAATTGACCCAAGATCCCAAATTAACTCAAAACCCTAAAAATTTCAACCTGCAAAAGCAAAACCCAGAATCCCCCAAAACTCAAAATTTCAAACACAAAAGTGAAAAAGAAGAAAGACCCACAAACCAAGTGCCCCAAAACTTAACAACTCATGAAATGAAACAACAAGCAAGCATAAATAGCACATTTCGCATATATTTATCACTAACAGATCGAACCACAAGTTAAAGTGGGAAAAAAAAAACAAAAAGAGAAAAATTACTTACAAAGAACACAGAAGTAGTCCACCATGTAACGAATCAGAATCTGTAATACCATTACCAACTACTTTAACGTGTTATGAATTGCAACGAAGCAATAAGATTTTAGCTTTGGGGGGTGTTGTTTTGTTTGTTGTTTTTCTTCTTCTCTTTTTTCTTTTTTTTTTTAATTGAAAATGTTTTTACATAAATTTTTTAATATTTTTGGCCTGCCTTTCGCCACTAGCTTTGTTTACCTACCTGCAGGCCAATCACCCAGGGGGGTTTCCTTTATTTAATGAATGTGAAAAAGTAATTGGGAAAAGGAGCGGAAGATAATTCTTTTATTTTTTGTTCTCTCCTTTTCGAAAGAGAAAAGTAAAGGAAAATTGAATTTTAATTTTTTGGATTTAATACAATAAAAGTTATAAATGGATGTCTCCCACACTAAAAAGAATTTAAATAATTTTTTTAATTTCATTTATATTATGTAGTGATAATAATTTTGATAATATTTTATTTTTCATTATTTAAGTATTATGATTATTGCAAGGACACAAAACTTTATGTTTATATCCTATAATTTTTTTTCCTGCCGGAAAATGCAAAATTTTAAAGCCTTTTTTTAATTTTTTTAAAAAAGGAAACATTTAGATTTGTGTGAAATTGAGGTGGACATGTGAGGGTATGATTTCGCCTTGCAATTTGTGTACAAGGGATTTGGAACGCGATCCGACGGTCAGGTTTGAGCAATATACCTCCATTTGTTTTTTCCCTTCTTCTACCTTCTTTTCCCCGCTTTCCTTCCATATTCTCAACAATTTTTTTAAAATTCTTTTTCAGCTTTTCTAGTTTAGAGTAGGGGGTGGAGATGATTTAAGCCGATTTACAAACTACTCAACTCAATTTCACTCAAGTTCAATTTGAAAATAATCAAGTCGAGTTTTAGCTTATCAAGCAATTTATCGAGTTGAGTTCAAACCTTATATATTTAGCTTGAATAACTTGTAAGCATAATCGACATCTATCAAGATCAAGTTGAGTGAAAATATTAATCAAATTTAAAGAAGGTATTGGTATTAACATTGTTTTAATTAAAATTAAAATTATTTTTTCAATAAATCAAGATTAAACAAGCTTAACCAAATTGAGTCAAAGTTTATGTAATGTTATATTGAGATGGACTCAAATTTACAATTTTAAGGGTAAATTATACCGAAAAGTTGTAACGTTTGGAGGTAAGTTCATTAAAGGTCACTACATTTTAAGTGATTAAATATAATAATCAATGTTTTGCAAAAATAAGTAAAAGAATGATAGAGTTTAACGTTTTAAGTGATTAAATATAAGAATCAATGTTTTGCAAAAATAAGTAAAAGAATGTATCAATAATTAACTAGTGAGAAAAATCAAGGAAATTAATTGAAAATTATTTCAAATGTTGATACCTTATTTGAATACTTTATGAAACATTAATTCCTCTTTTTAACTACTTGAAATGTTGATACTTTAAATGAACATACCCCTAAATGCTAATACCTTTTAGTGTAATTTACCTTAATTTTTTCATGAAATTATATTAAATTGTATGGGCTTCATATATTTGGGAACGATTAGGAGAGTTCTAAATTGGTAAATTTGGATATGCTTCTTTAAAATTGTCCAATACATTGGTGAATTTAGGTAGACTTTGTTAAAATTGTCTTATATATATTCAACATTTCTTCGCAAACTTAGCCATCAATTAAGTATCATTATGTATGATTGATGCTCATGTGCTGAAAAGTCTTCATTTTAATTATGTGTTGTATCAAGGATGCATTCACTTATTAAATTATTATATGGCCATTTTGAAAGGAATTAATTGCTAATTTAGAATTGCACAATTCTTGTTAGTGGTATCATGCTAATTGTGCTATAAAAGAGCAAGGTGTTTTTTTTTTATTACTATATTTGTATCTTAATTTACATGTATATATTTTTTTAAAGATCTGAACATATGATGGTGTGTCAGAATTGAGATACGAGAAAGACATAATAGAAATAGCTTCATGCAACAATTTTCAAGTTATAGAGATGCAATCCAACATAATTTTTATCAACTACAATTAATAGGACCTTAAACAAGAAGAAGAGTAGCACTATAGTGTCAATTTTGCAAGTTAAGAGCACCCATTACCATAGGTGTGGAGAGCTCATGTATATTCTTACAACGCTTAAGATTTAATGCAGTTGAAACAATAGAGAATACTCGATTAAATGAGGATTGAGTTTCTCTAATGATGTAACCACCAATAAACCAAAAATGACAGCAGCATGCTAATCGAAGCTTCAAAATGCAGATAATGCCAAATAGACCTAAGCTTTGTAGTTTTTTAATTGAACAACATTAACATAAGAAAACAAAGTTGATTTGTCGAACATTATTGTAATTCGAACTACTCTCCACGTTTAGAGCCCAAATTTAACCTGCACATATGCACTTCCGATAATCTAAGCATAAGGACCATTGAACACTTGCAATCAATATGATGATGGTGATTTAAATTGCGAAAGCCAAGTTAATCTTGTTGACAACAAATGACCAACTAAGTTGCAATTAAGAGATTGAGCTACGAATAGGTTAGCTAAAGGATACTAAGCTCAATTAGACTAAAAAAACTACGACCAAATTTAGAGTCATGAGCTGAGCAATACACCAATCGATCCTAATGCCAAGCAACCCCTTATCACTCCAAGCTCCAACAAGCAAAACCAAAAAAACTTCAACAAGTACCTAATTGAATTGCTCTCAATATAGTTAAGCGTTCCAAATGTTCACTTAGTCTTTTTGCTGGATCACTTAGTCGACTAGAATTAAAGTCCTAACATCCAACATAATTCAAAGATAGCTAAGCTTATCTTCGAGATAGAGTTCTTAACTCTAAGTAAATTGAGTTATTCAAAGTTGTTTGAATTGTCACTATTAATATTCAAAGAATCGAGTTGATACTATGGGAGAAAAGTTGAAGACTGAGTCGAGAATGAGCAATTCATGTTAAGCTACTAATAACCCAAGTAAGAATCATTCAAGATACCATCCGAAAATATTGATTAATTTATTTTATCTTGTTGAATTGAGCCAAGAATTTTGTCATGGAATAGCCACTGTTTCAAATTGAAGAAAATTTAAGCATGCAGGAAACCAAGAATGGAATTCGATATGCAATAGACTCATACCGTGGACCTGATAGCATCAATAGTAGCGCAAGTAGCATTTGGATAATTGTAGCACATTGTGATCGGACATTGATCAGCAAAGTGCATTGACTAATTTCTAAACAAAGTTAACCTCTAAGCTTCTTCTCTAAAGACCATATAGTTTTCAAACAAAATCTAAGCTACTTCTCTACCATGACTGAATACCAAGTAGAATAGCTTATTTGAAATGATTAAAGTGCCTATGTTAAGAATACTGGGCATCAATTACTAAATCGGATAGAGCTGCTCTAAGTTGCAGATCGATAAAAGTCATTGTGTCTTGAGACCATATTGTAGTCAAGATACAAATATGAGCAGATATTTGAGACATAATAACTAAGCTATTCTTTATCCAAGCTAACTTTCCTAATATTGAACCGGGTCATATAATTTTTATTTTATTTTATTTTCTCTTATCTTTGTGGTATTGGCCATGATTATTGAAGCCCATTTTGTAATCACCTAGGAGCTTCCATTTTGGTATTCTGTACTTTGATAGATAGTCCACCATACTATCTTATACACCCAACCATACACTAGCACTACGCACTTTCTTATCCAACACACAACACCATACTAAACCCATTTATTCACATAATCCATCTGTCACTTATTTCATTCATCCCACACTTTACACACATATACCTTACTCTCCATAGAAATATTCACTCCATTCATATCACACTCTCCACCTCACCTATACACTTCACCTTCGACATATACCCATACATATTACCTCTCCATTATTCTCATCATTTTTTTAATACTATCCATTGTTGATTTCCAGCATGGAGTTGGACAAGGACTCAAGAAGACATTTTAGTTATTTTTAGGTGTATCTATGTCCTTTATCTTGTACAATGGATTATGTTTAATTTATTGTTATTAATGAAATCATGTTTATGTGTATGAGATAAATTGTTTTAATGGGATTATGTATTGGGTTAATGGATTTAACAATTTGTCGAGTGTTAAACTTGTATGTTCAATATAGATTTTGATGAGATAATATAATGCATAATCAACTATTCAATTGGTATAAACTGCACTTAATTAGTCAAATATATGATGATTATTATGTTATAATATATATGTGTATGTTGTGTGTCTTTATGGCAATTCTGTATGTTTTTAGCAGGAACAAAATGAATGATGAACAGTACAATTGAGGGCTAAGTCAAGAGCTAGATAGCTTCATTCACTAATGCGTGATAAACTTAAGACCAAAGCTTAACCAGCCAAAAAATGCAGAGACATTAATTAAGGGTCACATCAAGGGGTCAACAAGTCAATTAGTCAAGATACTACAAAGTTAAGACCAAAGCTCGACGAGTTAAAAAATGCAAAATCATTAGTCAATGGATTCGTTGAGGGCTCAATAGGTTCATTGGTTAGGGCGTAATAAGTTCAAGACTAAGACTCGACAAAGTTAAAAAAATCCATAGCCTTGGTCGAGGGGTTCATCGAAGACTCGACAAGTCAATGTTCTTGGCACGATGAGTTCAAAATCTAAGACTCGACGAGACAAAGATAAATGACTTGGTTGAAGCCAAAAGCGAGGTGCGGCACATTGAGGTGCGACAAGTTTAAATTTAAGGCTCGATGGAGTGTACGTAAGCAAAGAGTTTTCAATGGCAAAATTGAGGTATGACACTTTGAGGCGTGATAAGCATTAGGGTGCAACAATTTAAATATTGGAAGCAGATGTAGCAAAAAAGAGCCGTTGAAGCGCAATTAATGCTTGGTGACTTAAAAAAGTTATCTCTAGCGTACATTTAATTTTTTGAAGGCTATATATACTCTATCCTTAGGAGATTCAACATAAGTGAAGTGCAAAGCTTTTATTTGCAAACTAGCTTTTATTTGCAAACTAACAAATTATTAATTTTCTTATTCTCTTGTTGATTAAATTTGCAAAATCTGCAAAGAGAGAGAAAAATATTGTAGTACTCTGTTCTTGTATTTGCTATCTATCTAAGAGCATCTAGAGAGAGAAACGAAATAGTTTATTTCCTAAGTGTTGTAAAAACGTATATTGCTCATGGTGTTTTTGCAATGATAAATAAAGTGGTGATGAAGTCCTCGATTGGAGGTATTGGTGGACCGTAGAAAGTAGGAAGTGGACTGAACTCTATGTTAAATTTGGACTAATATTTTCTGTCCCTATCTCTTTTATATTTCATATTGTAATATGTTGTTATTTTATTCGTTGCCATTAAAGTTATGTTTGAGCTGCCCATTAAAATTAATTTAGGGGAAATACTCAATTGACCTTCCCCACCCAACCCTCCCCCCCTCCCCCTCCCCCCCCCTCCCCCCCAGCCCCTTCTTGAGTATTTTATAGTGCATTTTTACATTTTTATTTGGTATTCAAGCCTCGTCTCTATCTGTTGTGCTTAATCACATATAGATTAAAGATCATAACATCTAATGCACTAGTGTTTCTAAGAGGTAAGCTATAAATAGACTACTGTTTCTAAGTGGGGATAATTATCCATATTGAAAGTGTAGGACGAAATTTTTTCTTAAAGCTCAAAATAGATTAATTTGGAATGTCATAGAAAATGGGTCTTTAAAAATAGAAGGAAAAGAAGAAAAAAATTACAATGAAGAAGACTGGAAAAAACTTAGATTTAAATGAAATTGCTATGAATATTTTGCACTATGGTTACCAATTATCACGGGACTGGAGTTTCACCTCTTAAAGAGTTCCCATGCGGTGCTCGACCATCCATCGTATCATCATTTGTTGCTAATCTAGATGGCAAGCCAACCTTATCTTCTTATTTTACCTAGGTCTATTTCGAACCCGACATTTCATTAGGAGTTTCCTCTTGGTTTTACCACGATCTCCCTTATGTTTGAGAGGTTCAACTATATCAATTGGTTTCGACCTGCCTTGGCTCATTAGGAGAGCGACATCAACTCCCAACCAATTTGTTCATGAGAGGCTAGAGCCGCCTTCAGATATAACCCATACGCCGAATAAACCTTCTATCAATGTCACTCATAACGTTATACACCCAAGTTAAACACCCCCATAGAGCCCTCAACTCTTGGACCATGACACTATATAAAGAAATATAAGACGACCTAGAAAAAACTTGTGAAGAAACTTCTAGAGTTTGAGATACAAAAATAAGTCTTTTATGTGGTCAATTCGAAAATTTCAAAATGCTTCCTCATGAATCAATAAATGAAATGCATAACAGATTCTTTAATGTCATAAATCTCTTGAGTGTACTTGAGAAGAATTTTACTGATTTAGAAATAAATTCTAAATTTCTTAGGTCATTACCCAGAGATTGGAAAGTGAAAAGAATTGCCATAAAAGAAACACAAGATGTAAGTGCTATGAGCAAGGAAGAACTCCTTGGAGTGCTAAAAACGTGTGAGCTCATCAAAAAACAAGGAGAGGAATCTAACAAAAAGGCTATTGCCTTAAAAGCCACAAGTTAAGTTTTAGCAATGATGGTGATGATGAAAATGAGGAGCTTGTCTTGATGGCTAAGAAGCTTTAAAGTTCATGAGGCCCAGCAACAACTGAAAAAGAGTAGAAGATGACAGCAAATCATCTAGACACAAAAAGAATGGGTAAATTACACTAGAAGGTCCCAACATTTTGGGATAAGTTTATTTTAAGGTCCTAATGTTTAAAGAAGTGAGTCAATTTGGGTCCTAAGACATGTGTCAATAGGAGAGAATATTTAATCAAAACTCATAAGACTCTTCTCCTATCGACACGTATCATTGAGGACCCAAATTGGCTACTTCTTCAAATATTGGGACCCAAAATAACTCACCCTCAAATGTTAAGGACTTCTAATGTTAATTTACCCCTAAAAAAATGATGTAATAGCGTGCTATAAATGTCAAAAGCTAGGACACATCCAACAATACTGTCATTGCTCAAGAAGGCTTCAAAGGGACCCAAAAAAGGAAGTATTCATTGCCACTTGGAGTAATGATGACTTAAGTGATTCGAATGAGAATGTGTGCTTCATGGCACTAGACGTTGAGGTAATTTCCCCATCTTCTGCTTCTCACGTTGACTTGTATACCATGTATGATAAAGTATGCTGTAAGTTAGAAAAAAAATAGAGAAAAAGAATAGCATGCTTAAATTTTTAATGATAGAAGTAGGAGAAGAGTTAGATTTTCAAACTAAGCATAAGGAGATTAAATTAGAAAATAATAAGCTGCATGATGAAATAAATATATTGAAACTAGAAAATGAAAAGATGAATAATAAGTGTAAGAAGTTGAAAAGCAAAAATAATGCATTGAAGTAATTAATGAAACATTAACAATTGAAAATGATTTATTGGATATTGAAGTTAAAACATTAAATAATGATGATTATGTTGCATGTTTTAGTGGTAGTAGTAATGATGAAAAGAACTTAAAAAATAACATTTTGTTAAAAGCTAGCTTAAATGATTCAAAAGCAACTATAGCTAAGTTTACAAATAGTAAAAAAAAATTTCAATACACTTCTTGGAAATCAAAGGTCCGATTCACATAAATATGGAATTGACTATAATAGAGAAGGTAGTTGCAAGTCCCATAAAACTTGTTTTGTAAAAGCCACCCATAAGACATGCAATTACTATGGTAAATCTAGTCGTATTGCACATAATAATACAATAAGAAAAAAAAAAGCATTTGAATCATAGAAGCAAGCTGGTTTGGGTTCCTAAGAGAGAGATTCTTGTTCCACTTAACCAAAAAGGATATAAACTCAAATGGGTACCAAAGAAATGATATTTTATTTTGTAGGGATCTTCAAACGGGAACATGAAGTGGTACTTGGACAATGGCTGCTCTAGACACATGACTGAAGACACATCCAAGCTCATATCTCTAAACTTGAAAGATCAAGGGGGTGTTACCTTTGGAGACAATCGAAAATCAACCGTTCTTGGTGAAGGTAACATTCTCGTAAATAAATATTTAATTGTTAAAAATATACTACTTGTTGATAATCTAAAACATAACTTACTTAATGTAGGTCAATTGTGTGATAATGATTTTAAAGCAACATTTATTGCCAATAAACGTTCTATTGAAAGAATTGGCGATAACAAGTGCATGTTAAAGGAATAGAGAAAGAAATATTTACAAAATCAATTTAAATGATTTTAAATCATCAAATGAAACTTGTTTATATTCCCAAAATGATAATAATTGACAATCGCATAGAAAATTAGACATGCTAGCATGGATGTTATTTCAAAACTTGTTAAAAAGAATCATGTCAAAGGTTTACCAAATATTGATTTTCAAAAAGCAAGATTTATCAAATATGTCAATAAGGAAAGTAAACTAAGTCTTCTTTTAAGTCTAAGGATGATGTCTCCATTAATAGGCCGTTAAAACTATTACATATAGATATATTTAGTCCTACTCAAACTTTAAGTTGGGGGGTAAGAAATATACCTTGATTATTGTTGATGACTTCACTAGATATTCATGGATTTTCTTCCTTGCATGAAAGATGAATCAAACCATGTCTTTTTTAAATATTGTAAGAAAGTCAAAAATGAAAAAGGTCTTAATATTGTATCTATTAGAAGTGATCATGGGGGACAATTTAAAATTACGAAATAGATGATTTTTGCAGTAAATATGACATTGAACATACTTTTTCAGCACCTACAACTCTATAACAAGATGGTGTAGCTGAAAGAAAAAATAAAACTCCAATTGAATGGCTAGAACCATATTATGTGAAAACAATTTACCAAAATATTTTTTGGCTTAAGTTATAAATTGCTTGTTATATATCAAACAAGTTTTCATAAGACAAATTTTCAAGAAACCCCCTTATGAGCTTTGGATAGGAAAAGACTTAACATATAATATTTTCATCGTTTGGCACTAAATGTTACATTTTAAACAATAAAAAAGAACAACTGGCTAAATTTAATGCTAAAAGCGATGAATAAATCTTTTTAGGTTATTCTTTAACAAGTAAGGCATATAGAGTATTTAATAAAAAAATATTAGTTGTAGAAGAATCTACACATTGCTTTTGATGATTCTTTGCCTTATTTATGCTCAAATGATGATGTAGATGCTGTTTGTGTTGATTTGAATAGATTCTCTCTTGAAAATAGTGATAAAGAAGATAATGAACATAAAATGGATGTTGTGCATGAATATGCTAATTATGATCTTCCTAAAGAATAGGAATATGCAAGATCACATTGAAAAGATCTAATTATTGGTGAACCTTCTAATAAAGTACAAACAAGATCATTCTTAAGGAACATGAGTAATCTTTTTTTTTTTTTATCACAAACCGAGCCTAAAAATATTAAAGAAGCCTCAAAAGATGAATTTTTGATACATGCAATGCAAAATGAATTAAACCAATTCACAAGAAAATAATGTTTGGAAATTGGTTCATTGACCTGTTATTGGAACCAAATGGGTTTATAGAAACAAACTTGATAAATATGGGATAATAATAAGAAACAAGGCTGGATTAGTTACTAAAGATTATAATCAAGAAGAAGGCATAGATTTTGATGAGATCTTCACTTCGATTCTAGACTAAAATATATAAGAATGCTTTTGGTATTTGTAGCATTAAAAATTTTTACTCTTTTTCAAATAGACGTCAATAGTACTTTCTTAAATGGTTTCATAAAGAAAGTCTATGTAAAGCAACCATCGGTTTTTGAGGATAATGAATTCCTCGATCATGTTTTAAATTAAACAAAGCTCTTTATGGTCTCAAGTAAACTCCTAGAGCTTAGTATGAAAGACTCAGTAGCTTCCTTTTAAATAATGGATTCTCTAGAGGCAAAATTGATACAACTTTGTTTATTAAAAATCACAAGTCAGATATATTAATTGTGTAGATCTATGTTGATGATAGTGTTTGGAGCTACTAATATGGGTCTTATAAATGAATTTGTAGAATCCATAAAGAATGAGTTTAAAATGAGCATGATGAAGAACTCAATTATTTTCTAGGTCTTCAAATAAAACAATTTGAAAATGGAACATTCATCAATCAATCAAAATATACAAGAGATTTATTAAAAAGATATAGAATAGATAATTGCAAATCAAGACTACACCTATGAGCACAAATGTAAAACTTGATAAAGATAAAAATGGGAAAAATGTGTGGGAAAAGCTTTACAGAAGCATGATATGTAGTTTATTATATTTAACAGCTTCTAGACCTAATATCATGTTCTCGATATGTATATGTGCACGATTTCAATCTTACCCAAAAGAATCACACTTGAATGTAGTAAAATGCATATTCAAGTATCTTGCAAGCACAATTGAAATTGGTTTGTGATATCCAAAGTTTATCTCTTTTGATCTGATTCGATATTCTGAAGCTTACTTTGTTGGGTGCAAAGTAGATCGAAAAGCAAAAGCAGCACATATCGCTTTCTTGAAAATTCTCAATATCTTGGTACTTAAAGAAGCAAAATTCAGTTGCACTGTCAATTACCGAAGCTGAGTATATAGCAATTGGTAGTTGTTGTGTACAAGTTTTATGGATGAAACAAACTTTGCTTGATTATGATTTAAAATATGAAAATGTTCCAATTTGTTGTAATAATATAAGTACTATAAATTTGACAAAAAATCCGATCCGACACTTAAGGGCCAAGCATATTGAAATTAGACATCATTTCATTAGAGATCATATTCTAAATAGAGATATTAGCTTAGAATTTGTTGATATAAGCAATCATATTGCTGATACTTTTACAAAACCCTTAAGTGAAGATCATTTTCGCACATTACGAAGAAAATTGGGCATGAACAAGTGGGACGAATGCTAAATATCATAGAAACAAGAGAATCTAGAACTTGATCTAAAGATTTAAGAAGCAATTAGATGTTTATATATGCTTCTGTGATGGTTGTAATTTGTTTTGCTTGCGAAAATCTGTTATATATAGTGAGACATTTGTGAAGTTCTTTGTTGAGGTAATATGAAGTCTTCTTTGTGAGGCAATTGTTTTATGTTAAATGGAATGCGTGAAGTCTTCCTTGAGTGAAGCAAATATATGAACAAATTGTGAAACTTATATGTTATTTGCAATATCATAAGTTTGTCATCTTTTCTTTTTTTTTTTTTTTTACGAGTACAAATGGGGATAAGTGTAGAATGCACAATTAACAAGCATGTAAGTAGTTTGCTTTGATGAGTACAAAGGGGGAGCTAAATGATGTATTAAGTGTAGTTTGCATTTCCATAAAATAAAGCATCAAGTCTTTTGAATCAAATTGAAAAAAGTTCCTTTAAAATCCAAATGCTTAATTAAGGGGGAGTATGTTAATTAAAAATGAGTTCTCTGTGCATAATTATCCTCATTAAAAAGGGAAAGATTGTTAAACTTGTATTTTTAATATGAATTTTGATGAGACAATATAATACACAATTAACTATTCAATTATTGTAAATTGCACTTAGTTAGTTAAACATATGATGAATAGTATGTTATAATATATATGTGTATGTTGTGCATCTTTGTGGAGTCTCTGCAAGTTTTTAGTAGGAACAAAATTAATGATGAATAATAGCAATTGAGAGTCAAGTCGAAAGTTAGATAGCTTCACTCACTAAGATGCGACAAACTCAAGATCAAAGCTCAACAAGCCAAAAAATGCAGAGACATTAGTTGAGAGTCACGTCGAGGGGTCAACAAGTCAATTAGTCAAGATGCGGTAAAGTCAAGACCCAAGCTCGACAAGTTCAAAAATACAGAATCATTGGTCGAGGGGTTCGTCGAGGGCTCGACAGGTTCATTGGTTAAGGTGAGACAAGTTCAAGACTAAGACTCAAAAAAGTTTAAAAAATGCATAGCCTTGGTTGAGGGGTTGGTCAAGAGCTCAATGAGTCCAATGTTCATAGCGTAACGAGTTCAAAATCTAAGACTCAACGAGACAAAGATGAAAGACTTGGTCAACGACAAAAGTGAGGCATGACACATTGAGGCGTGACAAGTCTTGAGGCACAACAAGTTTAAATTTAAGACTTGATGGAGTGCACGTGGGTAAAGACTTGTCAAGGGAAAAATTAGGGTGCAACACTTTGTGGTGTGACAAGCATTAGAGTGCGACAATTTAAATATTGGAAGTAGATGTGGCAAGTAAGAGCCATTAAAGTGCATTTAATGCTTAATGACTTAAACACGTTATCTCTAATGAACATTTGATTTTTTAAAGGTAATATATACTCTGTCATTGAGAGATTCAACAAAAGTGAAGTGTAAAAGAGCTTTTATTTGCAAATTAACAAATTATTAATTCTCTTGTTCTTTTTTTCATTAAATTTACAAAATCTGCAAAGAGAGGGAAAAATATTATATGATTTATTCTTGTATTTGCTATCTATCTAAGAGCATATAAAGAGAAAGGAAATAGTTATAATGCTTTATTTCCTAAGTGTTGTAAAAACGTGTATTGCTCATCTTAAGCGTGTTTTTGTGGTGATCAATAAAGTAATGCTGAAGTTCTCGATTGAAGGCATTGGTGGATGGTAGAGAGTAGGAAGTGGGCTGAATTGCACGTAAAATCTGAACTAATATTTTCTATCCTATCTCTTTTATATTTCATATTGTAATATGCTATTTTTTTATCCATTACCATTAAGGTTATATTTGATTTGCCCATTAAAATTAATTGTTTAAATTTTTAGGGCAAATACTCAATTCACCCCTCCTCCCTCTTCTTGAGTACTTTATAATACATTTTCACTTATTCATTAAGTTATTTTTATAATGTGTATTGTGTAATTAGAATTTTGATTATTCCTATTTCAATATTTATAAGATTATTTATTTATGAATCTCTTATGAGTTAAGGTTTGAGATACTCAAGAGGGATTCAAGAACTTGATTGAAAAAGGAAATATAATTTCAAAATCTATACGTACGGGTACGATTTTAATTAAATTTAAGCATTTACACTCTTTATGTGACTAAAAGAGTGGTTTAAGACAAGGACGTATACTAGTCACATTATTTCAGTTAGAGTAATATGATTTGTGAGAGAAACATATTGTTTATCTTGTGGTTACTTGAAAGGGATGTTTATACTATAATTAGAATTTTGGCGACTCAAGAGGGAAGGAGATTCTTATAAGTTTAATTAAAATCCAAGTAAACAAACCTTGATTATAGCTTCGAGATAATGAATGGAAATCAAATACATTACAAAGTTCCTACTTGTGCATTGAAGGTGTTTCGCGTAGTAATAATTGAGTTAATACAGTTATTAAATTAGTGGTAATTTTAGTGATAATTTTGGAGTAGTTTTAGTTGATAAAATTTGAAAAGTCCCAAAATTCGGATTGCTTAGATTAGATTCAGAGCACTATGATTTATTACTTAGCTCGATTTTTTTTAGAATAAAACATGACCTTGATTTCTCACCATATACTACTTGCAAGACTAGTACACTCGCATTGTAAGTTATCAAAGTGAGTTTACTAATAGAAAAGTCCAAGTGGAAAGATATTTCAAAACTTTGTGACATAGTGGATGGCACATAACACAAACCAAGCAATGGGTTTGATAAATAGATTTAAACAAATTGTAAGGGGTTAGAAGCATCAACTAAAAAGAAGCATTGCCTAATCCAAGTGCTTTTCCCCTTTATCCTATGGGGAGATGTGCCTAAAACACCTAGATACCAAATATATGACATACCTCGAAAGATAATCACCAGGTCTTCTATTTAATAACCTATGATAAATACGGTATCAATGAATATAATTGATGCGATCATAACTCACTAGTTAAATCCCTACTCTTAATCTATATTCTATGATCGGTTCTAGGCAAGTGAACCTATCAATTTGTAGTGTAGTATTAAGTTCGGGCATCATCCTTAGGGATTTATAACTACTAGTATTTCCCTTAGTCTTAATATCTAACCACCTTGATTGAAAATAATATTAGTATTACTTACAAACTACCTAAAATTAATTTCCTAAGCTAATGTATTAATGCTTATAAGATGTATTAGATCACCAAGCTACCTAATCTTGATCCACCACTAATCCTAACATATAATTTTCATAAAAACATATTCAATGGATAACTTGCATCTTTAAACTGTGGGATTCCTTTATTAAATTGATGTCTTTCTCGAGATCATTAATTTCTTACCACAAAGTTTTTAATTGAGATTTCTTTCTAATTACAACACATCAAGACTGCATTAAAATCAAGAATCCCTTTAAATCTTGATTAACTACAGAAGATTCATGCAATTCTATCTCTAAAATAAGATACAAATCTTACCATTGATGCAGATCTATCTTAGAAAGCAATTTCTCCATCAAATTACTAGGAAACATACACTGAACTAACAGCGCACATATGTTAACTCAAGAAAGCAAATAAAAACATATGAATGGACTCAAATATTGCAATTTTCTATTGAAATAAACCAATCTATTTACATATGGGGTTCCCTACTACGTGTTAAAGAACGTTCTGCCTTAAAAAAGTGTTCTACATAAGTTGTGTAGCCTATAGCCTGCTTGTGTATATTAAAAATTTCCAAATTCAATAAATGGTTGCCAAAACTTTTTTAACTTACCTAAATTACTTCCTTTAGCTCAAACAAACTCTCTAAGACCTAAAACTGACATTTTATTCACATGAGTATTCTTTTCTTTAATTTATTTATGAAATTACAATATAATACACCAAATGAACTCCTAAAGTAAGGATTTTCTTACACTTATCCATAGTACACCTAAGAGGATTATCACTAGGATAGGAATAATAATTACTACTAATTAATTAATACGAATCCCAAATCTCGAGGTGGGAATTGGGTTTAAATTGATTAATATAAAAGAGAACTTCAATTAACGGATATTACCCACCAAGGAAAGAAGATCTCAAAGACACTCGTACATAATTGATATTACACATAAGGATTCACTTATGTTTGCACTCGCCACAATCAAGAAATTTAATTGATAAGAGTAGGGTTTGGGACTAAATGCTAAAAAAAATATTTCTCTTATAAAGTCCATCATGAGTTTGTGACATGAAAATGACTATTTATAGTTGTCTAAAAGACTAATAAAATACCAATAATTAAAATACTTCTAATAAAAACACTTAAGGACTAAAACAAAATAAAGCAAAAATAGTGAATCTGATGGCATGATCTCCAATACAAGTTTGATCGTGTACTTTGGTATGCGCAAAATTTTCGCACTTTGGCTTTAACCTGAACATGGCTACATACTTTGCTTGTGTTGACCACATAATACTCCATTCCTATTGTTTGTGCTTGTGATCTCAATAGGACTTTCCATACCGACTAGTGTTGACACTCGTGTACTCTTGGAAAAAGCTCCAAAACTATAATCCCTAAGTTTTTCCTTAATTTAAGTGTAAAAAAATTAGAAAATTAAATCCCCATAAAAATAAAAGATACAAAAGACAAGATTATATAACATAGATGATTTTTTACTAATGTGGTTATAATTCTAAAGTATAGTGTAAACCACTAAATCTTTAGTGTATATTGGTTAGTTAATGATAGCTTAAAAAAAATTGTATAAATATAAACATTAAATATTAATTTAAAATCTATTCTTTTTATGAGATTTGAAACTTAAACTCTGTCTTTAATATTATTGTCTTGAAATATTTAATGATTTGTTTGTATATTATGTAATATCTGTTTGATATCATAAATTGTCCAGCTTATATACATTATAGACTTTAATTCTTATAATCTATACTTAAATTTATTTCAAAACTGCCTAAAAAATCTAATGAGATATTATAGACTTTAATTCTTATAATCTACACTTAAATTTCTTTCAAAACTACATAAAAAATCTAATGAGATATGTTTTACTGTAAAACACATGGAGAGGGAAAACTTATCAAATTTTCTTTAGGTTTTCGTTATTAATTATTGAGATGACATTTTCAAACTAAGTATATTTTACACTCTCTTACTTGCAAGAGAAGCAACTAGAATTTTAAAATTTTTCACCAGCTAGATGCTATCATCACCAGAAGATAAACTCAAAATTTTTAAAATATGCCCTATTAATATCATTTAATATAATTGTTACAATTTCTCCTTTATCAAACCCAAAATTGGATAAACATAAACTCTTTTTTCTGTCATTTTTACAATGGAACCCTCTTTTTCATTTTATATATGTTGACAACTAAAACACATACTATTTTTCTAAATTCTCACCTTCAATATAAGAAAATCTCTAAGAAATCATATCAAACACTACTGCTGGTATTTTTAAGAAGTAGGTAAAACAATTAGACAAAACACATCTATCAAACTAAGGTAAGTTTATTTTTTTAAGTTACGGTAAGTTACTTTGTCAAATACACTAGTATACATGCATATTTTATTGTTTAGCAGTAAAACACTAATTTTAGTAGATATTCTAAGTTAATGAACTAAAACTAAACTTACTAAGAAATAATAAAAACGTGTACATACTTACTCTGCAAATTTGATTATATTTAGAGTTGTATATATCTGTTAGAAATTCATGAACAAGCATAATTTTACTTCACAAAAACATACATGACAGTTTATGTAGTAGAACAGAGAAAAACTATTCTAAATACTCACATTTGAACTTTAGGTAAATGAAAGAATGACAAATTTAAGTTTAACTAGTAAGTTTGTTAGATATATTTATGTTTAAAGTAGTTATGCTAAATCAATATTTAGCCATGCTTTAACCATGGATCTATTTGAGGAGAAATTAGTTTATTAATAAACAAAGTAAAATAAGTTTGTTGTTGTGACCACACGACAAACCATAGCTAAAGTGTGCTTGCGATTCTAACCATGGGAGAGACCGAGTGCCAGTGATTAAAATTGAAGGAAAGTGAAGTTTGCTTAGCTTCAACCGTAGCTTGGGTCGCGGCTACAGTTGACCCTGTGGTTTAAGCTATGATATATATGAATAACTGCTCTTTTACCTGTCTAACCATAGTCACAGTAATGCCCGTGATTGATTACGTGATTAAAATTATAATACTTTTTAAGGGAATTATTGAAACTAGATTTGCAAATTTGTTTTGCTTTCTAGGGCGCTGCCTCCGAAACCCTACAAAGGACATTGTCCCCTTGACTCCTATCCACCAATAGGTTAGCGGAACCGCCGCGGCTACCTATACATAGTGCCTTATAATTTTTTAAAGACAAATAAACAGAAAAAATTACAACATGAGTCTAGGATAAATTGGGCACTAATAGGAGTACTTATTTAGTTATATACTTATCAACGTATGCTTGTTAATTTATAGGAACTATAGATCAAGATTTTCCCACAGACTACTACGACAACTAAGGAAAAATGCACAGGTGAGTAACTTTGATCTTTTCACATTGTCTATGCATGTAAAATAGTGGCATAAGTTTTCATTACAATTATAACTGCTATATATGGATGAGAATAACGTATGTTGTATGATGCTTAGAAGATTGAAAAGAATTCCAATAATGAAAAGGATAACCATTTGTGTGATAATGACTGTGAAATATGTATTGAGCATTGTTTGAGATTTGTATGGTCATTGAATAATTAAATTAAATGGACATGCATTGCAAGATTGCATAAAGTGCAATTATTGGTAATCACATTATGTATTGGCATTTTAGTTCTCCAGCAATGCTTAGTTTTTCCTATAAGAGAAATCAAATTTTGGTTTCGCATAAGGTTACCACCATTCTGTTTGATTCCATAGGAACTAAATAAACACTCAAAGGAACGTCGCCCGTGGTGTTGGCATAAATGGCCAATACTTAATAGTGTTTCTAAGTTCTAAGGTTAAGTTGAGCGCTAAGACACTTAAATATAAATACAAAAGGGAAGATAAATAATATTCCTCCTACCTTAGTTTTTAGTCTCTCCTGGATGTGAATTACTATTGACTAGTTCCTGGAACCCCGATGGAAGGGCATAAATCTATACCTTGTTTAGATTCTAGTTATCTAAGCTTGTATCATTGCATGTGGTTGATTGTTGCATTGCGTATCTTTGTTAAACAAACTTGTTTGATTTTGTTTGATAAGTATTGAGATCTAGTTATTCACTGAGTTGTGGTTTGCTTACCCTCCTATGGATTGGTTTGATTACAGGGACCATTAAAGTTGATCTATTTTTAGAAGTTGGTGCTAATATAAATTAGTAAGGGAGTCAAGCTTTGACTAGAGAAAGAGCTTAGTATTTTGTTAAAGAACAATTTAAGAACAATATTTGTATAGTTTTGATATAATAGTTAAAAACTTAATGTAGATAATATGTAATGTTATTCTTGTATGTGATTTATATGCATACAATATTTCTTATTCTAAACAACCTTTCGA
Organism: Combretum micranthum; assembly: GCA_024138025.1. NCBI lineage: Eukaryota > Viridiplantae > Streptophyta > Magnoliopsida > Myrtales > Combretaceae > Combretum > Combretum micranthum. The sequence goes on from JAMXBD010000375.1 coordinate 369,322, forward strand.
TCCTGTTATAGTTGTCCCTACCACGGGACATTCTAGTTGTACAATACTCTTGTGCCTTACCGAAATCCTCATATGGTGTAATACAAATGTCTCTAAATTTAATTTGTTGCATGACACATCAATACTGTTAGGGTACCCTATGGAGGTGTGAAAAAAACCCATGAAATTCATCTCCGAAACTTGAATAAATCTTTATCTTTTTTTGGAAACACTTCATAAACTTCCTAGTAATAGATTTTCTATTATGGTTCTCATCATCTCCCTAATCTAATTCCCATCATGGTGTCTATGGGAAGAGAGGAAAAAGGCTGTTTCAGATATTACAAGCATGTAACAAATGGATGCTTATCATTAGAGCAAAAGCAAATGAATCTTGGGCAGGTTGCTCCTCCATTAAGAAAAAGCGAACAGCAATGCCTCATTCAAAATAGATGAACAAATGGCTGGTTTAGGTTGTATTTTAAGATACAGTAATGGGCAGTGGGGGTTTTGTAAAGAAAGTTAAGGCTTGTTCGCCTTTGGAAGGCAAACTTTGGGCTATCTATTGGAGTCTGAAGTTGTTGGATGATAAAAATATTGTTAATGGAATCGAAGAACCAAACTTAGAAGAAGCGGTGGATTGAATAAACAACTTAAGACCATAATATGGAATATAAGCAATTGGAAAGTGTATAATAATTACATAAGTTAGAGAGCAAAGACTTAAATACCTAAACTCGGCTTGAAATCTTAGTCAATGAAATTAAGTTCAATTTGAGTAACTCTCAAGCTTCTTATTTTAGAAAAAGAATTACATTCCATGTAGAATAAATTTACTTAGAACTTAAATATCATTGAATTTGTATGAAATTTAACTCGACAGTCCAATTTAGTCCTTCTAGCGAAATAATCGAATTAATCTAGAAAAAATTCGAACCTCAACACAAATATAGTGAAACATGGTTCTAGTTCGATGAGACTTGAAAGCTGATCTAAACAAAGTGGGAAATTCAAATCCTGAGGTTAACTCATAGTTTACCCAAGTTAAATAAATATTAATTTTGTCAAAATTTAAGTAAAAATAGAAAAACACATAAAGTTGCTATCGAACAGTTTTAGGCCCGTACCGACTTTGAATGATAGACTTTCAAATTTCATCAAGCTAACTTTTAGATCCAATCTCAAATTATTTCAAATGTCAACCAAAACATTTATAAGCTAAAGGTGCCTTATGATTACACAGATAAAAAGACATAATTTCATATAGCGTATCTCGTAAAAGTTATTAAACATTTAAGTAATCAAAAGTCAATCTTTAGCATGCATTCCTATCTCATCAAAATCAACAAAATTGCCATACTAATTCATGAAAAAAAAGTACAAGCGCGTGTTCCTGGTGCACTACACTAACTTATTATACTACACAAGCGCAAATATGAAAATTGATAAAAGATGATTATTAGGATCGGCTATGTTTGATATATTACACATGAATATTTCAACTACACTATACACGTCGTGGGATTATTCCTGCAAGACAAATGAACCCTCTATCTTCTTATCCATGGATTGCAGAGGCGGGAATGTCAAGGAAAACATGTCATTGAAGCTGGGGGTGGGAGCAGGCTTAAACTCGTATGGACCTGCCTTTGGTCCCCAAACCTGTGCACCAAATGCATGTAAATGCAGCTCATCGTTGCATTTCAGGTAAAAACATAATTACAGATAAAGATAAAAGAACTGACTTGCTGCCCTCCATCATCATAGCCTCTATCCCAAGAATGTATCTCATTGTTCTTCAGAATTGCCAGTTCAGAAGTACAGTATGTGGCACCATTCTGAACAAGGGAATAGGAGAACATAAACATATGGCTGCAAAATTTTAATGAACTAGATAATGCATGCGGTGAAATGAAGTTTCTTTCTTTTAGCTAATGAAGAAAGTTTTAGGCTAAATACCCATGAATTAGGATATCCGCTTGGTGGAGTTGCGCCCTCATACATGCAGCGCTTCCCTCGTTCACAGCGCTTGAGATATATAGTTGTCAAGTGTTCTGCGATATCCTGAATGCAGTATAATAAGACCAGTAACCTATCCTTAACTTTAATTATACCAAATTTAAAAGAAAAAAGAGAGAGAAAACCTTAGTAACTCTCTAGTTTTTAGTGTGCCATAATTGTAGCTAAAAAAAATAAAAAATTGTTACATTACGAAAACATCAGTTTCTGGTGAAAGTAAAAACTCATTTGTGACAGTATTGGAAATGTTTGGTATCAGGATCAACGTATTACCAAACTGAAATCATATTGATGAGAAAAGCTTGACAGTGACGCATTTGTTAAGACAAAAGCAATAGAATTAATCTTTTTGCAGTTCATAGAATGGCTTCATAAGGTCAAAAGCATTTGCAAGGAAAAAAGGAAGAAAAAAAGAGACTGGATGGAACGTGAGAGGCTTATGCCATAGAAAAGTAATCTTTAATGCATACCAAACCATAAAGCATATTTTTCAAGCAATCATTTCCAATTCCAAAAAGGTCCCCCTCATCATATTGATAAGTGGGCTGCAATAAGCAATTTGCGAGGTGCAATAAGCCTCTGACTGAATCCAGATGTTATAAAGCGCTCAGTGCCTGATGAAGTATATAACCTATTTGATTTGGCTATTATAGTTAACAAAAACATTGGGAATGAATAGAGTTCAGCATCAACATGTAATTCCATATCCTTAAGAACGATCCACAAGGTGGAATAAAAGCTCCACATTCTTCAAAGGATGTTGCTTTGACTCCTAGCTAATTGTGGCCTGTAATAGTCTTACTAATGACTTAAAAGCACATGCTTTTGATTACTGAACATAAGAAAACAGCTAAAACACAAGTTGCAGCTCATTGATGACAAGAGTTATTTATAGCAACCACATTTTGAGTGATACTCCAGAAGTTGTAAGTTTGGCTAAAAGACCAGATTGCTGGTCGACATTTTCAATCTTTATAACAGTGTATCATCAGGAGCTGCAGTGCTTCTAAGCTTACAGAAAGCACCAAAGAAGTCATGATGGATGGTTATCGATGTTACTCTGGTCAATAAGCAACCACAAGGTTATTAGTAAAAGGACGACCAATCAGCAGACACGGCAATCACTACTCAGCCATCTATTCTATAAAGAATACTAAAGGGGGAATTGCAGATATAAATTAGCTTCATAGAATCCCAATTTCCTCCTCCCAAGAAATGATATAAGAAACTTCTAAATAAAGGTGTTTAAACAGCCAAGCAAGCAGTAAATAAGCACATCACAAAGACCAAAACAGAGAGCTAATAGATAAATAAGAGAATAAATGACCTCCAGGAGCAGATGTAAATAAAAGAATGGATTATATTGGTTTCTAAAGATAAAAGGTGCAGATGCTTGTATTAAAGGCACTCATAATGATAAAAAGACAAAAAAGACTCACACCGATAACTTCTTCAGGTAGTGGCCGCTGATCCTTGGGACGGTCACAGAAATTCTTGTATTCCTCCATATCCCTGATAGCAAATGTACTCACCTGCCAGAAGATTGAGATATGATAATCGTGATATGATAATAAGATCTTCACTAGAACAGAATTATAAGAGCACTTGAGTCAGCAAAAATAAATCTTTGCTCATAAAGACACAAATAAAATTTTTTTCCAACAGCAACAATGCATGAAAACTTAAGAAATTTACAGCCACAGTGTCTGCAGCTAGTAAGAAGAATAAAGAAAATGCAAACAAAAAATAAAAAATTGGATGGAGAGACTTCAAATATCAAAGAGTAATTAGGTCATATTTGTTTATAAACAAACTAGACTAAAGCCAGCATCTTCTTATGCTCCTAGCACATGTCACACTAAACTTATTGATAAGAAAATAATTAAATAAATATGAAATTGCAAGCAATATGTACCCACCTCAACATCACATTTCAGCTCCTTTGGACAAGGCTTCACCAAAAGAAATCTCTGCACATGTGAAGTTATTGTAAGGTCATCAGAAGTGTGCAATAATATATGGCATTATCAGGCACACTGAATGCAGTTAAAGCTCATAGACTACACTAGTCAACCAGCATGTACAGAAAATGTTGAGCAAAGGTATTAACTCACATTTAATTGCTAAGTGCAAAGAATGAACCACAGTTAACAGATAGCACAGAACGCATGCTGTACCTGCCGAAAAGGCTTTTGAGGAGTTCTCCAAAATGCCTGACAAAAATATGGATATGAGCATCAAAAGAGAAGTTAGCACAAAGATATGATTAACTGGTAATGGCACTTTACCATCCTGTGCAAAACTGACCTGTTCATAATACAAAGCCTTTGAACCATCTGCCATCTCTGCAGCTGGGCATGAAAGCCATCTGTAAGGTGAAAAGCAAAGCAAATACATGATGATTCTTTTTTATATATGTATGAGTAGCATCTATTTCTACAAGCAGTGTTTCTACCAAGGTTTCATGTTTGGTTCATAAAATGAAAACTATAAGACAACAATCTTGGGATGTATCTAATAATGAAATGAACATGTAAGAAAGATGGAAAAAACCTCAAAGCATAAGACTGTCATGCAACCTAATGAATGATCTTTTGCACTTCAGACTAGTGCTCCATTCAGAGTGAGACACTATGGTCCCTTATCAAAGAGCTTGCTTTCGATGCTTCTATAGAAGTGTAGTTTGCCAATGCAGCAAGTGAAGATGATAGTCGACACAGAGGAAAAAGGACAGTTGCTCAAAGGATTAGAACTTCCAACAGAAGGTAAATAAGGCATGAAAAGCACCTTATATTGAAATAATTATCAGGATCTCTGGAAGCTTGCTCCCTTGAGAACTACAATATGGAACCACCAAATTTATTCAAGGGATAATTGTGCACTTTGAACCAGAAGAGATGTGAAGTGTGCTAAACTACATATATGCAGTGCAGGGAAGTGGGGAGGGAGAATACCTTCTCCCCTGAGAGGGATTGAGCCACAGAATGAGCATGGTCCCAACGAGTTGTTGACTTAGTGAGTCTCTTGAGAAGCAATGCTCCCCCAGCTAACACCAGTGTCTTAATAATCAGACCCCTTGCTGCTCTACTCCACCCCTTGGACTCTGACCCCATAATGTATACTCCTGCTTGCTCTTTTCACAAGAACTGAAATCCACAATCTTACTTTCACTTTATACACACATCTCTAGTTCTCAAATCCAAATTAGATCAATTGTGCATTACATAATGATAACTCATTGAAGTTGATTGACTATTTACTTTCCAATCATATTATGTCCATTTCAATTTCAAAAAAATCGATGAAATAATTCACCCTCTAACAAGTAGAGCGTAGCTCTTGATTCCAACAAAATATTCTCTACAAATATTCTATATGTTAAGCAGAGTTCCTATTACAACATAAAGCTGCAAGTTAGTTCGAACATGAGCAAATTCTTACTAATTTTAGAACTTGAAAGAATATTTGTACAGTCAAGTTTCTTTTCTAATATAGATCCTAAGTTTGAAAATTTACATCGGGACACTAGCACCATTCAATCTGTTGTGATGTTATTGTTTGTTGCCCACAAAGAAGAAGATCCATGGAAAAAAACTCAAGAAAGAAGCACCAAATGATGGGAACAATAAGTATCTATAGCATTTATATTGATTGCAAAAGAAGTCCACGGTTGAAAACATAATATTAAGGAAGAATAAAACAAAAAAGGAATAAGTATAGCAAAAAGTTCACTATATTTTATGCCAAAATTCAATAAAGTTCTTTTTGGCTTTGCCATCACAATAAGTAAGCCACGAGATTAAAATTTCCCAACACGAACATGGAGAACTTTCTTGACATGATGACACAGACATAAAGATCCCAATGATTTACCTCAAATATAGAGGAATTGAATGAACTTTAGCAAAATCATAAGAGGACTTAATTGAAGTTAGGCACAAACATAGATAAACCCTTTACATACTCATTCCAAACAAAAAAGTATGTTGCACAGAGAACTGATTCACAGCATGGAATTGAAGTGACCAGCTACAGTCTTGCTCAAATTTTTCGTGTCTCAGAGCTAGGTAACCAAAGATTTTGAGACTTCAAATCCAAACCAAGGTCTCGTAACAGCTATTTCCAAATTAGCAGTGTGAGTGCAAACCAATCTGCTCAATCTTAGTACTATCATGAAACTACATACCTAAAAAAAAAAAAAAAAAATACCATCTTTAACCCAGTACGTAGCAATCCTTGCTATTACTAGTATAAAGGATTCAATTTCAAACATGGTTTACGAAAAGCCGCTACGGCCCATCACATATAATGAGGTTATAACAATATCCTAAACCAAACACTATAAACTTCAAAAGATAACTAGAAAATGAACATCTAATTGTTGAGACATCCTTGGACCTTGAATCAAAGGTTCAATTTTGAGCGTGTACGATTCAGTTGATTAAAATTAAAAACAGAAGCTTGACAGTAATTCGCAATTTGTTACTTTTGAGATGATGAATACATTAAAAAAATAAAATGAAAATGAAAGCAAAATTACAGAAGTAACAAGCGAACATTTTAGGTACTGTAATGGAAGCAGCTTACAGAGTACATAGAGATGGAGCTATGGGGTTGCTGTGTATCAATCACCTGCGAGACCGTGAGTGCGTGTGAGAGAGAGAGAGAGAGGAAATTGAAGCTTGGGTTGGGTTAATTACTTTTTCCATGGGAATGGGCTTTTTATAAATGGTGTTTTTATGGGCTTATTATTGATATGTTTAGATGGGTTGTTTTTTTTATTTGTATTTGTAATTTTTAAAATAATATGTAAAAATATATTTATATTTATTTATTTATATTGATATTTTAATGAAAACTGTTAAATTTTTATCTATATTTAATTATTTTTAAATAATTTGTTAGAAAAAATAAAAAAAAATATCTATACCTTAATATATCAACAAACAAACAAACCCATAAGGTACTACTTTTTTTCTTTTTTTTTTTGTCCTTTTTCTTTATTATTTTTTCAAATCGAATGATCAAATTCGTCCTTTCTATTTGTTAGATCAGCTAAACTAAATTTAGTAAAGTTTCAAAAATAATCGAAAACAAGAGGTGATTCACAAGAGGAGGAATTCAACCTAGTGAAATAGGAGATCAATCTTCATACTACTGTACTACAGTACTTTTAAAAATAGAAAATGTCAAATTTGATAATTGAATTTTACATAAAAATTCAAGGATCTATGATCCTGTCAATAAGACAATCCAGTTAACTATCTAACCGTTAAAAAAAATATAGTAATTGAAATATTAACTATTTTGGTGGTTCGATTATGTTTGGGTATGGCCTCGTTGTTCAAACCATCGAGTTAATCATCTAACATTAAAATAAATATAATAATTAAAATATTAACTATTTTAATGGTTCATCGCAATTGGGTATAGTGTGAATTATTGGATAGTCATAAGATTGGTCCCGTCAAAATTAATGGCGGGACCATAGAATTTCCTAGAAATTCTATATGATATTGAGATGGTGATTTTAATACCCAATTAAACTTTTTATGATTATTTTTACTATAATATTAACACCATGTACTTTGTTTTCTGACATAGAATAGACACTGTTAGACGGTTTTAGAAGAAGTAATAAAAATTTTAATGATAGACTAGTTTTTCTATATTAGCAAACAGAGTAAATAGTAATAAAGAAGTAGTAACATTATCAAACATTGGATGTTATATTGATTATTTTAAAGTTCAATTTGAATTTTTATATAAAATTCAATTGTCAAATTTGAGATTTGCCTTTTTAAAATTTTTTCAAATATTAATTTATTTCCTCAAAAGAATAAAACTGCTCTTATTCTTTAGTAGGGATATCGCTGACATTGATGGGCTTATACCACTTTAATTTTTATGCTATTACAAATATATGTATTTTTATAATTTTATGTGCTGCATAAAAGCCAATGGAAAGTTATTTAAAGAAAGATGGTAAAGTAGCCTATTGTATACATATTTGTAACATAAATATGTACGTGTCTGTTTTGGAAATATATGTGTGTGTGAAAAAATTTAATAAAAATGGCATGTCTTTTATAAAAATATTTGTAAGATTCATACTCCAACTTCACAAGAGGAGAGGATAATTCCAAAGTTTAGGTGAGTGCATGGCTCTTATACATAATTGAAAGAGCTATAATTATGTTAATATTCTATTTCATCCACTCTTCTGCTTAAGAAAGAAAAATATATGCATCCTTTGTTCATGCTCAATACAAGTTATTCAGCACGAAATAAGTGGCAGAAGTATTTTACGTTTTAGGTTAGATCACATGAGTTATTTTTCAACTTAATAAAAAGATAGTAAAATAAAATGATTTTTGTTCTCCAAAAGCCTCCCATCCAAATGGCATGTATATGTGTTTATAATGAGTTATAATTGATGATTATTTTAGATCACATGAGTTATTAACAGAAAGATTAATTAGGGTTTGGTAGCTCTAATGAATTAAAGAGAAAAATTAAGCCCAACTACACACATATTGGAACCCACTAATACAGGAACTTGTTAAGAAAGGTTAAAAGTGGTAATGACAATTTTGATGAACACTGTTTCCCATTTACTAATCCAAAATTCTCAAAATCATTCCAATTTAGGTCACTAATCCAAATAATTAGAGTTGGAATAATTTAATTTATTTTGATTTTGGCTTATATAATTGGATCTTACAAATATCTCCATCTATATATACTCATGAAAGTCTGCTTTTACATCCCTTAAATTTTGATTTTAGTGTGTTTTTATTAAGTTGAAAAATAAAAAATGTCTTTAGTGTTACCAATTTATCAAAGTTTACGGAAGCCATTTATAACATATGAAAATTTATAAGTTGCATTTACACCTAAATTAAAGTTCAGGGGGTTATTTGTAATTTATTTTGATAAAATTAATAAATAACCCTGCAAAATTATAAAGACCTCATAAATTTTGATGTTACCATGAAAATACATTTCAAACTTATCAAGAATAAATTAACACTCAAACTTTAATCTTTATGTGTTTTTTTTTAATAGAAAAATAAAATGTCCTTAGGATCGCTAATTTATCAAAGTTTGAAAAAGTAACTTGTAATATATAAAAGCTTGGAGGACGAAATTAGTCCTAATTAATTAAACTTTAGGAGTTATTTACATCTCTGACAAAGATTTAAATAAGCAGTATGTTCAAACTGCGGACTGAACACCATCAAACCATTTTCTTTCATTTATAAAAATTTACAACAATCCATCGGGCCTTAAAAGAGCAGAGACCGTAAATACAGCTGGATTCGATAGAAAGGATCAAATTGGACTAAATCGAATAATATCAATAGTCATTTCTTTTGCTATAAGTATTAGGGTAAGTTGTAAAATAGATTTCTTTATATTTGATTCACATGAGTCTAGATATATATCTATGTTTATAATTATGAGTTCAATTTTTTAAATCTTAAAAAAAAAACTAATTTAAACTCCTATATCACCTTTATTTTTACTTTTATAATATATATGTGATTTAATTTTAGTGCATCTTTTATTACTCTCTCTAATGGCAAAATAAAAAAATATTACTAAAATACATAATTTTAAACATTTGAAAATTTCCATGCACAATTTCTAAAATAAAAAAAAAGGTGCACATCAAATACGCGTAAATAATTGTTTTAAAAAGGTACTACCTTACAATCATATGTATTAAAATTTTATTAATATTTAAATAGCACATATTTATAACTCGTAAGTAAGTTTTCCATATAGAGGAAAGTTTGCCAACATCAGCACATCATTCCTCTCAATAATGTCACATGCACTATCTATGTTTTGTAGTTCTTTGGAAACATTTTGGCATTAATAAATCTCAGTATCGGGAGTTTTAACGGTGCCATCGATGGGACCATCAAGTCAATTATCTAACTGTTAAAATAAATATAGTAATTTGAATATTAACTATTTTAATAATTCGAATATGGTTGACCCATTAGATAATTGACAGAATTAATCCCTTCAAAATTAATGACGGGACCATAGAATTTGCAATAGTATATAAATCGAAGTTAAGAAAAACATGACTTTATACATCGTTCTATTTAACAATATATAATGATTGGGAAAAAAAAGGAAAGGAAAAAAAAAACAAATAATTAAAAGCTATAAAATAAAGAAAATCATAATCAATTTTTTTACTGAATTATTCTTAATTTCTTATGTTTTAATCCAAAAATAAATATTTCTTATGTTTCAAAAGATTTTATCCTTTTTCTTTTTTTTTTTTCTTTTCCACTCTCATTCAAAAGAAGAAGAGATGTTTTGTAATATTTAATAACATATCTTATTGAATATAACTTAATAACTTTTGTTTGGTAAAATTTAGAAAATGCATATCCTTGGAATAAGAAGAAGAGTTAAAAAGAAAAAAAATGAATTCATATTACAAATGTTATGCCACGAGGGGTAGCTTAATAGTATCAAGTCATTGTAAATATTAATTGATGTTTTTGACAAGCCATAATATGGACATCAATATAGAATACAATTGCTTGGACTACTAAATTACTCCAAAGGAAATGGCATAAAAACAGAATCGAAGTTGTTTTGATTAGAAATATGAATAGATAGAAATCATATAACAAATAAAGCAGTACTATGCATCTCTACTAACTACTACTTATTACAAACTAAGTATTTCCATAACGATGATAACAAAAGATATAAATCTAAGTAATTCTATCATAGGTTTTAAGCGTTTCCTTCCAGTTCTAATCCTTAGTTTTAGGACTCGTATCCTGATGAAGGCCCAATTTGGCACAAGCCATGGACGTCCTTAAAACTTGAAATGTCTGTAAGGGTGTGAGTGAAACCACAACTTAGTGAAGTAATCAGATTTTATTCCACATCATACAATCACAACCAAGTTTGATTAACAAGCATATGTAATGCAACACTCAATTATATGTAACGGATACAAGTTTGCATAACCAGAATTCAAACAGGTGTAGATTTATGCCCTCACACCAAGTTATCAAGAACTAGCACTGGTCAACCGAGCCCATGAGATACGAAGAACTAAGGAAAGAGAGAGTATATGCATGCATTTAAAAATATTTTAATTTATCTCCACTTACCCTCGAAAAAAAAAAAAAAACTTAGAACTCCATTAAGTATTAACTATTTCATATTGATCCCATAGGTGACGTTCCTTTAAGTACCAAGTAGTTCCCATGGAACCAAACGGATTTATGAAAACTTAACGTAAAACTAAGAAATCCACACCTAGAAGTACCAACTGAATCCATAGGTCAGAAATGTTAGCACGTAGCAAAATAACCTTAAAATAATGCAATTTATACAATTTGTGCAATGCATGATAACTTATAATAAAATATGATATTTTTAGTTCAGTTATTGATATGACCACTTCAATCACAAATACTTATCAATTTATCAAACAAATATTACAATGAAAGGATTTCCACTTTTATTATAGTAATTCAACAGTCAATACAATCATCGAACAACACATAATCCCATATCCCCATACATAATTCAATTTTCATTATCTTTTATTTTACTGCACTATACTATAAGCACATACAGTGAAACAAATCTGAATTACTCACCGGTTCATCTTTAACCTATTCGGTATAATAATCTTCTGGCAAGTTAGAGAATGGATCCATCTAGAGGTGTGCAAAAAAATCGATGAAACCGAAAAACTGAACCGAAACCTTAAAACTGATCCGAAAAATATGGTTAACCGGCCTGTTGGTTTCGGTTTAGGATTATGGTTTTATTTTTCTAGTTTTCAGTTTCAGTTTCGATTTGTCACTATAAAAAACCAATGGTTAACGATTAACTGTTTCAATATTTATAAATATATTATATACATATAATTTACCTATGTCCATATTCCTTAGGTTGTGATTAAAATACTATTGTCCTATTTTTTATGAGAGTTAATATATTAATTGATTTGGTTTCATTTTATTGATGATGATACATCCAAAGTTTGTTTTTCGCCCTTTTTTAAATTTGATTTCCTTTTTCTTCTTTTAGCTTTTGTAATATATATAATAATTTAAAGAAAAACTCCATGATAAAGGTAAAAAAATAATGTTTGTTGAAATTATCAATTTGATTTATTGAAACCACTACGTTAAGTAGTTAAAACCCGAAAACTGAATAAATTTTGAATAAAATGGTTAACCGTTAAGGTAGTTAACCGTTTATAATGGACTGATTAAGGATCAGGATATTAAAAAACTGAACATTATGGTTAGGTTTAAAAAATAAGGCCACGGACCAGTTAATCGATCCGTGACCACCCTTAGATCTATTTCCCTTAGAATAAAGTAATAACAACCATATCATGATAAAGATAATTGGATGTGTATTCTTAATTGTGGCTAATTGTCCTAATTTATATTTTACTAAATTTAGTGCTATTTTCTCATTTCTAATCTTATTTTAACACTTAAATAATTATTTTGAAGCTTACGAAAATTACTTTATCATAATTTTATCTATTTAATTAATTTAATTCGTATAAAATTAATATTTTTAGAAAAAGTGCTCTAAATGATTTTAAATCATAATCTTAACCACATAATTTTAAATTGGACGTAATATATTTATTTTAACTCTGTTTTGAGCATATAAACCGTCGTTAGAAAGCTCTTTTCACGTACTTTTCAATAATTCACTTAGATTTCATAATTAAATAATTTCCTTTTATTTTATTTTATTATTTTATTTTTATAGAAATCGTAGGGTATGTATGTATATTACTATATTATATTTTCTCATAATTTCTTTTCTAATTATTTATATAAACCTTCACATATCATAACATCACATATTATACTAGATATAACTTGTTATTTATTAAAGGTATATATTTTATTATTTCAAAAATTTGTTTCCTTTATTAACTAATTAATCCTTTAATTATTTTTATCTATTTATGTGAAATAGAAAGCATAGGGTTTTGAATTTAAAATAAAGTGGTGACCTATTTTCTTCTTTGGACCACCACACACGTATGTACGTATATGTCTTTGTTTTGATTTTTGTTTGTTTAAAGTTTATAAATCATCACTAAATAACAACTTGGTCAAGGTCAATATGTCTTTTGAATCACTATCAGGCTTTATGTTCAAAATTCCCCCAAACATAACTAGCATATATATAGATATTCTATCTTGCTACTTTTATGGTTATCTTTATAGGTCTATTCTACGCATAGTAACTTGATGTTTCATCATAATATTAATTTTTCTTTACATAGCTAAAGCTTCTAAAATTATTATTCAAAGTACTAAACTATTTGTAACAACTTTTCTCTATCTTTTACTAAAAGAGTAGAGTTAGAGTAATTTACCTTGATCTTGTGGAAAATACAAGATAAATTCCTTCTCTATGACACTTCTAGAGAAAGAAAATAATATAATTAAGTTCTATATTTTAAATAACTTAATTGATAGTGATGGTTAGACGAACTTACTTACCCTTTGTACTTGATTTTATTGGTATTTGTGATTCTTTTTATCCTAAAAGTTTCCTAAAAGTTTGGAAAGGTTTGTTTTGAAAAGGAAAAGAAGTAAAAATGAAAGCACATGGGGGAGGAAGTTTCACGCCATTTTTAGAAGGGATGAGTGGGATGATTTGTCAAATTTTGGAAATGGATGAAAGTGAAAGGATGTGGGGAATTGAACTTCTTGGCATTGTAAAGAAATTGAGTAGAAAAGAAAAGAGAAAAAAAAATCAAAGTTACGATCATTAAGTTTCACTATTACTAGTCTTTATGCAATATTTAATAGAGTTAGGATAAGTTTTTATTTATGAGAATAAGTCCTGATAAAAAAAATGAATATAATGAGGGTCATTCACTTGAAGCTCACGCTGGGGATTGCATTTGGACAAAAGAGAGGGATATTTACACAGATACATATACATATACATATACTTATAGATATACATATAGACTATAGGAAATAGGTTATGATGACTAAATTGACAAAGAAGGAGAAGAAAATGCACCTCAACTTCGGTGCATTAAACCAACATTTGCTCCCATGACTTTCATTTGAATTATTTTATCTTGTTTAATTTTTGAGGTTATGTGACTAAAAATTTCTAGGGTTTATACTTACTCCATAGAGTTTTATATAGTTTAAATGATCAAATTTAATGTTTATAAATAAAAGTGAATATATTCATATTGAAAACTAAGCTTTTAAATTATTTAAAATACCTTATGGTTTTTAATTATGTTATAAAGTTTTAATCTTATGCGATTAAATAAAATTGAGTTTTAAGCTTATGTGATTAAAATTCAAGTTTATATAGTTAAATGTTAAAATTTAAACTTGCATGATTTAACAAAAGGAAATTTTAAGTCAATATAATTAAATATAGAAATTTAAATTTATGTGGTAATATTGGAATTCAAACTTACACTTTTAAATTATATAAAACTTATGTAATTAAAGTTTTAGAGCCATAAACTTTAAATTATCTCTAATATATAAATTTTTAATCATATCTCTAATTATGAATTTTATAACTACCATATTCCCAAGTTACTATTTCTAATGAAAGTTTCTAAATAAAGGGAATTTCATGGGGTTCACAACAAAAATCAGAAAACAAATTTCTTATAGGTAGAATAAAGTAAATCATATTTTGATTTGTTTTATCTGTTTGTTTCTACTTCATCATTATAAATATATTTATTGAGCTTTCTCCATAATAATAGAAGTAAGAAATAAATTGTACTGATCAGAAGAAAGGAGGAGAGATAAATGATGACCTACAAAATTTCAAAGGAACTAAAAGTAACTACATAAAGAGGAGTGTAAGCTTTTTTATTACCTTGTGATCCGACTCAGAGGTAGAAGCAAGAGAGAGAAAGAGCAATTTTTGTTCCTAAATAGTATGGATTTTGAAAAAAAATCCGCAAATAGGCTAGCAGGAAAAAATAATATAGATATGGGTTAGTGAAGGCACTGTCAAAGACAATGCCTTCATATTTATACTAAGGGTGCCCTCTGGAACAATGCCTTTAGTGTCAATACTGAAGGTGTCATCCATGAAGGCACCAACATAAAACCTACACAAAAAAAAAAAAAAAATCAACAAACAACATGAAACATCATTCCCTTTCATTCCATTGCATCCAACCTCAGATGATCCACTCATCAACCTACAAAACATCATTCTCGAAATCCTTATGATTCATAATACCAATGACAACAATGAATTCAGTCATATTGTCCCCATTCTAGCAAAACTCCTAACAATTCAACAATGAAACAATGAAAATGGTAAAACAAAGCATAATATATCCATAAACTAAAATAAATTTCATTACAAATCATGAGACAAGAGTATATGTTTCTCGGATAATATAAATACATACAAAAAAAAGAAAATAATGATGAATTATATATGCCTCCTCGAATCCTTCTAGAGTCCTCAAGCTATCCTAGACATAATGGATCATCAACCCCATTTGGTGTTGATGGCTCCTCATCTAAAGCTACTAGTGTGCTAAAGTCAGGTGGTTGAACTGCACTTGACAGTAGGGTGCACCTAAACTAGGAGAGTTATGTTAATCCCTCGCTTATGTCATGGTCATTAACAACACGCCTCTTTTGTGGTATAGGTAGAGTAGGACCTGAAGATTTCCTATACTCGTTGTGCAGAGTGTAGTACAATCTGGGATTAACCCCTAATGAATGTGAAACCAAGGAAGTGCTATATCGTCTACGAGATGTAGATGGTGCTCACTGGAAACATAATAGTCCTGTTTCGCATCACCATCCTTATCTTCGCCCTCTTCATCCCTAACAATATGCCTATGAGCACCACTGTCATGCGCCTTAACTCCACCTTCCTCATGCACTTCATATCGAACCTCTAGATACAGATGATTGAGGACTCCATGATCATCGACCCTCTCTATGGCTGCATCTAAAATTGCATAAACCCCTAGAAGGTCCTCTGATAATCGTATAAGGTGGGACCAATAGACCTATAAACAAGTAGGTAACACACGAAGTGGATATTTAAAAAAATACGCAAACTTATATTATCGAAGTTAGATTGTCAACAATTCTTCACTTACCAAGCGACCGAGCATCGCTTTGTTATGGCTAACATACTGCCTAATAATATATCTATACCATCGAAGGTACTCTAAATCAACGCCAAAGGGATGCTTGATCAGGACTGGTTAGTCTCGTCTACATTCCATATCCCATGATAAGTAGCATGATGCACTAGCCAATTGGTTTCAACCCTTTACCTCAAAGCAATTTGGTGTAGATCCGGTTTAGTAGTAATAGAAGGTGGAATTTTTTGGGTTCCCCCAAACTGTCTAATGACATGATTCAGGAAGCACCACTCCATAATGTAGAAGCATATAAGGGGAACTCGTGTTGTCCACACATCAACATCGGCACAATAATACAGTGGAAGCCTACTCATAATATCATCAGTGTAAGGCATCTAAACTGCCTGTTTGACAACATAAAGAAGACCTTCTAATTAATGATATTATAAAGCATAACATGAAATTGATAAAGCAAAAAGAATAAGCACTTGGTGAGAACCTATAACGTCGAATGTCTACCAGTAAGCTGAAACCACATGAGATGAATGATAGGTCGTGTCACGAGTAATTCACCATCGGGCAGCAAAAGGTGTCCAAAACGGTCACATGGGGCAACCACAAGAAATCTGTCTTATGCCCAAACCTATAGTACTATGGTAGTTCCACCTATCTGAATGGCATTGTCACTAGATGCTTGATATAGTTGCTGATATAACTAGCTCAAGTATGCAAAGAACCTAACTATATTGCCTAGCTTATGCCATATCCTCCTATAAAGGTAATAACATGACATGAACCAACGATCCAAATTTGTTAGCAAAATACATCCTCCTATGAGCTGAAGGATGTAAGCACATGCACTCCTCTCAATCTGCTCCTCTGTAGCATTCTTAGGTAAATGGGCGAAGGTAGTGCGTGGCTAATGTAGACTCAAATGCCTTCCTCACGACGTATTCCTTTCCCCTCGTAGGTAATCCCCTAACAAATTCATACATATTGCCCTCTATCCACTGGAAGGGGATGTGACACCTAAAACTAGCATGCCATCAATCGGGAAGCCAAGTTGTACCTCTACATCTTGTAAGGTAATGGTCATCTCCCCAAGTGGCATGTGGAATATATGTGTCTCCGATCTCTAACACTCAACTAATGCTATGATAAGATGCCAATTTAGCTGAATGAATGGTAGACGAGCCATCCCTAAAAAGCTAGCTTACCATAGATAAGGAAGAAGGCAGTCATTAATAGGTCTTCCCACCTACATATGCCTAGAAGGCGGCTCCCTTCATGTAATAACAAGGGCAGTGGAAGAAGCCTGCAAATTGAAATAACGTAACATAATCAATGCAATTACTTGTTTGTATTGGTGGAAACTAAACATTAATGCAACAACGACAGCATTACTTACCTCATCACTCTAGACAGATGACGAGCGGTGCCTCTCATGTTGTGTCAATATGGATGGATCAACGAATCTTGGCTCCATCTACTTTGCATGTAAAGGGAAAAGTGTTAGAATGAAGATAACATGTGAAATCAAATGTCACAACACAAGCATATAAATCAATTAATGAACACACAATTCAGCTGACGTATATCAAAACTGTCCACACTCTGTCATTCCCTATCTTAACAACTCCTCTTATTGTTTTGTCACGATGCTCTCTGTAGTCCATTTCCATTTTATATTGTTTAATCCTACGTTTCCCTTTGGACGTACTGCCTCTGGATCGAGTACTAAACATGGAAAGTTGTTAGAATGGGCCTGTCGAGTTCATCCCAAGTGGGAAAAAATGGGATCGATAGTACTTGACTTCATTAATCCGTCTATACACGGTCCTACATAGGAAGTCCAGTTAGCATTAGTATACCCCGTTGTTACCATCGCATGTGAACATGGTATTCGATATATCTGCTATTTGTTGCAAGTGTATTTGATTTCAAAAAGTCCACCTTGTCCGTGCCCTCTACCCTTAATATGACCTTTCTCTCGTCTCGTGCCAGTTCACACTTCAAATAGTCTAATGCCTCTGTTAAAACTAGTATCCTGATGCATGCTAGCCTTGAAGACCATAAATCCAATTTCCCATATGGTGTCAAAATCTCTCTTGTCTTTATGCCGTTCGTTGTAGCATCAAGTCTTTCTTCCCAATACATGACACAATTATAAAATATCTTCTTCACCGATGTAGTAACTGGTAAGCTACTCTGACCCTTCAACATAGAATTGCAAGTTTCTACTATATTGCTTGTCATGTGCCCAAAATGGTGAAATCCATAAAATGCTAGAGTCCATTCATTCTTAAGCAAAACCATATCACTGTTTGAGTCGATCTTATTAAACCACTCGATTGCTTTTCATCTATGTTCTTCAAAAGTTCCATAGTCTTTTCGAACTTTTGGGGTTATGCCTGAAATGTAGCATGTGTTTCCAAGTTTGTGCATCTTTGATTCTTAGGTACTTTGTTAAAATTACTAGCAATACGTGGAATGCAAAATCAATGAATTGCAAAAGGAGGCTACCAACGATTCAATCTATCATTTAATACCCCAATGATACTGGCTCCCCTTTCTGATGTAAGGCATATGGTCTCCTCTCCTTTGTGTCCTATTACTCCATGCTTCAATTTTCTTAAAAACCAAAACCATGCAGCTGTAGATTCTAAAGGTACAAGGCAAAAGGCAAGAGGTAAAATGTGATTGTCCCCATCTACACCACAAGCTACTAGGAGGACATGCTTGTATTTTCTATATAAAAAGGTACCATCTATACAAACAACTGGCCTACGTGCTTAAAAGTCTCCACACAGGCAAAAGTCCAAAAAACCCATTTGAAATACACCTTATTAGGTTGAGGCAATCTTGTCCAACCCCATTCACCTATTGATCCCGAGTTGGTGGCCTTGATTGCATATATAAAGCTTTAGGAGTTCATTATATGACCTTACCCAATCACCATATACAATAGCAATTGCCTTTCTCTTAGCTTCCTATATTCTTCTGCATGATACCATATACCCATATATGGTTAAACAATGTGACTTAAGCTTTAACTTTGCAATCGGGATTTTTTCAACAAAGCTGATAATTCCCGGCTAATAGATTAGAGTCAATTCGTGAGTGGTCTTACCTAATTATTGAATTGGTACATGAAGAGGGCCATCTAGTCTTGTGATTAAAAAGAGACCTTTTAATTTTTTTTCTTGCAAGCTCTTATCCTCTACGAACAATCCTATTCACTCTTTGTGTAATGGGTAATCCATAAGCCTTTCTTAGATTCATCAATATGAAAATTGCAATGTGTTTTTATTTAGAAATTCTTGAGTGCCTAGATTAAATCATATTTGTGTTGAACATCATTCCCTTGGCTAGGTCTTACCCATCACAAGGATTACTGCACATCGCATTCACATCATCGTTAAATGTCAATAACCACCACCACTGCCACCCACATTAAAATAAGGATTACATCCCTCACTTTTCCCTAGCTAGACATCGCTTCATTAGACGACGTGCACTATGGGGTTGCTAATTTTACATCGCACACTTAGACCTCTTCAGTCACTCTTTATGACTTTCATCATCTTCCACAAAATCTCCATCATCATTTTCCACCCAAGTTAAACACTAGTGCAACTTCTTCCTCAACTCGATTCTTGAAATCTGACCATGACTCATTTGTTAGAATAGGATCATATTGTTTATACTGCATGGGTGATAAGGGGATCACCCTTCTGTCTTGTGAATGTACACCAGCAGATATACCGAGATGAACATTTCGGTTTGCCAAAACCTGTGTCTCTTGTTCAAACACATAGGACCCATTATTTGGAGTGTTCATATGCACTTGTCCATGATCGATATTAGAGGGGTAATTAACAGCATCATCAACCCTATAAACAAGGCCTGACTTAGTACATGTTTTCACAAATATCTCTTGTATTAACCTAGCCCCTTCGGTCAAAAAAAAAAAAAAAAAAAACCTAGCCCCAACTCAACAGCCATTGAAATCAGATCTTCGACTCTTATCATCCACAATTAGCATTAACATGTAAGTTACCCCATGACTCATATAATGGCCATGTTTATGTATTATCTCAATTTCAAAATTATTTCAATCAACATCAATCATATCACGAATCAGTTCCTTAAATTGATCAAAATTCACATCCGTTTTAATTTTCACCTTCCTAATTGGAGGCTTATAATATTGTGGCCCATGACTCCCATCATAATATCCCCATTCGCATAGATGATGAATCTTACAAGTTAAACTATGAAAAACATCTTCGATAACCTATTCATCAATGATGGACACTCCAAATTTCTGATTTTTTTTTTTGATGGACTAAGCTTAATTCATTGAGGCATTTCACAGAGCACCATCACAATGTCTACATTTTTTGAATGACAAGAAATAGGTCTAACAATGCAACTACACAAACATCATTGATGATTCATACTCCAAAATGTATAATTTTTGCCTAATAGACTAAGATTAATTGATTGGGTATTTCATCGAGCACCTTCACCACGTCCACATTTTTAAATGAAACCAAATATATCTAACAATGCAACTTCACAAACATCACCAACGGTCTATAAACTACTCCTATAGTGTCTAGCATCTTCAAAACATCAAGTAAAATATGTTAAATAGGCATGAAATCAACTTCACAATCAAAACTGAAAACGGGAAAAAAATTTAAATATTGAGCCATTTATTGAAAAAAAAACTATGGAATCATATGTTACTTGATGCCAGAAAGCCGAATTTGGGCTTAAAAAGCTCCATCCAGTGCTATTGAGTGGTGTTTGAAGGGGAGGCCATCGATGGGTTTTTAGAAGAGGAGGGGGTGCTTTAGGGTGCTATTAGAAGGGAGAAAATGGGTTTCTGTTGTGTCTTTTCTTTTCTTTTTTTTTTTTGTATAGTATAGTAAAGTGTCGTTCATATATTTTGCCCAAAGGTGCCATTCAAGGCGCTTATGAGTTTCACCTTCTATGTTTCGCCCAAAGGTGGCATCATACAAATTTGAAGGTGCTGTATTGGCGCCTTCGATGACCCAAATCTGTATTATTTCTTATCGCTAGCCTATTTGTGGATTTTTTTTCAAAATTCATACTATTTAGGAACAAAAACCGAGAAAGAGAAATGAAAGAAGAGATAGAGATAGAAAGGGGAACAATCAGAGAGATAACAATATTGCGATGTTGGCGAAGAATTGTAGAAATTAGGGGTAGAAATTGAAGGTCAAATTGAAGTGAGATGAGTTAGGTATAATACTTCTCTTCTCTTCTCTTTTCTTAATCATTGTTTATTTTGATTTTCCCTTTTGCTAAATTAAGGTTTTTAGTGTTGTTCCATCTTATGGTTTCTGTGTGGTCTGATGAAATTTATGTTTTGATCCTAACCTGACCAATACCAACACCATAAGTTCTTTGACAATTGAAGAAGGGAAACCTTATAAGAAATAATTTGCATTCAAGACCTAAAGGAGGAGTCAATTATATTAAAGTATAAATGCACTTTGTCCATAACCACTAAAATAATCCAACAAATGCTACTCATATCATTTATCGATCTCTAAAATCCTTCACAGAGGAGGAAAAATTCCAAAATCTATTGATTGATTCTTTCTCCTCCTCATTTCAAAACATATGATGATTTAGAAGAAGTGGAATCTAGATCACTTTAGAAGATCACATAGAGAACATATGAGGTAAGAGTTGCTTTAATCCAATATCTTATCATTTTAGTTTATATTTGAGATATGTTAATGTTAGTCGTTTGATCTATCATCTATGCAATAATAGTGTTAGTTTTGTGTTTAATTATATTTGTTGTAAGTTAAGATGAAGTGATTAATTAAAGACCCATTTAGGAGTTCAATTGTTGTTTTTAGTAGAGCGAATCTTGAATCAAGATAGGTTCCTTGTTCTTATGTATAATTAAATGTTTAATTGATAAAGTATGCAGTAATGCATTGTTTAGTAGCTTAAATTGGTTGTTAGATAAAGTTTAGGTTGGCTTAGTGGGCTCTTTCTGCTTTGCACAACCAATATGCGTATATATGGTACTTGGTTTATGTTATGCGATGTTTATATTGTTAATTATTGTAATAAATTATTACATAATGTTGTATTATATGTTTAACAGTTGATTGGTGTTGAGTATTGATATATATATATATATATCTTGTTCATGTCAACGAGAAAATGTAGGTACAAGCATTTTTTATTTATAATGAAGTTGGTATATTATGTCAAGTGCGTTGGGAATGATTTTTTTTTATTTAATTCATAATATTTATGCAATGAAGTGTTGATTTGATGATTAGTGATAAAAAGCATTTTATACTCACTTTGCATTGATTGAATCATGATAAATTATTATTGATTTTATAAGAATCATAAAGAAATGGTACTTATATGCACTTATTGTGGTATTTTAGTCTTAAAGAACTTATAATACAAATACAAGCATTTGAGAAGAGATTTGTACAAAATTGGTGAATTAAACAATCAAGGCTGACAAATATCGAATGTAGGCCACTAACCTAAATCATAGGACAAAGTAACATAGTCTTCATCAGAACAAACGCTAGCTTTTGAAACAAATTTTATAAGCTTTCTTCAACAGACCTGTACTGGCCATTTTGGGAGAAAGGTGTCCAGCTTTTAAGCCGACGTACACCAAAGTTGGCAGCGTAAGTCATAAAGCTAGCTGCCATTTTGTCTTGGAAATAATTCTTCAATGAAGGCTGGTTATTGGAACTTCATGGCCGTTGGCTTTGATGCCGACATACATCCACATCTTTTTGGAAATCCTTTTTTTTTTCCAAAGAAGGCCGGCTAAATTAAATTAAAGGCCGCTGGCCTTGAAGGTGGCTTATGTCCTACGCATGACTTTTCATACATATTCTTCTTTTGTGGATCTTGTTAAAAGGAGGAACCTTAGCACGAACAAAAACCTATTTTTCCTTTCTTCTTGATATAGATTAGGCTATAGAAGACTAGAAAACTTTTTATTTTTAATTTGATTAAGGATTCCACACCAAGATCAAGTTTGAAATATCATTTAAATTTGGATTCAAGAAAGAGATTTTCTTGACAAGGTGATTTCATTCTTTTCTTATATTCATATTATGGACGGTATTGAAGAGTTTTATTTTATGCTTAAATATGGTTTTAAATTTTTTATCTGAATCATCTGATTGGTTTTATCTGTCGTTGATTGATTCCTTGCTTGTGTTCATGTTGTTGATGCTATTTCACCAATCATGTATTTTGGATTGAATCTGGAGTGCATGTTAGATTAGAATTGCAATTAGAAAATTCATTTCTAATCAATTTGTGATTAGCTAATTTGGATTATAGATCTCATAGGAATATGGATTGCAATTCAATTAGGGTTTGGTAATTTATATAGAATAGTCAATTGATCACCTTCTTAGGAATAGGGAAAATTGATTGGTTAATTTAGGATAATTACTGTCTTTCGAAAAAGGAGTTTGTATCTAGTAATTGATTGCTTGAATAGTAAACCCATTAGCAATTTGGATTTGCAAGCTTATTCTGGTCGATAGTATACATTCAATTGACTTTCTAATCTGTTGGCTCTTAACCTAATTTAATTCAGGTGTTGGAAATCCCAAATTTCTTTATAGATTAGTCTTATATCAAAAATAAAAATATATCTTTTTGACTTGCTTAGCTAAAATTAGGACTAATACAATTAAGAGCTAATCCTTACTCCCATGGACACCACTCGGTATTCACCAAAATTTTATTACTGCACACGCACCTGGTATATTGGTAGGTAAATATTTATGTATTTAAAAAAATTTAAAAAGAGACTAAGAAGAGTATTAAAAAGCACATATAGAAAAAAGCGTGGTCAATTAGAGTAGTATATGAAAGAGAGTTGGTTTGGATGTACTTAGGGAAGATTTTCATCATGCACATGGTATTGGAATAGTTTGAGTTTTTGGAAATTCTCCTAAAAATTATGTTATCATTGATGATATGCATAAATTTAACTATTAATGGGCTTGATATTTTAGTGGTTAAGATGCTCATCTTATTGGTTAGATTTAATTCTTGAAATGAATTTAGTAATCTTTGAGTTTTTAATTTCAAGAAAATTAATGTGAGTTAATGCTTAGTTGAGTATTGCTAAGTTTTTGAACCTTTTTTTTTTTTTTAATAATACTCAACCTTGTTCATATTTGGTAAGTTATGATTGGGCACCATTTTTTATCGAGTTTTAAATAATTAAGTCTTATGATCTATTCTTATGAATTTTTCAATACTAGGCGAGTATACTAATCATATGTAGTATATGAATAAATTATAGAGTCGTATTTCTCAGGGTTCTCGACAATTACTATTACTCCTTTTCTTTATTATTATCTAGCAATTAAAATTGAGTTAGACAAATTTAATTAATCAACTAAACTGATTACTATATACGACTAGTTTCACTAATGTAATCACCAAGTTAACATTACTTCAACAAACAATAAACAAATCAAACTTGCTTCACCAATTAATTAACATGTACTATAACATCTAATATTTGTTATGGCTTTCCTAATTGTGGGATTATGTCAATAAGTTCAATATCTCTCTCAAGATTGTTAACCCCTAATGTCAGCCATGTCAAACTGGAATCTCTTCTTAGTTAACAACCGACTAAGGTTGCATTAAGAATATGGACCCAATGTAAATTCCTTATATATGCAGAAAGTTTCACAAACCTATCTCTAGGAACATGAGACCTCCATGACATCCTCTACCAATATAAATTAGTGTTTATAATGATAATTAATAATTAATTTCCTTATCAATCATTATTGTAATAACCCATGTGCATAGGATAATATAGTTTAGTCACATATATCATTTGAGTTATACATCACAAAATCATATTTATTTTCAATCATAAAATATCCATATTTCAAATAATATCTATTAAATGTATAAGTAATTGTTTAACATAATTTTTGGTTTATAATGGAATCAAATGAATTGAACCAAAAAAAAAAAAAAAGATTCCTCTCTTAAATGTATGAGAGACTTACTATTTAAAATTTCATAACTAAACGTTTAAACTAAATAGTTATAGAATAATATTTTCATAACTAAAACTAAAAGGAAATATGATGTTATTTTTTTTTCTATTTTCATAACTAAATTTTATAAAATCAAGAAGAATAAATACCTAATTTTTTAATTATATAACTATTTCATATTTTCTATGATAATTTTTCTTATGCAATCGTAGTATGAGTCTAATATCTACTAATAAGAAAGAAAACAATGCCTTAAGCCCACCAAAAACAATTCCTTCCTTGTTAACTCTATTGAATGATTGATGATGAAATTTCTTTAAAGTGGTAGTCCTTTATCTCTACTAATGCCAAGATTAAATGAAGCATAGTTTGTCACGCCTCAGAAGGTACCCAAAGTGCAGTCCGCCACATATGGTATTAAAACTTAAGAATGGCTTCCCAAAGTCATGCGAAAGTTTCAACACCATATGTAAGGTGCCTATCACAACAATAGAAGACACCGGTGGGATGTATAGTTCGAGATAGTAAATACAACATACAAAAATCTAGATAATCATCCAATTTAACATTAATAGAATATAATCCTTACATCATCTTAGGGTTTTTCCTTATAATTCTCCAAACAATCATAATATCAACTTAATCTTTCTCACAAGAAAACAATACTAACACCAAAATATATTAAGGATATTAAGCCTAAGATCTTCAAAGGATTTCCAGAAGCTTTCCAAAACATAATCTCACTCGAATATGTGAAGTCCTCGGCATAAAAGATATAGTCCTGTTACATCAAAAGTCTATCGGAGTATAAACATAACTAGCTTAGTGAGAATATTTCTGCATCAACGTACTTGTATAAATATTTTAAACAAGTTTAAATAAGCATATGAATGCATCAAGCAAGTGATCAAGCAATACATATGATCTACCGAAATCATATGTTTGAATGGATTTACCCCTCCATTCAGGGTTAGGTGTTTCAGGCTCTTTAAAACCCATCTTTAAAATCCAACTTATGTAGTTTATTTTAGGCTCCTACTCGCCCATCTTGAAATAGTTCTTTCAGGCTCCTAATCGCCCATCTTACAGATTTATGGTTCTCAACAAACCCGGCTACTATACTCTTGTCCCATCGAGTACAGTAGCTCATGAGATGAAACTAATTACATGATATATATGAATAAATTAATATGACTCATAATATATGATTAGAGTAATTTAAAGGTGATCACAAAATTTGCACACACTCCATCATAATAATAGTAAAACATAAGTTAATTAACAACGATTCATGTCTCGGTATGCTTAGCATTCTTTCAACCAATATTATCATACGTAATTGATTTTCATCTTTTCCTACTTCTAGTGCCTCTAGCTACAAGCACAACCAAGTAAGTAAAATGTAGGAAATAAACTCACTCGGCTATGAGGACACTTCTTTCTTATGGAGGAGTCGATCGGAAATTTCACTAATCGAAATAATCCTCTGGATATGAATACTCCTCCTCGGGATCACCTAATCAAGAAGAATACCCATAATGAGTATTTTTTGTTGATTCTATGGTACTTATCAAAAACTATGTCATAAGATTGTTAAAATTTGTATAGAAAGTAATTCCAACTTAAAATGGCCATAACTTGATCATTTTAACTCGGAATTGCGCAAATAATATACCGTTTTCTACCTACTCGAAAAGATCTATCAATTTCCTAGGTTATTTTTGTCATAAAAAGCCATTTGAGTTGGAAAATACTATGGTACAGAATAGTTACGAATTTATAGTTCACAAAATATGATTTTTTCCAAACTTCAATTTACTCAAAAATCCTTAAGCAAAATATATGGATATATATATATAATATAATAGTGAAAAAATCCTTTGAACATATATATATACTCATATTGTATACATGATTTTTGTAGTGTTGTCTCAATATTGATATTTCATAAATAATTTGTTTTTAAGGGTTTTAAAAGATAAAACTTTTGAAAATTTCTCCTTTTTGAATTGTTAGAAGGAAGACTAAAATATATTTGAGTTGTTATGAGTGAGTGTTTTCCTATTATAATTCCATTTCCTATCTTTTTAAAAGTAAATTAATTTTCAAAAATTTGGTTTTTAAGTTATTTACTAACTTTATTTCTAGTGATTGAAAAATAAGCTTTTCAAAATATTTCTTAAGTTTTTGGTGTGGTCAAATATTTGAAGTTGTGTTAAATTTATGTTTTCCTCTCATTTTTATATCCTTTTTCTTCTTTAGAAAATAAGTTTACTTTTAAACTTTACTTTGCTTGAAAATTTTTCTTTTTTCTAAGTTGGTTTCTAAAATAGTGAGTAGATTTTATCTTGGTTTGAAAACTTATTTATTCTTAATATTTGTCAATTGGTAGAATAATTCCTTTAGACAAGTTTATAAGAAAAACTTTCTTAATAAAGAATTGTTAACATTAGAACTTAGCAAAAATTTCATTTTAATTTTGAAAAGATAATAACAATATAAAATTTAAGTTTTGAAGAAACTTTCTTAGTATGTGATTTTTAAAGTCTATAGTGAACCTATTTAAGTCTTATAAAAGATATGGTTGAGTTAAAATCTTAAGTTCAATGCTAAAAATTCTATCTTTATGGAGTATTTGGTTTTGATTTATAAAAGAAATGAGTTCCTTTCATTTGAAGAAATCTTGGACATTAATACTTTAAAACTTATGATTAACTTACTTAAGCTTTTGAAAAGAATATATTAAAAACAACACTTAGACTTTTTGTTGAAAAATCATTTGTTAAGAAATCTAGTTCACTTTTCCTTTGTTTAAGGAAGAACCCACTTTTATTTTTGCTTGAGACAACAACACTCTAATCATGCATGAATATGATTTTGTGGCAATGAAAAAGTAAGAATAATACATAGAAAGAAATACTCATAAGCAAATAAACGTAATAAAAATATGGTCAAGCATTAGGAATCTTAACTTCATTAAGGTATCCCGATCATGTATTGGGAGCCTTAGTTTCATCAAGGCAACTCGGGACTAAGAATAGACTAGTTCCAAAAAGAAAAGAAAGAAAATCGTTTTGACTTGATATGAACAAGTTTAAGACTAGAAAGACTAGTCTTAATAAATTGCATGAAATAAATAAATTGCAAAGCATGAAAATAAATAAATAACAAGTGAGCTTATATGCTCTAAATATATATACATAATATACATAATACTATATCGAAGTTAGATTAGAGCAAAAATAATAATAACAAAAATAACAACATAATAACATAAAGTAAAATAGGAACATGAACAAAAACAGAACATGAACATATTGTTATTTTTAACTCTCATGAGTCTAAGAAACATATACTAAGCTCATGCTAAGTTGTATGAATATGATAAAGAAATATAGGTAGGATTTTACCTAAGGTTTAATGGAGGATTTGAAAAGAGATGAATGGATAGTGTTTTTGTTGTTTTTCTTGAAGAGTAGTAAATGGTAGAGAGTGTTTGGAGAAGGAATTGTTGGAGAGAGGTTTTGAGAGAGAATTTTGGTAGAGTTTTGTTATGTAAAATGGATGTGTGAAAGAATGAAGGAGGAATGGGGTATTTATAGAATTTTGGAGTGGAAATTAAATGTAATAAAATAAATTGAAAAAGAAATAATATTAAGAAAGAGAGAGAAATGGCCGGCACAAATGGAGAAGAAAGAGAGAGAGTTTTGTTTAATTTTTGTATTTTTGTAATGAAAAGAAGTAATATGTAAGGTTTGATGTGAATAAAGTTGTATTGGATATATAAAAGTGTAAGAAAATAGGTATGTAGGTAGTAAGAAATCGGCGTAAAAAAAAGTAGAGATAGTGAAATAATAATGAATAGTAGGAATAATACTATGAATAGTAAACTAGACAAATAAAATACAGATAGTAATAAAAATAAGCGTAAACGAGCTATATATGATATTTTTAGTTACCAAAAAATGTGAACTAATATTTTTGAAATCCTTATTTAATTAAGAGACTTTTGGTGTTATTGGAATATTTTTATTCTAATCCCCGGGACACGCTTTTGGTGAACTGATCCCGTTTGAGTCCGAAGGACACTCGAAATTCACGAATATGATATTTTTATACTTCCCTATATTATTACGAACCATTATAAGCCATTAACTCAATTTCGTTTTCTAAGGTTTGAGAGTGCAAGATTACCGGAGTTGAAATTGTTGGATTGTCTTGATCTTTGTTGACTTTTGAAACTCCAGTTTGACTAGGGTTAGGGTTTAATCCAACTTTACCCTATAAATTGAGGGGTTTACCTCAGGGATCGGTTAGATGGACTTCCTTATGCTTGGATTTTGTGCCGAATGATTAATGAATCTTCTCTTATGAAATCTCGTGATTAAAATTGTTTAAGGTTCGGTTTCAACTTGGATTAGACTTTAGTGTTTCAATTTGGTATTCCAAAACCATTCTCAAAAAATTCGGGGGTTTACATACTTTGTTCGCCTTTAATAGAAAGTGGCCTTGACATTCCTAACTTGGAAATCTAGAACAAAGCCACACAGATCGAGCACATTTGGAACTTATGTAACGGTAATTTATGTGGTTTATGGGTTGATTGGGTGTACTCCATCTTTCTTAAAGGCAACAACTTATGGAATGTTGAATGTCTTGTCGTTTACTTTGGGACATGGTGCAAACTTCTTAAGTTACAGCTATTAGCTCGCCAACATATGCATTGGATTGTTGGTAATGGGGTTTCCATATCACTTTAAGTGGACTTTTGGCTCCCTCAAGGTCCTTTAATCGATGCTAATAGTTCAAGGGAAATTGCAAACTCAAATCAAGCACATCTAGAACTTATGCAATGATAATTTATGTGGTTTATGGCTTGATTGGATGCACTCCATCTTTCTCAAAGGCAACAGCTTCTATAATGATAAATGTCCTGCCATTTACTTTTGGAAATAGCACAAACTTCTTAAGTTATGGCTATTAGCTCGCTGACATATGCCTTGGGTTGTTGGTGATGGGATTTCCACATCACTTTAGGTAGACTTTTGGATCCCTCAAGGTTGCTTAATCACTACAAGAAAAATGGCCTTTAGAGACAGAAAATTTGCGACAGAGCATTTTTGTCTGTAAAAAATTAGAATAGTGTCAGAATTGTGACAAATTAGCGAGTATATATATGAGGTGTTTTTATTGTTTCTTTACCTTTTAATGATGGGATTTGCGACAGATTATCTACAGATTTGTGAGAAAATTAATTTTGTCTCTAATTTAATAGCAGGAAGAAAAAAAAATTTGTGCTATATTTTCATTAAATTTTTGTCTGTAATCTGTCGCTAAAATTAATATAATCTATACTTATATATATATATATGACTTTCAGAGACAGATTTTATCTGTCTCTGATTAAATAATATATGTATATATATATTAGAGACAGATTTTATTTTGTCTCTGATTAAGTAATATATATCCGCATGTATATATATATATATATATATATATATTCCAATAAGATGGTATAATTTAACTAAAAAGATAAATTAAAAAAAAAAAAACTAATTGTTTTGAACCATACAGTTTTCTTCTTTTTTTTCTTTCCCTCTCTGCTTTTCTACTGTCCTTTTCCCTTTTTACAGCCAAAATTAAAAACCCTAACCCATTTCCCTTTCTTTTTCTTCCTCCTCTTCTCTCCTAGTCTTTTTCTCCCTAAAACTGCATCTTAGTGAACCACTACAATCATTGTGACGAAATTCCAAGATGTGAGCTATGTTCTTCTTTCAACTTTTGTTTGTTTAGTAAACTGTGTAGTTGTTTCTCAAATTTTTTTGGTTTAGTAAACTATAGTATGAATGCTTAGATTGATTGGGTTGGGGACTGGGGTCAATTCTTGTGGAAGAACCTCTGTTAGTTCAATTTTGGATATTGCACTTGCTATTACTTGGCTAATTTTCCTGTCAATGCATCAATCAAATGCTCTAATTTAATGGTAGCTCAACTCATTAGAATGCAAAAGGTTTTTTCCAGGGTAAAGATGTGGCCGGCAATGGGCTTTGTAAATGCTTAAGTGATTTCCATTTTTTCTTGGCTATCTACAAACATAAGAGCATTATGCTGCCATAAGTACTCTAATTCTTCTGAGCAACTTTCCTAATCTTTGATGGTGTGGTGTTAGGTGGTTGATAGTTCAAGCGGACCGACCCTGTTTTCTTTTAATTTTACCTTAGTGCTGCGTAAAACTGTTTTCTTTCCCCTTCTTTTGACTTTCTACTGGTGCTTGAAATGAGACTCACACCTTTTTTCTTTTTCTTTTTTTTTCCAACCTCCTACATTAGACCTATGCAAGCATGGTAATGATATGTTTATGTCCTTTGTGTTCCAATCAACAATATATGGAACAGAAAATTTCTATATGTATCCAGTTTATAATCACGTCTATAAATTATTTAGCATCATAAGTACAACGATATTTACACTCGTTTTTTTTTTCATGAGAGTCTTTGTTCATTTATGATGTAAAATTGTTCTTTTTTCACACTATGTTTTATCTTGGTGCTATCTCTAACCATAATCTCAAATTTAACCGCATATACTTTTGTCTTGAAAAAACACTTTGAGAGTAAATTTCTTAGTTTCTATTTTTTTTAAATGCCAATAGTTAACAATCTTTTAACGTTCACGGAGCAAAGCAAAGTCAAACAAGTCATCTATCATGGAATTAGAAACAAAATATATGAAATTGGAAGGTATCAGCTTTTTGTCTTACCATTTTTCTTAAGCATAAAAAATGAAAAACCCTTTAGTCTAGGTAGCTTTATGTGATAATTTTAGAAGTTAAACATTCATGATTGAGCGATGTTGCAAAACTTTCTCACAAATACCTACATGTCTAGTGAAAAGAAAATATAACGATCGTAATTTCATAAAACCCACAATCCTTTATATTTCTCCCTGACTCCTTTTTGCTTTATGTGTTAATGCAATTATTATGTTCATGCTTCATAATATTTAACTCAACTGATTTATGAGTCTACATCCTCTACAACTCAAGCTAAGCTTAATTGTTAGTTAAATGTTAATACAATGGTACTTTCATCATAATAAATTTTTGTTTGATGATCAAGCAAAAAGAGTCTAATAAAATGTTTATCCTTTATGAATAATCTAATATAGAAACTAATAATCAGAAAAGCATTATCAAGCTATAATTAGAAAATTCCATACTCAGGATTTGCCTTTCTTAAAAAATTTCCTTCATCAGTATGAAAACAGTCTTAATGACATGCTGGCTGCTCTAGTTTGAAATATTTTTTGTTATGTTCCTAGAGAATGTGTTTAGTTGGAACAAATATAGCCTGTGATTTCCAAGTTTGCTTGATCTCTCTTTTATAGATGTGATTATCCTAAGAACTTACGTATGTATTTGCTTAAATTTGAATAGTTAGGAAGTAGGCAATTATTGCCTAAAGAGATGCCTAGCTTGAGTTTTGTTTTATTGAGAATTCCTGATCTAACATTGGAAAAAGTAGTTAGGTTCCTTTTAGGCATTGCGACGAACCACTTTTGTGTTTTGACTAAAACTAAAACCATGGAATGTCAATGAGGAAGGAATAGGTTCTTTGTGTTGAATGGTAATATCTTATCAAATATTTTTTACCCAAAAAAAGAAAAGTCTAATCAATATCAAATTTGCAACTCTTTCTCTACCAAACATGTTGTGATGATAAAACCGTGACTACTTCCCTATGATGAAAATATTTCTTCTTGCTTTCTAAAAAAAGCTGGTAGAATAACAACCCAAGCCTTATTCTTTGGCATTTCCCATTTGCAGGGCATAGGTGAATTCACCATGGGATACAAAGAGCATCTAAGGTGGAGTATATATAAAAGAAGAAACATGCTTATCCAAGTTAAGTAAGTTTGACCAAGTCTAGTCTTGGCAAGTTGGCAATACATAGGATGTGAGCATCATAGAACTGATTGATTCTTGCGTTGGTAATACATGGGATGGGGCTAAAACTAATTGATTCTTGCGTTTCATCCACTTCAATTAAGGAATGGATGAGTGGTAGCAGGGGAATTTCAATAGCGTGATCCGTTATTATTTCACCTTTTTATTTAGCCCCATAGTATGAAGTCCAAACTAACAACTAGAAACCATTTTATACAAGGGGGATCTAGTAGTTTCTTCTCTCAAATCCTTTTTGCATGACAATATCCTTTAGTTAGTAAGGTCCACGGTAGAGGGTACATAAATCATCAACCTAATCTCAGCTTTAACAAATTTATCTAAGTTATTAATCAACGAGGGAAAATCATCAATCTTTTATTCTCAAAACGTAAAATATCAAGTTTAATACATGTTACCTTTTTTTTTTTTTTTTGGTAGGACCCTTGTGCTGTCTCGGTTGGCCTTCTCCTTATTCTCTCCAGATTTTCGTACGTAAATCAATGGACAAGATATAATCAGGTAATACATTTTGTTAATGATACATATGTGATTCTAATATAAATTGCTATGTATCTATAAAACTATTAAACTTGTTATTTAACACTACATTTGGAATGGTAGAAGTCTAAATAAAAAGGAAAGAAAATTTGAGGGAAATAGGATAAACAGTTGTGTTTGGATACATTTTTGGATGAAAATGGGCAGACTTCATTAGAAACTGAATGAAACTCTAACTTCAATGATTTCCATCTAAAAGTAAGATGAAAATAAGGGAAAAAAGAGAAAATTAATTAAAATATCTAAAACACCTTCAAATTGGAATTTTTTTTTTGCTAGTTAAAAAAATAATTAAGTAATTTTTCTAACTTTATTTATTTTCTTTTTCACTCATTTCCTTTAATTTCCACCTTTTATATCCAATAAAAAAAGTTTCTTCTCATTTTATTAACTTTCCATAGCTTTCCATGTTTTTCACACCCGTTTAGGTTTGTGAACATAAATAATAAGAGATATATCAACTTTAGAAGAACAAAGAAAAACAAAAGTGGCAGCAGAATTGAAGCAGAATAAACCCTCGATAGCTATATACTTTATTGATTTAATGGCTGTGAGAACATGGCGCATTGTGACTATAGAAGCTTTTAAGAATGCTTTTTGATCATAACATTTCCATCTTATAATTCTTATGCATGATATACCAATCTCACTTGTCAATATTAAATTAAGAAGTTGATCGACTTATCTTTTCATATGCATACATTTGATGACAGATTTAGAGGAACAAAAGAGGATTTTTTACAATTACATTAGCTCATCAAGTTAGCTAATTCTATCCGTCTACCTGAGCATATACCAAATTTAGTTTTTTAAAAATTACAGAAGTTATGTATACTGATCATAATTTATTTGCCCCTACTCTTTGTTCTCACTTTCTATAAAGTGATTTCTTATGATAAAAGAAAAATAGTTTTCCTGTGCATGGATCCATTAATTTCTTTATCATGGGTGTAATTATTGTGATAAGGAATGATGAATTTGGTGTTTAGAAACAATGGTTGAGCCTTTAAGACATTAATTGAATAAAGCCCGTTCACTTACCTATTCAATTGTCGAGATCAAATGGTCCATTGCTTATAATTAACTATTCAATCTGTTCTATATTTTTCATACTCTTGGTTTTTCTATTTTCCTTTTTCTTTTTTTTTTTTATCTCATGTAACTCTCATCTTCCTTTTTATTTGATACATTAATGCTTGGATTTTTCCTAACTATTGAAGTTTTTTTATGCATTTTTTTTTTAATTTTTGTATGGATAATTTAGTTATATCAATGAATAACTATTGCACTTTTTTGTTGTAAATTGATTAAAACAAGGGTTATATTTTTGTAATTAATCCTAAATTTTATTTTATCTTATTTTATACATATATGTATATATGTTTAACTCCACATAATTTCAACGTTGAATTAGCTACAGCGCAATACTTCATTCATTCCACTTACGTAAATTGCCAACATGCGATATATACATATATATATTTTATTTTAATTTCCGTATACTCACCACTGTTTCTCTAATCGAAGATGGGGGACATACATACTAAATTTCTGCAAGCATTGGTTTTTAAAATGAAACTTTAATACGTATTATTTACATACTCCTTCTAATTTATTATTAAGCTTATATTCATTAATACATAATTTAATTGAAAACACTTATTTGTAGTAGCAATATATGAAAATGTCCTTCACTATCCTACTACTTGGAGTTTTGACAAAGCTACTTTTACCTCAACTTTTTAATTTCTCTTTAAATAGCTCATAAATTTATAAAGAAAAATTAAAGATAATACACTTAGAAATAATATTGAGGTAATATAATAAATGTAGAGTTGGACTACCTAAACAAGCCTGTATTGAGAGTGGATTTTTGATTCAATTGTGCCATTAATTTTTTAATCTGTTCTAATAACTATTTAAGTTGGTGCTCCTCCTATTGTCTTATGAAATATCAAGGATCTTTTCTAATTGTCTTTATTCTATGCATATGTTATTATTCATTTTATAGAATCAAAATTATTATCATTATCAATACAAGCTTTGCAAGAATATAGCAATTTTTAGAGGGGATAATTTGTGTTTGCAATTGCTTTCAACAATGTGTTTAGATTTTCTTTCTTCGGGTTTTCTATGGGCATTCAATTTAATGAATAAATGTTTGTAATTTTAATTTAACTTCTGTTGACTCTAGAAAGAAAAAATAAAGTAACATCTTTTGAACATTCAATGAAATGATTGGGCTCAAGGCTGGAATTAGTTATATATACTTTCATGTCATTAGTTATTAATTAACATACATTATTTTGTTTGTATTAATTATTTGTTGAGGCTAAAGTAGTCTTTTCACCATTATATCAAGAATACATATATTATTTATCTAATATAATTAACTTCTGTATATTACATTATAATTAAGCTAATAATACAAATGTGGTTTATGATGGTTGTTCTTTTGATGGTTCTAATCATGTAAAGACAAGCTAGCCATTTTTTTTTTTTAAATTTAAACTTGCTGCAAATGTATTTATTAGTTTAATATGGGCAACACTTATTGATGGCGTTCCTATTACTCGAGAAGCCTAAAGATTTAAGCTTATGACTTTTAAAGAATAGTAAGAAAAGATTGTGAAGATAAAATGAAAAGAGAGAGAAGTGGTTGAGTTGAGCATCCGAAATTCATGTAAAAGTCTATCCTATATTGTTCTAGAAGTTAAAGGAGTAATGCTTGTCAGATTTTTATCATTTCTTGCAGATTCCGACCATTTTAGATCTCTGATACTTTTTTTCCTTACTCTTTTAATTTAAAGTGAAATTGATTCTTGATTAGTATAGCGAGTGCATAATAATAATGATGATGATGATGATGATTGTGTACTAGCTCCAAACAATGATGTTATTGTCTATAGTTGGCGAAATAATAAAACGATTTTTCCTTTATTTTTTTAAATATCCTGATTAAATGGGATTTTGAGCACCTAAATTGATTGAAAAATTCTATGGTCTCAAATTTTTTTTTTTAGCATTATCCTGTATATTATTGACGATTTCAGATTTATACACGACTATCATCCTGCAATAATATATTTATTGTTTTACTTCTTATAGTCATGTGTATGATGATATGACTAAATATCCTAATTTAAATATATGTTCCTTTAATATAGTGCAGAAAATATGACATCTAATCGAAGTTGGATGTATCGTCGATTTAATAGTAACAGCCACATGACTGAAGATTTTGTTAATGGGGTTGAATCATTTCTTAACTTTGCCTTCTCTCAAGCACAAATAGTTTCCCAAAACAAGATTAGATGCCCATGTTCAAAGTGCAAAAATAAGAAAAAATGGAAAAGATATTAGAAAAAATGCAACAAGATATGTAAGAACGAATGGAAAAGAGAGAGAAGAAGTTGTAGGAAAAAATGGAGAAAAGAGAGCAAGAACAAATGGAAAAGAGAGAGCGAGAATTCCAAGCAAAATTAGACAAAAGAGAAGAAGAATTCAAGGCAGAATTGAGAAGTCAAATGGAAAGGTTGTTAGCTGAACTTAGCAACCTTTGGGAAAAATGATTATGACACACTTTTGGTGACATTTTAGCTGCAAACTTTGCAATTTTTCTTAGACTTCTGTTTTATTTTAGTACTTAATTACTACTACTTGTTGGATTTTATGTTGACTGGTTTTGATTTTGTCGTATATGTTTGGAATCAAAACAATTGAATGTATAGCCAGAAAGAAGAAAGGAAAGCTTTCAAGTTATTCTTTCAAGGGCCACTTCTGAGATTGAGACATTGTATTGTGTTTATGCAGCAATTGGCCATCTTTCCTTGGCTAGAATAGCAAATTCTAAGTATGTTTTCAGTATATCTTTTGATTATATTGATAGAAGTATTTGGTTAGACACTTAGTATTGTCCGATTCATGTTATATATAAATAAGCAGGTTTAAGCTTACTAAAGGAAATATGTTTCAAATGTACATAATGTGCATTAAAACAGGTTCAAAATGTAAATTATGAATAAATAGGAATTTTTATTTTAATATGTAATCAAACAGAGATAGAATTTGCGACAAAATTAATAAAAAAAATTCATTTGATATAATGGTTATTACAGAGACGGATTTGCGACGGATTTACTAAATTAATAAATTAAATTGTAATTTACATAATAAAAACTAAAACATATTTGCGATGGAAGTTTTTTAAAATTATTGGTAATTGAGACAGATTTGCGACGGCAAAAATAGTCTTTGAATTTTTTGTCGTAAATTTTGATGACTAATTTGCAACAAAATTTGTAAGTATTAAAGACAAAATTTCTGTCGTAAAATTTGCGACGGATTATAATTTTGTTGCAACAAAAATTTGCAACAATAATTTTTGCGATAGAATTTTGGGACAAAAATTCTGTCTCAAAAACCTTTCAAGACAGAATTTCTTCTTTCTAAAGGCCATTTTTCTTGTAATGAATCTATGCTAATAGTTCAAGAAAAATTGCAAACTCTAGGTTGTCTTTAAATGCCAGGCTTTACTACTTAATCAAAGATGATGATTGGAGTTTTTCAAATACTCCTTTTTAGTCTAGTTTCCATATTCCTCCCTTGTTTCTACTAAACTCTGCAAGACAAGCTTGGTATGGCATTCATAAACTTCATGTGATTTCTTTATCAAGAATGCTTTCAAAACTCTTAGCAAACAACGAAGTCCAATTCCTTGGTCCAAGTTTGTATGAGGAAAAAAAGTCTATCTCAAGACATTGCTTCATCCTTTGATAAACCGTTAACTGTAAGCTCTATACTTTGGACAAACTACAATCATGGGGTATCATTTCTCGCTCTCTTTATTAACTGTAAGCTATACCTTGGATAAACTACAACCATACCTTCAATTCCTCCTCCAAAGAAATCTTTTTAGGCTTATATGCATCTATAGGTCTTAGTTTGGATAAGGCTTTTCTCTCCTCAATGATCTCCATTACTGCTCATCTTTCTCCTTAGCAATATCCTTGTTGAAAGGCAACAATTCATCAAACAGAGACAAAATTGGATGATGGCATATAATACTATAGATGAGAAATGACTCCTAATGCTTAATAATCACTATTGCTCAGTACGAAAAAAGAATTGATGTATTCCCCTAATGGAGGTTCATTACAATTGGCAGTAATATACCTTTCCATTTTCTTGACTAATGAAGAAAGAATGCACTTAACAATCATCTAATGATGATAAAATGGCAAAGCAAACTCCAAACATGTGAACAAACTATATTAAATCCAATGCCAACCTCTAAAGTATTCTATTGTGAGCACACCAACTTACAAGAAGTGTTTTATTTACCTTGCACCTCGTTCAAAAGGTAAAATGTAATAAAAAATCCAAATGTGGTAGTTGTTTAGAATTTCACCATCGAAGATGGACCATCTAATCATTTTAAAGAATCTTGTAACATATTTTTCTAAGGCTTGAAGTTTCTTAAAATGTACACAAGGAAGTCTTATATAGCTTTTAGTTGCTTTTCAGCTAGAAAAGAGGTGAAGCACCATCATAGGTAAATAAACCTACTCAAGGATAAACATTTTTGAGAAGTTAAGGGAGAGATGCTAAAAAATTGAATCATATTGTCAAAGATAAGCCTCAATTTCAATTCAAGTTCAGCTAGCTCTCACTTAATGAGCTTGAGCTCAATTCAATCAAAGCTTTTAAATTTTTCCATTGAGAAAACAAATTTAGCCCCTTTAATTCAATGTATATCAAAGTATAATTTTAACTTGTCTTCAACTAAGCTCCATACAAATTTAAGCTCAATTCAAGCTTTACGTAAGTTTTCCAACTTGTCAATCCAAGCAATTGGAACTTTGAACTATGCTTAACAATCAAGCACAACTTATTTATAATTGAATCAAACAATTCATAAGCCACCATGCCCAATTTTAGTCTCTTCTAGGCCTCTTACCCAGTAATGAAGGACCTATCAAGAAGGCTGTAATTATCAAATCTTCAGGTTACCTTAAAGAAGTAACTCAAACTTCGAGATAGTGCCTAAGGTTAGCAAAAGATAATTCCTTAGCACAGTTGTCAATACCTTCATCCTGGTAAAAGTAAAGCAGATTCTTTCATCTCTGCTCAAGATTCTTACTTCCTTTCATAAGAACTTATAGTCAACTTGTCTTTTAGTATCATCTTCAAACATACTTGAACCTGAGTGATCACATTCACAAGCAATTTTATTTTTCTTTTGGTTTATGTTCTATCAGACTAAAACTAGAAGAAGCATTTAATTAATCTAATTGCAATTTATGTTGTCAACTATTCTTATTTTTTAATAATGTATTTATGTTGCAGTTTAGTATGTAAATTTAAGAATGAGAAGTAGCAATTATATGCTTTGTTTCATGCGGTGTCAATTGAGTCTTGAAGCCATCATGATGGCACAAAAAATGAGATTATTTAGGATATAATCCTAAGGCTAAGGTACAAAATAAATCACCCTTTCTCCTCATGAGTTGCATCACTACTTACTCGGGACATATTATAGGGTAAGCTGCTTGGTAAGGCATTCTATACTTGTCTTGACAAGAAGAGTTGTACATTTAGATAAGTGATTGCATACTGGCTAAAATATAACCAAATGGAATCTATATTATTGCATAAGATTTGACAACATGGCAACCATTATCATCTTTATTTTGCATTATTAGAATGCAGTGAACATATTAAGATTTTTTTATGGGTTTATAGTTAAATGTTTTTTTATGTTAAAAAATTCGTTACTTCTAATGGGAGTTGTGATTCACTAGGGGTACAAACTAGAATACTGGTTGATTTGAAGGACCTGTGCAGTGAGCACATGGGTGCAATCTTTTAAAGCATGTTATTGAAAGAGAACATTGACATCAATGGCATCTGAGATGGGTTTATTGCATAAACCCAGAAGGCAAACATGGTTTAACTAAGGCAAACATGGCAGCAAGCTCATGAACTCATCTGATCTTGCACAAAGTCAAGCCAAGAGGTTGATTGATAGCATAATGGGTTCACTTGAGCTCTTTTAAGAAGAATTTGGGTTGGTTTCCTTGGCAAGTTAGGTTTGCATACAACCATAGTGTAAACCTTGGTTCACCTCCTTTCTATGCTACAGCTTCTTGTCAAGATGGTAAGCAAAAACCATGTTCCAATATGAAAGAAAAGACTAAAATATAGGTTAAGATCAGGAAAGAGTAGCTAAAATCCTATTCTTGATATATCCATTATTATTTTTTTGGTTTGACCAAACAATGGAATAAAAATGGGCCCCTCCATTCCCACCTTATCCTATTCCATTAACCAAATAGAAATATAATTTTACTCCATTATATTTTTGGTTAAATCCAAAGTTAGTTGAATGGGTCCAAAATTGTGAGTTAACTTACTCTTTGAGGTGACTGATGGTTGGAGAACCTTAGTTCTTCGATCGTTGGTGAAGACCATGTGAACCAACAGGTGGTTCCAAGTGGTTGTGGGGTTGTTGTTTGCTAAAACCTTAGCAGTGGTTTTGGTGTTTCACCTGCTCCTCTTGTTCTCATTGTTCATGCTTCCATGTGATCTTTAAGTGATATATGACCCTGAGTTTACTTGCATAATCTTATTATATTTGTTGATAATATATCTTGATATATATTGTGTAATGCATATACTGATGGATCCTTAGTATTGGTTTTTATAAAAATTGTATTGCTATAGTAAGGATTAAGGAAGTTTACCATTCACAAGTCCTTTCACCAAAAACACCATATACTACAGCACAGATGTCCTTTTGTACTAAACAAATTGAGAGATTGGAGCCTCACATTCCAATTGATCCATTATGGTTTACTGCTCTATGGATAGTATTTACTAAGGCAATCCAACACAAAACCTCCTTTTCTCCAATCGTCTAGTTAACATAGGATTCATATATTACAAACATGTAGGATTAAGAACTTGAATAATTCTGTGAGTTCTTTGGTCTTTTGCATAGGCACATGCTTAGATCAGTTACATTGAATAAACCATAATGAAACCCAACTAATCAACAGAATTCACATTAAATTTTATATAGTGCTTTGTCGACAATAACAAACAAAATTTTCTTAAAGAATACTTAGAGATCTTTGGAAATGTAGAGGTGTTGTTTTTTGCCCATGTTACATGATGAGGATAGCATCCATTATTTTTTTCCTGGAGAGGACTGTAGTCTATCATTGTCTTATTGGTGAAGAATAACTTAATGTTATTTATCTATTTACATTTTTCATGTAAATTGCACTGATAGATATAGGAGGGGTCTTCTTTATGATAAATAATTTGA
This sequence comes from Combretum micranthum, assembly GCA_024138025.1. Classification (NCBI taxonomy): domain Eukaryota; kingdom Viridiplantae; phylum Streptophyta; class Magnoliopsida; order Myrtales; family Combretaceae; genus Combretum; species Combretum micranthum. Next base: position 411,378 of record JAMXBD010000375.1, read on the forward strand.
TGTGTTGAGGATTTCGGACAAGCTCCCTTATTTTTTTGCACTTATGGTAAAATGGACACCATTTAGTTAGTTTCACACCTTTATTAAGTTCATGGGTGACCTCTCCTATAATATCTCTGTGCTAAGTTTGTTGACCCCTTCAATTCAATTATCTCTTCATGTTAAAAGAAGAAGTTTCTTAGGGACCAAAACACTATACATCGTATAAGATAAATAAATCTTTTAAGGTTTTGAAGCATCACATCTTTCAAAATTCAAATAAAGGCACAAGTATAGATGACAAAAGAGAGTGAAAAACCATGATGCCTATTGCTTATTAAAATAAAAGGTATCACTTTCCGTGCTAAACACTCAAGCATTACTTATTTACAACCATTGTGGATTTTCATTGACAATATCATGCAAACAATGATCTAAATTATATATATATATATATATATATATATATAGGGTAAGATTTTTCATAGTGGAACATAAACTTTACAATTGTTTGGATTGTTTGATTTTTATTTGTATCTTTTCTGTATCTGATCTGCGTGTGTATTTTATCTGTATCTCATATGTGTCCGATCTATTTATGCATGAAAATAGCCGTTTTTCATTTGTATCTATTTCTTAATAAAAAACTGTTTGAAAACGATAAAAATAAGATGTTAAAACGACTAGAAACAAATAAACAAATAGACTCACATGTTACTTATATGCTGTTCGATTGGAACATTTCAACGAACATGACAAAGGAAGAATATTTCTAACCTGCCTTACACAAGAGATGACTAAGCCCAAATGAACTAAAGGCAATGAATGAAATCATAGGTAGCCCATATCTCATGAAAGGATACTTCCTGCCTCATCTTTTAAATGATTTCTCAATCTTTGTAGTCTTCTTATCTCAGGTTGTGCCATTGTAGTTCCATTACCAGCCATCGTATCATTGCCTTCAGCAATACACATCTCTCTAGTTTTCAAGATAAAAAAGTTACTCCATAAAGATGCAAGCAGTTATATAATTCTTGGCTAAACTTTTGACCTCATGCACTAGTAATCATTATCACAAGAATACACTTCTTTATTATCAAAACACAACTTAAACTAAATGGAACTAGAATAGAGAAAATTTCCATAGTGGTTTGAAAAATCCACTCACAGTTTTCAGTCCATTAAAAATATTGGATTTGACAAGTAGAGCTTAAAGAAATTATCCGGTCCAAATTGATTACTAAAAATAAAACTTCTAAATTGACAAACCAATTCACAAACAAGCAAGGAACTTTTACCATGCACCGATATGACAAGATTGTAATCAAAACAACCATAGAAGAAAGCAAGGTAAAGATTGTAAGTTTCAAAACAAACAAATTATATCTCCAAAAGGCAGCCAAAAGTATACTGTAAAAGACTAGTGAATCTTGAAGAAGGACGTGCCAACATAAAATTAACTCTCAATAAAGCTTCTCATTTTCACTAGGAGGAATACAAAACTCAAATTCACTGTCCACAAAAATATCATTATATATCTTAATTGTCTAATCTTCTTAATGGCAATGATTTGATCTAGAAAAACCATGTTAATTCTTGTTACACAGATAATACTGATCAGTTGATGGAACATCCTAATTCCGTAAAAGCTATAAGTTATAGCAAAAACTTTTGATTTAAAAGTGCCAATATTTGTATAGCATAAGCTAAAACAACTACATACATACCAATCAAACTAATGAAATCGTGAAAAGTAATTGATTGAATTTAATAGGATTTTGCAAAATATAAAAGTAGAAAGAGTTAAAATTTGGTAGATAGGTCAAATTGCGTAATGAAAAATGATGAGAGTAGCATAGCACCTCATTAATCATGCGATTGAATTCTAGGGTTTGGTGTGAGAGGAGACTGGGTTTTATGGTTTTTACAATTTAAAAGATGAAACTAACTCCCTTTTGGTGTCTAGTGGTGTTTGAAAAAGAAAAAAAAGGAGGGGAAAGTGAAAACTAAGAAATAAAGAGGAAAGATTTTGAAAAGGCGTGTTTTTTTTATTTAAAAACTTTGCATTTATATTATTTATGCAAATGTTTTTTTTCTATTTTAGTTCTCTCTTAATAAGAGGAAATTGTTTTTTTTTTAAATAAATAATTTCTTTAATAACAAAAATTGAGGAAAATACAACTGCTTAATGCATGCTAGGGGTAAACCCAATAAAAATCTAGACTAGATAAAACCACTTAACTATAAGCAAAAGTTAGTAGTTCACAAATGGATAACATACAAAAGTATACAAAATTACAAGAAAACAAACTGTTAGATCTAAAGAGTCTCGTGTAGAAAAGGACTTAGCGAATCAAAGGAGAAGAGTCTACTCGTGACTGCCCCTAATAGATAGGGTTTCTTAACCTCCAAAGGCAGTACACATAAGCCACAAGAGTAGAAGAAACAAGCCTTGATGATTTGGAATTTGAAATAACTAGGCCACTCACCACACCTTGCCAAATGTTGAAAGAACAATGAAAGACAAGCTCTAATACTATGGTAGTCCAAACCTATGAAGAATATAGACAAAGGAAAAATAGGTGTTCATGGTCTTCACCGCATCATTACAAAGGTATAAAGAGAGCGAGGAATGATACCTTATGACTATAGTTTACCCAAAGTATAGAGCATACAATTAAAAGTTTATCAAAGGATAAAGCAATACCTTGGGATGGACTTTTTTTCCTCATACAAACTTTGACCAAGGAATTAGACTTCGTTGTTTGCCAAGAGTTTTGAAAGCTTTCTTAATAAAGAAATCATCTAAAGTTGCCAAATGCCATACTAATCTTGTCATGAAGAGTTTAGTAGCAACAAGGGAGTAATATGGAAACTGGACCAGAAAGGAGTATTTGAAAAACTCCAATCATCATCGTTGATTAACTAGCAAAGTCTAGCATTTAAAGGCAACTTATAGTGTGCAATTTTCCTTGAACCATTAGCATCGACTAAGGGACCTTGAGGGAGCCAAAAGTTCGCTTGAAGTGATATAAAAACCCCATCACCAACAACCCAAGGCATATGTCGGCAAGCTAATAGCCATAACTTAAGAAGTTTATGCCATGTCCAACTGTAAATGGTAGGACATTTAACATTCCAGAAGCTATTGCCTTTGAGAAAGATGGAGTGCATCCAATTAACTTATAAACCACATAAATTACCGTTGCATAAGTTCTAGTTGCACTTGATTTTAGTTTGCAATTTCCCTTGAACTATTAGCATCAATTAAGGGACCTTGAGGGAGCCAAAAGTCCACCAAAATTGATACGAAACCCCATTACCAATAACCCAATGCATATGTTGGCGAGCTAATACCTGTAACTTAAGAAGTTTGTGCCATGTCCAAGAGTAAACGGTAGGACATTTAACATTCTAGAAGCTGTTGCCTTTAAGAAAGATGAAGTGCACCCAATCAACCCATAAACCACATAAATTACTGTTGCATAAGTTCCAAATAAGCTTGATTTGTGTGGCTTTGTTTAAGATTTCCAAGTTAGGAATGTCAACTCCACTTTCTATTAATGGCGAAAAAACCATGCTCAATTTAATCTTAGCATTTGTAGAAATAAAAAACTACAAGAAATTTCCTCATCAATTGTTCAATAGAGTTAACAAGGAGGGAATTGTTTTTCATGGGCTTAATGCATTGTTTTCTTTCTTACTAGTAGATATTAGGCTCGAACTACTGGTGCTTAAGAAAAATTATTATAGAAAATATGAAATAGTTATAAAATTAAAAATTAGACATTTATTCTTCAATAATTATATAAAATTTAAGTTATGAAAATAGAAAAAAAAATGACACCATATTTTCTTTTTGTTTTTGTTATGAAATTATTATTGTATAACTATCTAGTGCAATATTTAGTTATTAAATATTAAATATTAAGTCTCTCATACATTTGAAAGAGGATTTTTTTTTGTTCAATTCATTTGATTCCATTATAAACCCAAAAATAAGTTAAACAAGTACTTATACATACAATAGATATTGATTGAAACATGGATATTTTCTGATTGAAAATAAATATATGTGACTAAACTGCATTATTTTGTGTGCTTAGGGTATTACAATAATGATTGATAGAAAATTGATTATTAATTATCATTATCTTAGTCATTCATGAAGACCTCCATGACATTCTCTACTTAGTCTTCAAAGATGGCCATCATGCAACGCTGAAAATTTGCAGAGGCATTACATAAGCCAAAGGGCATCCTCCGGTATGCAAAAGTACTGTAAGGACAAGTGAAAGTGGTTTTCTCTTGATCTTAAGGTGCTATAGGGATCTGGAAGTATCTAGACATGCCATCTAAGAAGCAGTAATAGGCATGCCCTGCCAGCCTTTCCAACATCTGATCGATGAATGGCAATGGGAAATGATCCTTTTAAATGGCGTCGTTCAGTTTTTTTAATCAATGCACACTCTCCATCCAGTGACCGTGCGCATTGGGATTAGTCCATTCCTCTCATTCATCACAATGGTCATCACCCCTTTCTTAGGAACAACCCACATTGGACTCACCCATGAGCTATCTGATATGGGGTAGACGAGTCTTGCATCTAAGAACTTAACCACTTCCTTCTTAACGACTTTCTTCATATTCAAGCTTCGCCGTAGCTGCACAACCGACTTACAACCATCTTCCATTAAGATCTTGTGGGTGCAAAAGGAAGGGTTGATCCCCTTGATATATGAAATTTTCCATGCCAAAGCCCCTTATGTTGTCTAAGCATTGTTAAAAGCTTTTCTTTCTAACCCTCCTTAAGCTCCGATGATATAATGACAAGGAGTTTGGAATCCTTCTCTAAAAATGCACTCTAGATAATTTGGCAATTGTTTCTACTCTACTTTTGGTGGCTCTTCCACTGATGGTTTTAGCCTTGCTATGTCACCTCTCACAGTCTCTTCAATTACTATTTCTCTTCTCAACTCCGATTGTACTTCCAATTGGGCGACTTCTTCACTCACTACCATATTTGAGAATTATGCTTGAACTTCTTGAGCCAAACATAACTCCAAGGCATCCTTGCTTAGAAATTCCTGCATAAAATTAAAAATGGTGTAATCGAGTCAATATTAAAACATGTATCATCATTGGCCATTGTTTGCCTGAATACATTTGGCATTCTGACAACCATCCCATCTCTTCTAACTCTGAGTACCAATTTACCATCCTTAACATTTATCACTGCCCTAGTAATGGCCAAGAACGGTCTTCCCAATATCATTGGCACATCCACATCTTCATCCATGTCTAGGATGACTAAATCCATTGGAAAAATGAAGTCCTAAACCTTGAATAGCACATCTTCCACTACTCCCTTAGGAAATCTCATGGACTTGTCTGCCAACTACAAGCTCATGCAAGTAGGCTTTGGTTTTGCCTAAGTTTAGTCTCTTGAACATCTTGTAGGGCATGAGATTTATACTTGTTTCTAGATTTGTAAGTGCTTCTCTATGGGCAAGTCACTAATCAAACACGGGAGAGTGAAACAACCCGTATCCTTCATCTTACGTGGTAACTTATTTAGTATGATAGCCAGTATTTCCCACTAAGCGTGACTATGAAGAGTTCGTCTAACTTCCTCTTGTTGGAGAGTAGTTCCTTGAGGAACTTCACATACCAGTGCATCCGAGATAGTGTTTCTACCAAAGGTAGGTTGTTATGTGGCTGCTTGAATAATTCCAAGAACTTGCCATAGTGCTCATCATCCCTTTTCTTCTTTAACATTGCTGGACCAGGTAATTGAGGCTTATATTTTTTTATAGGTGAACTTAAATCCTTTTCAACTGAATCTTCCATTTGTCCCATCTGACTTTCAATCCTAACTTTTAAATCTTTCTCCTTCTCTTTCACTTTCTCTAGGGTAAGTTTTTGAACATGTAACTCCTTTCTACTCCTCAATGTCACTTTACTTGTTCCTTAGGATTGGGTTCAGTGTTACCTAGCAATGACCTTGAAGCTCTCTTAGAAAGCATTTTGGCGATTTGGTACCCTGTTTCCTAAGAGTTGCTTCGGTGGTTTGTTGGTGTGTGTTTGACACTTTAATAAATTGAGTAAGGATTTCTTCTATTGATGTAGGATTATTTTGAGAGGTAGAGGTTTATGGAATCTGAGAGGCTAAACATTTGAAGGTTGACCAATTAGGTTACTTCATTTGAAGTTTGGATGGTTCCTCCAACCTGATTGTATGTGTTACCATATGGATCACTGCAGGGTTGGTTTAGATACCCATATAATCAGCTTCAACTGATTAAATTTTTTGGTTCTCCATATTTACAAAATCAACACCAGCTAACCATTTTCGTTGTAACATGGTCAAACAATCTAGCTTCTTAGATAGCACCTCAACTTTCACCACCAAAGCTGTTGACCCACCTACCTCATACATCCCTGCTGGTTCTTCTCACTTGAATGTGAGGATGACCACCGATAATGGTTGTTAGCCATGTCTTTGAACAACTGGATATACTGTTAAGGTGCCTTATAATTGAGGTTCCCCCCAGCAGCTGCATCAATCAATTGTCTAGTAGTGTAGTTCAGACCGTTGTAGAAAGCCTGAACTTTATGTCACTCAAGGAGTCCATGATGGGGACATCTCCTCCACATTTCCTTCCATCTATCCCAAGACTCATACAAGGTTTCTAAATCCATCTAATTGAATGAAGAGATATCAGCCCTAAACTTTGTAGTCCTTGATGGCGGGAAATACTTTCTCATGAACTGCTATGCCATTTGCTGCCAAGTGGTGATGGAATGTTTGGGTAATCCATTCAACCATTTCTTTGCATTGTTCCTCAAAGAGAAAGGGAAAAAACGTAGGTAGATTACATTGTCTGAGACCCTATTGATCTTGAAGTTGTCACATATCTCCAAAAATTGTTAGAAACGTGCATTAGGATCCTCATCTTAAAACCCATCAAATTGAACGTATTGCTGGTCCATTTGAATTACATTTAGCTTGATTTCAAAATTATTTGCAGCTACTCTGGGGCGTGCTATGCTTATACTCGCATCGTCTAAGTTCAGGTAGCAATAATCCATCATAGTTTTGGGAGCTACAGGTGGATTGACTCCAAATTCTGGCACGATAGGCAAGTTATTTCCATTGCCCCCAACTGGATGTTCCTCATTTAAGGGCGTAACTCTTTCATATACAATCTCTAGATCCTCAATCCCATTTGCCCCTTGTGGCTTCACATTCTCATTTCGTTGTATTCATCATCGATGATTCTAGTTTAGCTTCTCTTACGCTGTAGGCAACTTTTGCAAAATTTCTCTAATCTTTTGTAGGTTCTGATGAGGTGTTCTCTCAGGCTCTGAATCGAACTCGACCAACTTGGTTGCATGACTTAGGGTCATAAGCCTACAATCAAAGAATAAATTTAAAGTTTTGTAAAGATTAAAATAAATATTACAAAAATAAAAATGCTAGGTTAATAACAATTATGTTTTCCTAATATTGTTGAATGACTCTTCGGTAACGGGACCAAAAACTTGGTACACTATTTTTACCGAGTTTTAAATAATTAAGTCTATGATCTATTCTTATGACTTGATCAGTACTAGGCAAGTATACCTATCATGTGTAGTATATGAATAAACTATAGAGTTGTGTTCCTCGGGGTTCTCGATAGGTATCGTGACTCCCTTCTTTATTATTGTCTAGCAATTAAAATTGAATTAGACAAATTTAATTAATCTACTGAACTGATTACTATCTACAGCTAGTTTTACTATTAGAATCACCAAGTTAATGTTACTTTAACAAACAATAAACAAATCAGACTTGCTTTACCAATGAATTAACATGTGCTAAAAAAAACTAATAATATTTATTTTGCCTTTCCTAGTTGCGAGATTCCATCAATAAGGTCAATGTCTCTCTCATGACTATTAACCTCTAATTCTAGCTTTATCAAACTAAAATCTCTTCCTAATTAATAGCCGAGTAAGATCACATTAAGTGTATGAACCCAATGTAAATTCCTTATATGTGCAGAAAGTTGCACGAACCTACCTCTATCAACATTAGCAATTTCTCTCTATAGTCTAGATCTATTCCATATGTAGATTTTTCAATCAAATCCTATGGAAATCTTGTTTGATCCTAAGTCATGCATTACCTAGAATTAGAATGCTTAAAAAAAAACTACAAAGATTAGCAAAATCAACAAAAATTGGCATTTAATCCATGAGTGTACATGGTAAACATGGCTTCGCAAGTCCTAATCTACTACTCATGCATCATGTAAGGAAATAAAACAATGAAATTAAAGTTGAAATCAATAGAATAGAAAATAAAAACAATATTTGTTAATGAAATCACTTGAAGATGTCTAATGTAATGATGATACTCTAATAGACTTGTACAACACACTCTCACATACACAGAAAATACCTTCCTTTAAGATTACAAATACTAATGATGACAATAGTGAATGATCCTTTATAATGTTTCAATCTAGTATTTATATGTATCCTCCATTGGGTACATCTACTTGGTGAAGATATGTGACAACTGGCCTTCATCCCCCTTCAAAAAGGTCCTTAGATTTGAATTGGTGTGAAAATATTCGATAATTAACCGCCATCATGGCCTGTCATCTTCTTGGATCCAACTATCCAAGGTAGGTCATGACCGTGATTTCCTTGGATCCAAAACTCAAGACAAGGTAACGACCATTACTGTTCTTTAATGCTAATGCTGCAGATTTATCCTGGTTGGTCATGACCATATCAAGGCTCATGATATCCTTTGTCTTCTTCTTTTCTTCTCCAAATAGTGGCCGTATCAAGTGTTATATGCATGATCAGTGGAGATCACTATCTAGATCATGATTGTATTAAGTGTTGTGATCTCCTTTGCTGTCCATTTGCTCCCTTTTCACCATTGTCATGCCCATTATAGCTCCTTTGTTATACATCCAAGATGATCATTATCCTTATAATGGGTGTGATCATGTCTAGATGGTATCTTCAACTTCAATTTAGCTCAATTTGATCTAAATGTTGATGTTTAACTTGTTTTAAACTTGAAATGAATATATTTTCTAATTAAGTATCAATTCTCTTAAATTAAACATGAATTAAAGCATAATCAACCATAATTCAACCCAAATTGGTATGGTAAATTGCCTTTATCAATGATCCTTATCCTTTATGGATTTCCGATGAGTAGGTATTTACATTTATGTAAATGCTTGGAAAAGTTTAAATGTTTATAAGGTATTTATTGTGCTCTTTACAATATTTCACTACATGATTTAACTTTTACACTCATTGATGGTTTAGACTTATGAGTGGTGTGGTTATTACACATCGTGTTTATGTTAGGATAAAAACTACAACCAAACTTAGGATAATTTTAGATGGTCTGTTTTTTATCTGTATCTATATCTGTATTTGTATCTATATCAAAATGATATGTATAAATATGTCTGATTTATTTCTATATTTTATCTATATTTGATCTTTTCATGAGAATTGCCAACTTTTTTATTTATATTTATTTCTAGATAAGCAATTTGTTAGAAAAAAGTTTGAAAAAAGTATCTATATTTATTGGAAAAACCTAGGTAAATAGACTCTTGATATAAATTTAGGGTATGTATGTAATGCCTTTGGATTTGGACTACAACTATTACTAGGATGATGAAAGTAGAAGAAAATTATAGTGATTATAATAAAGTGGTGTGGTACTCAAAGATGATACTATACATGTGGATTTTGATCATAGATGATTGATACAAAGGTGAATTTCATAAGACGTTACTTTTGATTTGATGTGATGTGGGATCTAGCCATCTCCATCAACCTTTAAATGATCTACTATTATGGGAATTAGACCCCCCTATTCCCCTACTATTTATTGAGAAGTTATGGATTATTCAAATGCTTGAGATGTCAAAAATGTGCTGCTTATGTTGTTTATTTATACTTATATAATATCCCAATATATTTTGATTATTACATTAGAATTTAAGCATATGTATAAGTGGTATCATGTATGCTTATGTGGCTATTACGTCACTCAGTTCTTGTAGCTCTACCCCCTTCTTTCTTTTGTTTACTATATTTCAGGTAATGATTACTATTTATGATGACATTAATTATTCAGTACCTATAAGGGATAGAGATGCAATCAGGTTGGATTTGAGATGGGTAATGTAAAATATGAACTCGACCTAATTGGTTATTGGGTCGTCCAAAACCCAAGAAAAACCCTATAGGTTTTTTCCCATTGTTCCTAAAACTCATTCCTATGAGGTTTTTGCAAACCTGATTTTCGACTTGCCTCAATCGGATTAGAAGTTTTTTTTGTTATTTTTCTTTTATTGCAATCATGTAATTTCAACAATAAGAATAAAATGAAAAATCACATATTATAATCTATATTAAAATTTTTTTAAAATTACATATAAATTACTTAAGAAAAGTAAAAAGAGTGCATTTCTTCCCTATATACCCAAGACATAGTTGAAAACCTAAAATAATCAAAATTGAGTATACATTTTATCATTAAATTAATAGAGAGAGAAAGGGATGGATAGACTTATAGGTCTGAACAAATTAAAGATGTAAAGAAGGGAAAACTAGGAGATTAATCTCCTAAAAAAAATCTAATTAAACGTAAATATCAACATTTTGAATTCATTTGTTTATGTTTTATTTATAATTTATGCAAGGTATCATGGTGATTCAAGGACAATCTGACAAATACGATCATTTAATTGGATTATACTAACAAAAGGATAAAAGGACAAAAAAAAAAAAAAAACTACAACCGTTTAATATGAAAATAAAATAATGAAATTTGTAATCTATTGTGTGTGTACGCATTATTATTAATTTTGTTAAATTTTATTATATATTTATGTAAAATCGGATTTTACTATCAGGTCATATATATGACTCGAAACTCGACTCGAAATAATATAAGATAATAATATGATGCCTAAAATCCATTCTAAAACCCTTTAGGACCAAACTATATCAGGTTTTTAGTGGATTAGATTGATCGAATATTCTATATTGATCCACTCGGATTGTACTCTTAACAGGACTGAATGACGATTTCTTTTATGTTGAACACGAGTGGTGGCTGGCTTATTATCTAATTTCTAACCTGGATGACTTGGTTGACTTTTCTATTTTTCAGACTCCTTAGACTTGCTATTGTCTTTTAGGCTTTATTTAGGGTTTGACAGGCCATATTGTGGAATCTCAACTTTGGATTATTCTGGACTTTTTGTTGCCGTAGGCTTTTGGGCCTTGATCGATATCATGAGCATTTGCATGTTAATGAAGGATTTATCGATTACGAACGTTTTAAGGCTAATTCGAATCAAAGTTTTTAAAATTAAAACTTGACAATCACAATCCAATCAAAAAATATCCATTTCCAAAAAGTAACTATTATTTCATAAATTAAAATTGAATGAAAAAATATTGGATAATTTTCGGGTGTGATATTCTATATGTTAGTGCCATAGCTTGCTTTGCCGCTATTTTTAAACATTTTTAGCAAGTATTGAGTCATATCGTGTTTGATGTTTTATCCTTTCCTTTTATTTTTAATCTTTTTAATCTCCTCATAAGTGCAGAGAGATACCGTTTGATGAGAATGTTTCATGCTCTATCACTTACCAATAATGCGAAATATAAAAAGAATCTTTACTATAAGAATGATTATTCTTGATCACAAAATATATTTTGTTTCAAAAATATCCATAATAATATAATAAGAAATTGTAATGCTTTTCCGGTCTTGTTCCATTTCAGTAGAAACAACCATGCTGATATTGTATTGATCTTTAAATGGCTCATGAAGAAAAGAAAACATAGGTAGGCACACATCCTTCCTAGTAAAACCCATGCTTGTACAGGAAAACAAAATTAAAAAGATTAAATTTCGATTAAAGTTATCATAACTAGCCTTGAACCCCGTCATTCCTTGATACAGATATTATGAGTGATTTACATTAGGTTAATAATTAATTAATGAAGTCTCAATAGATACGAGATAAGAGTCACATAGTAGCAAATCCATGGTATCTAGAAGGAAGCTTTCTTTATCGACTAGAGGTATATATAAATTGACATGTAAATTGACATAAATCTTAAACAACTGTGAAATAACTGTTAATGGCATCGGGGTTATTTGCTACGAGTGAATCTAACTCATATGTTCACCCGAAGCGGAGATACAGAAAAAACTTTTACTGGAGCCAAAATGTTGCCTTCTTTATGTTCCTAATATGTATTAAATAAATTAAAAAATGAAAAATATTTTAAAATATATGTGTTAAATATTTATTGGCAATAACACAAAAGAGACAGCAATATAGAGATAACAAATTTTTATCTCATTGGGATGGGAATATATTGTTCCCGTCGCCTCTCAACAAATAAATATTTGACATATGTAAAAAGTAAAAAAATCTATAAGATAATGTAAATAATAATTATCACTTTAAAACATGTGTCAATTACTGAGATATGAACAAGACATCGTTGCGGGCATAATAAAGTAGGGCCAAGTTCCCACCAAATTATAATTAAGAAGTCACTTTTTTTTTTCTTTTTGTTAATTGTTTTTTTTTTTTTTTTGAGTTTTTAAGACTTTTTAATCAAAGCCCAAACAGGCATGTTTTTCCATTAATCAAACAAAACATTTTTGCGCGATTTCTTTCTTTTTTTGTTCCCTTTTTTTCCCCAACGTTGCAAATTAGTGACTCGAGAATTATATATATGATATTTTTCCTAATTGGCAGGTCAAGGAGAGGAGATACCATATCTGATTCCAAAAGGGAAGAGGAAGAGAAGAAAAATACCATTTGTCTTCAATCTCTATGGAAAAGGCATGTCGTATTAATCATAATTTATAAAGAAGGAAGGGGACATCCAAGTCTGGATAACACAGAAGGACAGGATGATCATGACGCGTGCGTATGGGATGAACCAAATCCCATTGAATTTTATTTTTTCCATTAGAGGGGATCAATTTGCCTCACCCAAGGAAACAGCGCAGCTTTCTGACTAATTTCATATTTGGAAGGAGAATCGAAGGAGCATGGCATGACCTCATCACCACCTATATTATTAATAATGAAAATGAGTCCCATGACGACGTTTGAAGAGAAACAATATCACGATCATCACTGTGTGTGTATATATATATCAAATATTACACCTATCCCAAGCAACAAAAATTATAGCCATCATTCACCACCACCGGTCGTCGGCGTAAAAAATGCCTCCTCCTAACCGCGTAAACGGATACGGCCGAGCCGATTTGCTTTTCCTACTGGTTTTGACAACAGCCTTTGGTTTTATGATTTTCCTACTCATGATCTTCCTCATGATTCATGCTACGACTGTGCCTACTGTCGAGGTTGATTCCGATTCTTCTCATTTCTTTTTTAACTCTACCAATATCCACTGGAATATCACAATCAATCTCAAGAACCCTAGTTGGATTGCCGCGGTCAAACACACCCATGTCGAGGCATCGTTATATTATGACCAAGCTTTTGGACGTATCAAAGTCTCGCTCCCATCCTTCGTTGTTAAACCTAAGGGAAAGGCTGTCTTACAAGCCACGTTTGGATCCACTTCCCTCGAGGCTAAGGAACACTTCCGATTCAGAAAAGGTCTTTGGTGGAGCTTGATGGATGGCGAACCGATTAGTGTTCAGGTCACTCTCTCGACACACCGGTGGCTCGGGCTTGGAAGGATGTGGGTCGTATCATTTGATCTGGATGTGGTTTGTGATGGTCTTAGATTTGCTGACCTGCCTCACGATGGTGGTAGTGGCAGCAGCAGTGACGACGACGGTGGGAATTGGAGTATCGTCAATGGGAATGTTTCGTGCTCTATCTCTGTTTAATTATAGATAGATATGGAAAAAATGTTTACCGTCCTAAATTTGCTGTATCCGTTATATTCCTAATATGTGTTAAGAAATATTTTTTATATTTTAAGAATTTTTATATATTTTTTAATTTATATAAAATGTGAAAAAAAAATTTATTAGTAAAAACATAATGAGACATGAAACACTTTTCTACTAGGTATATACTAAAGAAGAGTTTTATACTTAGACAACTACCACATCCATGTGACGTATCTCTCTGGAATGGAGCATTTAAATCTCGTGTCTTTATAAAACGTGTTTTCACATCATATTTGACGATAAGTTAATGAAAATATATTACGATTAGAGGAACATTCATATAAAATATGAAAACCAATGAAATACTCTTTTAATTTTTTAAATATTATTTTGTCACATTAATGCTTTCATTTTTTGAAAAAAGAAATTATTTTTTTAGAACAAAATGGCTATGCAGAAGGTTTAAAAACATGGTTTTGAAAAAAATTCAAGGCATAAATGCTTAATTTTTAATAATATAAGAGGGAAGTATTCAAAAGATAAAAGAGTATTATCTTGATCGAATGTTTCGATTTCTTGTAAAAGTCCAAACATGTGGTTAGGGTTTGTGGGACGATAAATACAAGCTCCTAAATTTGTGTCATTTCTGATAAGTTCGTTTATATACACACACATGTATGTATGTATATATATATATATATATAAGTGTACGATGCATCCATATTGTGTGTGCGGAAAAAAAAGGAATAGTTATTTTGAGAGAAAATAAAATACAAAATGAAAAAGTAGAGATGAGAGAGAAAAAGAGAGAAGAGTAACTGTCATACTTTGGTGTATATTCTTTTGGCATCAATAAAACAGTACTTGTTTAATATTAATAGATATATATTTATTCATTTAGTCATCAGCGGGGGTTGAAACAGTCTGGAACCGCTGGATCACGGTTTAGGCCATGGTTGAACCGAAACTGACCTGTGATCATAAAGGGCCGGGTTGGACCAGTTCAAACCGGTGGTTTAGAGTCAGTTCATGGCTCTTGACACGTTAATGATTTTTTTTTTAATTTTTTGTAAATTTTTTAACTAAATTGATAAAAAAACACATAATTAGATCATTATATAATAGACATATAGAGAATTCTAAATTACAAATTTGTGCAAAACGAGCAAAGTTTATTATAGAAAGTACACTTGAATAGGAAAGTTACTCTAGAATGCACACACTTGGGACTAAAAAAGTGTACTGGAACAAATGAAGAAAAAAAAAGGATAATTTCATAATAAATGCTATCTATTCACATTAAAATAATTTTAAATATTTATTTATTGTATTTTTTTTTTTATTTTGACTTGCCCTACTTGCTAGATCAATGGATCGAGGTCTTGAACCAGTCTTAACCCATCGGGTTGACAGATTAGATGATCGGTCATGAACCATATGGCCAGACCAGGATGTAGACCATGATCAGCAAGTGGCGGTTCGGGCTGGATCGATGGTTTGACCCGGCCCGTGCCTATTTCCTTATTCATTTATGGGCTTCGTATATCTTATCTTGTTCCTGATAATGAATGCGACGATGTGGGGATAATGATCCAAACGCGTAAATAATATAAGAAAAAAGATTCCACCAAACTATTGACCACGGTATCATTTGTATGGATGATGTTCCAAAGTTATTTCTTCTAAAGTTTGACCTCTTAGAATACTGCCGTGTGTCTAGATACAGAGGGTGGGGGGGGTGGGGTTGGGGTTGGTTGGGGCTTGGGGGGTGCGGCGCACGAAATAAAAAAGAAAAAATATCAAATTTATTTTGTGCTTCAACCTCAACTTTGTATTTGCCCAAAAAAAAAAATTTCTTGCACTTTATCATCATGGTTTTTGAATTTTGATTTTGATAATTTAATGACCAATTAAAATTTTTATAATTATTCTTATTATTATCAAACTAATATTATTTACTCTATTTTCTAACGTGAAAGAAACGTACTACATAATATTAAAATTATTAGTAACATTTTAATGATATGCTAGCTTTTTAATACTTGCAAACAAAACAAACTTTGATAAGAGATTGTAGAAGTAGTCACAAAATATTTGATTGGATATTAAATTACCTATTTAAAGTTTAGGTACTTAAATATAATTTTGGTGGAAAGTTCAAGTATCAAATTTCACATTTTTCAGAAAAAAAAAAAAAGATGATGTTATGAAAACAACATCAGATAATATTTTAAGAATTTAGTTATATTTAACTAATATATTTATAACCTTAGAAAATTTTATGTAAAATAAATTTAGGCTTCCAAAATCGTATTTGAATGGCGTAATTTTTTTTTTTTTTTTCGAGTAGGATATCAACACCCATATGTTATCTAATTATTAAGTAGAGAAGAATTTTAGCCACCCGCTGAACCACACCAAGGGGTTTTATGTGCAACTCAAAGATAATTAAAAATTATATTTTAAGATTGTTTTGAAAATTTTCAAAAGCTCCTTATAGTTATAGGAGATTTTATGGTTCCATCGATAAGACCGTTTAATCAATTATTTAATTATTAAAATAAATATAATAATTAAAATATTAACTATTTTAGTAATTCAATCATAATTAAATATATATGAGGATGGTAATAGAGTTGGTTCCATCAAAATTAACAGCGAGAGTGAACTAACCAAATAGCTCTACACCAATTAATTTTGTAGCCCAAGCAGTTTGTATGAGGATCCTATGTCTTATCTTCCCTAGCTCAATGTCATAATATTAAAATATATTTATTGCAATGTCCAGGTTGAAACTTCTAATATATAGCCTCACCACGATTATAAATGTTATGCTTTGAAAACCTATTTCTGAGCCTTTTCAATGAGGATCGCATGCTTTAAAACCACTTTATGTATATCTTTTCTCCCCTTTATTGTTTAAATAAATTGAAATATATTTATTGCAATATCTTTTATTATTATTATTATCATCATCATCATCCTATCATGATTCTACCCTTAATATTATTATTAAAATGAAAATCCTACTATAATTATAAGCAAACATGCACATATATGGTATACTATTATTTTATTATTTCTTTAATATATATATATATATATATATTTATTTAACATTGATATTATTATTAAAAAAAAGAAGAAGATCGTTGAACTTACCCGGACCACAGCAAGAGGCTCATGTGAAACTAAGATCGTAAGTGAGTCAAGACAGCTCGCGAGTTACTCAAGTTCGACTTGCTTACAATTGAGTCGAGCTCGAGTTCAAGTCGAGTCGAACTCGATGTTAAGTTTATCAAATATTAAATATTCTTTATAGTTAAATTAATATTTAGAAGAATAATCGATCTTAATCGAGTCGAGTTTGAGTTTATCGAGTATTAGATCGAGTCGAGTTCGAGCATAACAATCTAAGCTCCATCGAGTTCGAGCTTTGAGTTTTTTATTCAAGTCGAGCTCGAGCCTGGTACTGTATCGACTCGACTCACTCATTTACAGCCCTATGTGGAACAACAACAATCAGGTCAGGTTGCCTTCCAGTGGGTGCATGGGTCATTCATGGGTAGCGACTAGCAGAGGCTAGCCCAGCTCCTTAGAGTGTGTTGGACAACTAGAGGGCAGTAAGACGAATTGTCCAGTGGAGGCGATTTGTCTCAAGGAACGCTGTAGGTGGCGTTCAAAGCCCCTTTACATGGCAGCAGCGGCTGTGCTCGACGACAATGTTTTGGTGAGAGACGACAACGTCTGACCTATGTAACTCAAAGATCTCAGTCTCTTGAAGCTCCCTATGCCAAGTAGTTTTCCTAAAATCCCTTATGAAACCACAAATTAAAGCAATGAGCGCCAAAACCCAAGTTCATTATCTTGAACATGAATTGAAAATATAAAGATAAATTGAGAGCCGAACCTTGCTTAGTTGAGGATACTAGTGTCCTATTTATACCACTAGAAGGTTAAATGAAGCTTGAAAAGCTGTTGATTGTAGTAATTGAGGATCTAGGGTTTTTAGGGCTAGTTTGAACACAAATGTGGTAATTTCCTGAAAATTGGATGTTGATTTCTAACTGAGTTTGATATTTGCACTTTAAAGTTCGACTAGAAGCTTCCAATTTGTTTCAACTTACTCAAAATGCACGATTTTGTATCAAATCTTAATATTTTTAGTAAGTGTAAAGTAAAATTTTCCCAATTTTCATGAACTAATTTAACTTAGCAAGTATTCACAAAATCTTGCAAGTTTGGTATATAATGAAAGCTCTCCATGTCTAGTTTGCAATTTCGCCATCAATTTGACAAAATTGCAAGTTTAAGGTTGTAATGCCTTGAAACAACTGGATTTGAGCATGTACAGTTGCTATGTATAATACCTTAAGTATTATATGTATATGTTTTCTTAAAAGATATGTTTATCGTGAACATTTGGTAGTCGGTTTTAATAATTGAAATCGTTTAGTTAGATTCTGAAGATAACTAGATTCATAACGGTAAAATAAACCTTTATAAAAACATTTCATAATCTGCTCTCATAAGTAGATGAGCCTTCGCATAAACAAAACCAGGTATCTCATACACCTTTCATGATGGAAAAAAAAAACTTTAAAGATTGAATTACAAAATATGGACTCCACAACTAGCTTCTTACAAAAAATACATATTTCAAAACATATAAATCTGGTTCTTAAAAAAATAAAATAAATACAACCATGATCTTAATCTGCTTCACTCATCATTTAAATCCTTCAAAGTTGTCCCATACATCCGATTCAATCATCAACAATCCAAATAGCACCTGAAAAGAAAAGAATAATGAGTCGAAGCTTGGTACACAAAAAATGAGCACACACGAGATGACACACATGCTTCAACAAATGCAATGCAATAAATAACAAGATATTATCTTTAAACTAAAGTGAAATAAGTAACACAGGAGCACTCACACTTCAAAACAAACCACTGGGAATCTAGAGGTCCTGAGCAAAAGCAACTACTGAGGGAGTTGATATAGGTAGCCTAAATACCTATATCTCCTATATGATATGCTAGAAAAGGAAAAAAGCCTCATATAGGGTTTATAGCCATTGTACATCTCTACTCATCTCAGTCTATAATATCTTTTAGTTAAATCGGTTCCACAAACGTGAATTAAGCTATACTACTTCTTTCCAAGTTTAAGTAAATGTTATGTCAATACCATTTACCCCATTATCTAAACTCCGAATCACCTATGAATTGTCATTACATCATTACATACCATTGCATTATGGTAAGAGATAGCTTAAGCGCCTAACTAACGTGCTCGGTTTCGAGTAAAGTTGTTGCTCCTCAAACCGGATTCAACGACATAAGCACAAGCATCATTTAATTATTAAGGCCATTTTTAAGTTTTAGTTTATTAGGAATGCCTATCCTAACAAATAACATGCAAGTTATTGCATACCTTATATTTTCGAAATCTGAATAGAGATAAGGGGTAAGTCAAAAGCCATCTCAGAGGATAGATCAGAGGGTTCGAGGCAAACATTTGTTTAAGAAATTAAACTCATATAAAAATTTAAATTAAATTATCCATTTACATCAAACTCATATTGAAAACTTATTTGATTAGATACTAAGTAGAAACATTGCTATGGCTGCGAAGATCGCTTCGTCAAGATACGAACAGTTCTCCGTTGACTGTCAAATTATCTATTATTAATTATTTTCTTAGTAAATATACCTTTGAAACAATGTACTACTCTTATTAATTAAAGCCTAACCTATTGTATTATAATTAAGCTAATTACAAGTTAAATCTATATTAATTTAATCTTAGTCAAATTGAATAGACTTAATTAATCTAGTTCATTTTAACTCATTAAATTTTATTAAGTCAACTTGAACTTAGGTTTATTAACTAAGTTTGTTTCATACTTAAGATCTATGTTAAGTCTAATTAGTTATCAAACCTATTTATTTACTTAACTCATTTCTATTAACATATCATATTATCAATCATTTATCTATTTTGTTTCATCCTTCCTTCTTTCTCTTCCTTTATTTATTTATTTATTATTTTTAAACAGGACGATACAGGAGATTGTGCATGACCGTGCTCACTAACACTAGCAAATACATTAGTCGTGTTTCCTTCGTGTACAAGTGAGTAAGAAACACGACTAAATACAACCTGTCGTGTTCCCATTGTACTTTTCCTTAAATTAGAAACCAATGAGAAGCACGACGTGATATGACAAGTCTTGTTCTACTTAACATGCTAAACGCGCAAGGATTAGAGAGAAACACGGTTGAATAAAGTAAGCCATATTCTAACCACGTTGTTTTGAAATTGTTTTTTGTTGAACGAAATGGAGAGAATCACGGTTGAATAGGGCATCTCATGTTTCAGCCATATTTCTTCTCAAGTGTTAAAATCCATGTGTTTTAAGAAACAGTAAGGATCATGACTTAATATAGCTCCCCGTGTTTCCCTCGTGCTCTTGAAAGAAAACAGAGCATATTTAACATTAGCTTATTTAACTACTTGTTTTACATCAAACTTCAATATACAACTCCTTATTAAACAGCAAAAAAACTTATAATCAAAACTAAACACTTTTAACATATGTTTCTGCTATCACACATCATCAAGATTATTCTACCAACTTCTAACCTACACATACATAACAAAACTTAGATTCTAGCTTACATGCTCATATATCCATTGTTTACCAAGTTTATCACAATTTCTACTTATATCTAACAATTATTTATCATATACATGCCTATACAATTATCAAACAAGAAAAACAATAACTTGCTTATTTAGCAAATCCTAATCACTTGATCTTCTTTTATATTCCTCATTTTCTAGTTAACAAAGCTACCATAATCTTGCTTCCCATCTTCTAACTTAATTTCTAACTTAAATTTCTGTTTTGAACATCTTGAAATTGCAAATTGAGGTGTTCAATCGAAAGAAAAAGAAGAGAAAATGAAGAAGAAGAAGAGGAAGAAAAGATAACCGTAAAAGGAAAGGAAATTAATGAGAGAAAGAAAAAGAAATTAAGGCAAGTAAAAGAAAAGAAAAAAGAAAGAAAAATGATAAGAATTAAGGATATTTGAGGATAGGAGTTTTAGGATTAAATCTTTCAGACAAATATTTTTATTTCTAAAAGTGTTTAGGAAATGATTTGAGTATCTATATATTATATTAATAACTTGGAATAGGAATTTGGTTAAGAGTTTAATTTATGTCAGATTGGTACTTGATTTGAGCTTGGGCTTAAGAAATAAAATTTTTTAGATAGGCAGATGAATATAAGATTTATGGGAATTGAAGGAATGGAATTATGGACTAGACTTTAGTGATTGAGGAATGCACTAAACATTTAGATAATTTTTCTGGGTTTAAGGAATTGAAATTTAAGAAAGTGGAATTTAAATGAATGATTTGATTTATGAAATTGGTAATTGAAGCAAATAGATAATTTGAAAAGAATATTTGAAATCTCAAATTTCAATTAACCTAGTTACTATTTTAATTATATTAATCTATCTAATCATAATTCAGTATTTATTTCACTTGAATAATTTAAACTATCTAAATTAAATTCTAATTCTAATTCAGAATAACTACCTATTATATTATTCAATTATGTCATTTCTAACTTATATAAGTGAAGGTTTAGGGTATTTTAAATGTGGTAAAAAATGGAGCTAAAGTGTGTTCCATGAGCTATCCAATTCATCTTCTTCATGTCTAAATGAGGATGATGATCATGATGCCCTATTTTAGTCTAATTAAATCTCTTCCTAATTTACTTAATTATTATCCTAATTAAATCTTAAGTTATACTATATGATAAAAGTTATACTAAATTGAATTTTTCTAAGGCTTACATATTAAATTAAAATTTACATATTCATTATTAAATTGAGCAAAAATTGGGTGTCTACAAATGTGCTAAACAGCCATAAATTTTCTACTTTGATGACTAAATTGTAGATTTTCTAATCAAGTTGTCATTGTGTATCTTAGATCAAGTGTTTTAAACTAGTGCATAAACATTCCATTTGCTCGTCAGACCTGTATCCATTGGTTTGCATTTTTTTTAAAATTACTATTATTACTTAAACATATATACAATATAAGTATAGAGATATACTACGAGTTCCATTTTGTAGTTCGTATAGAACCTGCATTTTAAATTTATTATTATTTTTTTTATCGCATGGTAAAGCAAATTAGAATTTTTGAGGGTCGCACACTAGTTATTCATAAAATTATTAGATTGAAGCCTTGAAATTGAAATTACGATAGCCACATCAGAGAAGGAAAATACAAATTATCAACAAAATAAAGGCGGTCATCTTAGCATTAGAGCTGTGCATGTGGGACGGGTTATGCAGGCTAGCCTGCAAAAAAAATTGTGAGTTGGGATAAAAATTTTAGCCCGTTTAATGTGCGGGCCAACCTATTGAGGGCCGGGTTGGCCTATGAACCCGCACTTAAAAAACTTTTAAAGAAGGAAAGAAATATAAATCTTATAAAAAAAAGTACATTACCCTTTTTATTTCCTCTTCACTTTACTTTTCTATTATTTAGTTGCTGAATGTTGATTGTGTAAATTTAATGGTGTTTATGTTTTAAACTTTTAACTTTTATGTTTCTTATATCCTTAATACTTTTTCTTTTATACTTATTAGATATTTAGGTGCTTCTATCTAGAATAATCAACACAATATCAATTTAATTTTCATGATGTATTTTAGCTTGCCATGCCAAAGAAAAAAATTGGAATTGATTGTAATTTCTATTATTTAAAATAAATCCTTTTATGCTGAGATTAAAAATTTCAAAATAGAAATTTACAATTTTTCTATACATGATTAACATATAGGATTAGTATGTAGGTAATTAGTGAGATAAAAAGAAATATATTCTACATTTAGCCCGCATAACCCATTAACTTGTGCGAGGCGGGTTGGGTTAAAAATTTTAGCCCATGTTGTTATGCTGGCTAAAGTGGGCCGGCCCGCATAACCTTAAGCTGAAGCGATGAGGGGCGGATTGGCCTACGTAATCCATTTGCACAACTCTACTTAGCAAGATACCTTAAATTTATGTCTCAATTTCATTATTTACGGCCACATACGGATATATACCTCCTTATGTTATTATGCCTTGATTTTATTAGCTAGGTACGTATGGATGCATGATCTCGCTAGTCATATTCTATGATTACTAACCATGGCTTAATTATGGAAGTTAACGAATAATAGATTTTTATATTAAAGTGTGTTTGATGGACTTGATAAGGTAAAATAAAATAGTTATTATTTTTTATGAATTTATTCAAACGATTGGTTGATACAAGCAAATTCTCTATGATTCCTTATCGTATTTCCAAATAAAGTAAGTATTTATATATTTTAAATTTATTTTTAATCTATTACTAATAACATCGAATGAAAGAGAAAATGGCATTGAAAATGTCTCTATTTTACAATTTGGGCAAATTAATGTCTAAACTTCCAAACTTTGTAATTTTGATGTCTCTAGAGACACTAATATGATTAAAAAAAAGTAAAAGTAGAGACACTAAAAATGTGAAGTTTGAAAGTTCAGACACTAATTTGCCTAAATTATAAAGTAGAGGTACTTGTAATATCTTTTTTCCTCTAATGAATATCATAAACCAAAAGACTAAATAGGTAATTATCAATCTTAAGATAGGGACAAATTTGTCTTAACGCAACACATTAAAATATACATTGTTTTTCTAAAAACCTATTTAATCGTCTTAGGTAATTGTTCCTTATTCTTTTCCTGCATACATGGATTTCACCCTCTCTTCTATAGTTATACCATGTGAAATTCTTAAGGGCTTTTGAATGTGACTCAACAATATGTGAGATTCTTTATGTTACTTTAATGTTATCTGATGATATCAATCTTATGATGAAGAGAAAGTTGATTTTGTGGTGTGGATTATGATATGTTACTATGAAGACAAGATTTTAGAGAGTGCTCCTTAAGAAATTTTAAGAAATAAGACACAAAAGAATTAATATGAAGGTAATGTGATTAAAATCTAAACGTTTGAAATTTATGGAATGTCAATGTCATTGAGAATCGATGGGTAAAATAGTACACTTTATGAGTGATAAAACTTGTTAGAAGGACTTAAAACAAGTTTTTAAATGAATTTAGATCAAATTGGTGAAAAAGGATGTTTTCTAAAAATACAAAATTGGAGCATGAGCCCGTACATCCAACTGTGTACCTCTTTATGGTAAAAATAGTGTTTTCTAGAAAGACACAACCTATACACAACTAGTATCTTAAGTCATGTATCTTTCTATGTATTCGATAAAAAAAGGAACTCTAAAAGTGCATGACCTATACACAAACTCATTTACTAGGTTGTGTACCTCTCGACGTTTTAAATTTTTTATGTCTAGAAGAACATAAGCTCATGTATAGCCTGTGTACTGCCTATAGACTTGCCTATGGATTTATAACATTTTATCTCCAACTAATGATATCTAACCCATATTTATTTGTGCTCTAGTTTATGTGTGTTAATATCCAAAAAATAATCTTTTCTTGCCTAAAAGTGACTGAAATCTATTTAAATCTTTCTTCTAGGATTGAGGCATACTTTAAGATCTTGGAAACTAGATAATAGCAAGGTGGGGATGAGTATAATAGGAATGTAATAAGGGTTTAATTAGATGCATAGCAATCTCTAAATAACTTACTTGTGTGCAATTTATATATCATATGCTAGTATTCAGAATGAAATGATTCCAAGTACACGTTTACCTTATTGGTGTTTTGTGCTTGTTTAAGATAGAAAGTGAAGATGGACTAGTTAATTATTCATCTATAATAATGTGTTTCATGCCTGTGTGTGACTACTGGTAATAGGTGGAGAGTATCCGTGCTATTATTGTGGGAGCTCGATGATTATGGTATGGCATTATCCCTAATGGAGTTGCATCAAGAAAGGAAGTAGGTAGATTTAGGCTGTGTCAGTGTCATGGTTATTCGGGAGGTACTAATAACTAATATATATTTGCCTTTCAACTGAATTCTTCTACTTTTTCCTTCTTTTTCATCTAATAAGGCTACTGTCACACTTTTCTTGTGGACTGTAACTTGAATTGACTCTTATACTCTGCTAACATGAAGAAGAGTAGGACGTTGAAATTCACCTTCCATTTCAAGAATGATGGGTGGTTTATTCATTAGGATATCTCTGGAAAAATTACACCTAATCACATGTGCTAGCATCCAGTCATCATCATAAGCTGTATTTTCTCTTACTTGGATATGATTGTGTCCAACATTATGTGCATAAATTCTATCTTCTCCAATAGATATTTAAACCCTGAAATTTGGTGGATCTGGCCTCATTGATCTTGATGACACTATGAAAGCTATATTGTCAATTTCAAGACCTCCTCCTCTCTGTGCCACCAATGTCTCAAATCTATAAATAGTCTCTATAGCTAATCCATTATTAGGAAAATCTCTCTCCATCAAGCATAACCATTCTTTAAATAAAGGTTGTAGACCTTTCTTTCAGGTGCTAAGGATTTCTTTCTAAGGTCTTGGTACTCACACACAATGATAAGTCTTCTACTAAAATTCTCAATCTGCGTCTGTAATAACTTAAAGTCTCTTCCTCTGCATGCTAAAGATCTGCTATCTAATATGACAAGTGGACGAATTAGTCTGCACATAATAAAATTTGTATGATTAATAATAATCATACATATTTCATTTCTAATTGTGCATCTAACATTACCCATAACTACCCAACTAATGC
This sequence comes from Combretum micranthum, assembly GCA_024138025.1. Taxonomy (NCBI): domain Eukaryota; kingdom Viridiplantae; phylum Streptophyta; class Magnoliopsida; order Myrtales; family Combretaceae; genus Combretum; species Combretum micranthum. The sequence goes on from JAMXBD010000375.1 coordinate 437,121, forward strand.
TAAAAGGTTCTAATAGATCTATACTCATACTATCACCACTACATTTACCAATTTATTTTCTTACATATTTATCTTTCTTATACCAGCAACCATGCTCTGATGCCAACTTAAAACTGCCACGCCCCAAGGGTACCCTAGCAATAGGACACAAGCCATATTTGTACACTATTACTAGTTAACCTTTGGAGAATGACACATTTTCAAACAACATGATCTTTTAGTTGCATCGCTCAGAAATGACAAACACATATAAGCCATAAATTAGTAAATAATAGTCATAACTGGTCTTAATATCATAATAATACAGACCATAACTCTAGTCTTTAAATCTCCAAATACAAAACTGACAGTACAAGTACTAACTATCTTATAACTAGAAATAAAAATAAATAATATAATTCAAAGATCTCATATTCTTCTAGCTTCTAAGTTCTTACTGGAGCCATGCTCCTGGAAGATATAAGCCATGATTGTAGAGTCAACCTGAAAGGTCTTTAGAGTGTGAGCGAAATCACAGACTTAGTGAATAACCTGACATATTACACATCAAGCAAGTTTATTAGCAATTCATGTATAATGAAATAGTCAAGCATATGTACAGATATAAGCTTGGATGATCAAATATCCAAACAGGAAAAAGATTTACACCCTCCTTTTAGGGTTGAAGAACATTTACTTAATGATCCACCTGTCTAGGAGAGACTAAGTACATAGGAAAATCAACAATTTCTCATTTTAGGATTATCACTTTAATTTTAGGATATTTTAACTGACCATTTCCTGCAACATATCTTAGAAACTCTCTAAGTATTAATCATTTCAAAGTGATACTATGGGCGGCTTTCTTCGTTGCGATTTACTTTCCATAGAACTGATATAACAAAGAAAACCATGGAAGAACTAACAATTTAGAGAAACCAAGTATTAATAGAGAACCGAAATATTAATACGTAGCAGGCTGTCACCTTTTTGAATAGGCAATAATGCAGTTTGTGTAATGCATAACTGTTTTAATTATAAAGTCAATAATTTTTAGTTAGGCTTATGGTGATCATACATTACACACACAAAAAATAACATACTTTCCTCAAATCATCAAAAATTTGTATTATCACTTTAATTATTTGTTTGTCAACCAAACATACAGCTCGCAAACACATACTCAATATATTTCCATAATAACCATATTATTATCTTTGCATTACATATGCCACTAGTTACAAACATAAACAATGTAATAGACCTGAATTATTCACCTGTTCATGATGGCTAGTCATAATAGTCTACTGGGAAATCCTCAACAGTATCAAGGTTACCTATTGAGATGAATAAATATATTCATCAATACAACATAGATTATATCTTTAAACTCATATGAGTGTCTAAATGTCCTATATTGGTATTGAATTTGATTTCTATTACTTGTATTGATTTTTTTAGGATAAGGATCCTATGATAACATATTCTTATTATTTAATCTTTATTTCCATTTTCTTGTCTTGATATTAAGAATATTTCATTCTTATCGAGTAGTTATAGATTTTATACTTATTAACTCAGTACTTTTATTACTATCATTATTATTTTTATATTGTTCGTTAGTTCAACCATTTTATGGTAACTGTTATTTATTTTCTATCATTTTAGTTTCATCGTGTTTTTGTTGATCTTTATTCATGTTATTATCTATTATTCATGGGAATCACATTATTCTCATTTATACCTAATTTACAATTTTCATTCTTGTGTATTTACTTACATAAAATAGTTATCGGGTAATTATTATGATTTTAATCTATTTGTTTAGTATGATAAAAATGTTTTCTACTTATAATAATAGCTAAGTTTAACTCTTAAGAATTACTAATCTTAGTGCTCTTGAATTATTATATATATATGTATATAAATTTTGTCTTATGTCCTCATTCTCTCTCTTTTTTTTTTATACATATATGTATTAAACATAATCTGTTTACGAATGAAATGGATTTCTAGGGGAAAGAGTGCATGTACGCCAGCATCCAACGCCGCCGACATTGGTCCTCGAATTGCTAATGTTCGTGTAAATTTTACATGTTATTTGTTCCAGTGTAAGCTAACCTTGAAGGCTACCTGCGTAAGCTTGTACGCCACTGGTGTAGGGGTTATACGCCGCCGGCGATCATTGAAGTTGCTTAACAAAATTTTCTTTTACATAGCCTCTGTTCAGTATGTACCGGCCCGAAGGTCGCCGGCCTATTGACGTACACCGCTTATGTTTGGCACATACACCACCAGTATTGTCACTGTTCATCGTCTTTTTCGTTTTTCTTTCATCTGTAACTTATTTTCCTAATAATATATGTATTATACTTGTTATTTCAACTATTCCTAAGTGTTTTTACATGCTCCACAAATATTATTCGTGACTTATCAATACATATAACGTCTACTAACCATCATACTACATGATTTCTAGCTACTACATATATTGTAACATATAAGTAGGTTTTAGGGTTGAGTATTACCTTGTATGAGTTGTTGTGAAGCTGTTAAATCCTTCCCCAACACCTGAGACGAACCAAATTGCTAGAAACATTATTTAAACTAATGTTTAACATGTAAACTAAGTTGAAATGGATTGCACTTACATTCTTTGTTGATTTCCTAAACTTGCTTAATGGTTGAGTTTATATAGTTTGTTGGTTGGGTTTTATGTTGTTATTTGAGCTGATATGGTGTGTTTTGTATTGCCGTTCTAGGGCTGGTTTCATGCTCTTCAATGGCTTTGTTTGTGACTTAATAAATGAGCATGTATATATAAGTAGAAGGTAGAGCTTTAACTCTTATTTCAGCTAAGAAGGGGAAGTTTGTACCACTGAATTTTCATTTGCATGCATGGTGTTCAATGCATTTATTGAGCTGCTAATTTGGAACATTTTAATTGGTTTCTTCATATTTCTTTTTTATCTTTGTTGCTTAATCGACTCAAATTGTCTCAAAATTTCAGCTGTTCCAATCTCAAGGAATTTCCAGCCGCTTGTTTCGCGCAATTTACACTGAATTTGTGCAAATAATAATATAATATAATATTTAATTAATTACTTTTCTTAGTTTTAGGATAGTTTATTAAGTTGAACAGGTACAAATATGTCAGTTATTTGAGAGTTCCATCTTCAAAAATTTATTTAAAGCTTCCACAAATTTTCTATGTTATTATCAAGTTCAAACTTGAGTTTAAAGTTTACACGATTAATTACTTTTAGGGTTTTATCTTATGTGCCTAAGCTCAATAGGGCAATTTTGGTTTCGGTCTCTAATAGCTTTAGGATCCTCTAACTAGAATAATGGTGCAATCCATATATTTATTTAGTCTAGATTATTAGTTATGGATATGTTTTTGTTCTTATTATGTATTTATAACATTAACGGTCTATCATTAAGTTATCATTTTCTAATTATAGGTTTTATTAGTTATTTATTTGTTAATGAATTTGAAATCTTATCTAAATTATTTTATATCTTAAGTTTTTGATACCAGCTACGAAATCTTATATTTAGTATTTGTCATTATCTATAGGATTTTGTTTTAGGATTTATAGATATATATAAGTTCATAACTATTTGTGATTTTATTCTAAGGTCTTTGTTAAGTCCTACACTAACCTTCTATTTTTTTATATTTGTATTTTTATTCATTTCTACATGTATGAAAAATCTCGGGGTTTATAACGAATGTGTAAGAAAATTATCTATGGGATCCAGGATGGTGCATTGATTGGGAGTTACCATCCAAGAAAAGATTTGTAGACCAAGAATTGGGGAAATGATATGATCAGAGCATTGCTGGGAAATTTTATATGACTTTTCTTTTAGTTTTGTAGGTCTACTTTTTATCCGGGTGGATATATTTTCCATCAAGATTTGAGGGAAAATATTTGATAAGCCTGGAAGGATGATGAGGATCAATTTGTGGTTGGTCAAATGTGTTCTATATACTCGAAAAAATGCAACAAATAAATTAAATGGATCAAGCATGTGAAAGCTGACCTGTTACACTGTACGCCGTCTCCAAGGCCGGCGATCTTCTTTTCAAAGTTGGCAGTGTACCCATTAAAGACCAGCAGCCTTTAACTCATCATGGCGTAACAAACATCATGTTATCCTCAAATCATTTCCAAATCTATAAGCCACCTTCAAGGCCGACGACGTATCCATCCAAGGTCGGTGGCCTTCTTTCCAGAAACATAGTTTCATTAGTTGTTCGTCTTTTTGCTTATTTCAATTTATTTATTTATTTATTTATTATTAGTTATTTCTTTTCATCTTAGGGTTATGACATTATATATACCCATTTGTAATCAAAACTCATTAGTTTTTGACATATTGAAATTGATATTTTGAGAATTCTCTCAAACCTTCTCTTATCAATCTTAGGATTGTGGCGAGATTCTTTCCGTTCTTATCAATTCATAATAGAATTTTGGCGAACCATTTTATCTTGCTTGTACATAATATCAAACAAGAGAGAGTGTAGTTCGGGTTGTATCGGTGCATTAAATCTGTTGTGAACACCATTCATATCATTTTCTTTCACCATGAATCCAAAATCGAAAATACAAATTTGTTCCAATTTGTGATTCAAGATTTCTAGAGAATCGAGGCACATTACAAATGCTAGATGTAAAAAATGTGATTCTTATGTTGCTTATTTATACTTGTATAATATCTCAATATACTTTTGATTATTACATTAGAATTTAAGCATATGTATAAGTGGTATCATGTATGCTTGTGTGGCTATTACGTCACTCGGTTCCTATGGCTCCACCCCCTTGATTTCTTTTGTTTACTATATTTTCAGGTAATAATTACTATATTATGATGAGCTTGGTTATTGTGTACCTATAAGGGATAGAGATGCAACCAGGTTGGGTTTAGGACGAGTCATGAAAAATCCGAATGACCCAATTGTTTATAGGGTCTTCCAAAGTCTGAGAAAAACCCTATAGGTTTTTCACGTTGTTCCTAAAACTTGCTCCTTTAAGGTTTTTGCAAACTGATTTCCGACTTGCTTCGACCTAATTGAAAGTTTATTATTATGTTTGTTTTATTGCAATGATGTAATTTCAACAATAAGAATAAAACATAAATTGTATCATATATTATGATTTATATAAGAAATTTTTAAAAATTACATATAAATTACTTAAGAAAAGGAAAAAGAGTGCATTTCTTCCCTATATACCCAAGACATAGTAGAAAACCTAAAATAATCAAAATTGAGTATACATTTGATCATTAAATTAATAGAGAAAGAAAGGGATGGAGAGAACTATAGGTTTGAACAAATTAGAGATGTAGGGAAGGGAAAACTAGGAGATTAATCTCCTAAAAATCTAAAACTTAAATATTAACATTTTGAATTCATTTATTTACATTTTATTTATAATTTTTGCAAGGTATCATAGTGATTCAAGGACAATCTAACAAATACAATCATTTAATTGGATTATACTAACAAAGGAGAAAAGGATAGAAAAAAAATTGAAACCATTTAATATGGAAATAAAATTATGAAATTTGTAATCAATTGTGTGTGTACGTATGATTATTAATTTTGTTAAACTTTATTGTATATTTATGTAGAGTTAGGTTTTCTCATTAGGTTACATATATGACTCGAAACCCAACTCAAAATAATATAAGGTTATAGTATGATATCTACAACCTGTCTCAAAACCTTATAGATCAGACTGTATAGGATTTTTAATAGATAAGATGGATCGAAAACCCTATATTGATCCACTTCGATTGCACTCTTAACAAGGGCCCGAATGACGATTTCTTTCATGTTGAAGAGCAGTAGTGGCCGGCATATTATCTAATTTCTAACCTGGATAACTTGGTTAACTTTTCTATTTTTCAGTCTCTTTAGACTTCCTACTGTCTTCTAGGCTTTATTTATGGTTTGATGGGCCATATCGTGGAATCTAAATTTTGGATTACTCTGGACTTGGTTGCCTTAAGCTTTTGGGCATTGATCGATATATTGAGCATTTGCATGTTAACGAAGGATTTATCGATTACGAATGTTTTAAGGTTAGTTGTAATCAATGTTTTTAAAAAAAATTTGACAATCACAATCCAATCAAACAAATTCCATTTCCCAAAAGTAAAGATTGTTTCATAAATTAAAATTGAATGAAAAAATATCGCATAATTTTCGGGTGTGATATTCTATATGTTAGTGCCATAGGTTCCTTTGCCACTATTTTTAAACGATTTTCTAGCAAGTATTGAGTCATATCGTGTTTGATGATTTCTCCTATCCTTTTTTTTTTTTTTTTTTCAATTTTTCTATCTCCTCATAAGTGCAAAGAGATACCGTTTGATGGAGAAAGTGTGTGAATCGAGGACCAGATATTTCGTAAAGTTGTGTAGAATTTGACTTCATGAGATCCAACTTGCTCTGATTATATCACTGCAAGTTTTATTTACATATTCGGTATGTTTGATTTATTGGAATAAATTGATATTTTATCTTTATTATTATGGAATATATATTCTTTTATTTAGCTTGTAAAAAAAACTTATAAATAGAATTATCTAATTCATATAATATGAAATATATATGGTATCTTTTTTTCTTTTTTTTACTATAAGAATGATTATTTCCAACAAAAAATAAAAAATACCTCTAATAATAAAATAAGAAATTACAATTGATTTCCGGCCTCATTCCTTTTCAGTAAAAACAACCGTGCACCTTTAAATGAATCATGAAGAAAAGAAAACATAGAGAGGTACACATTACTTCCAAGTAAATCCACGCTTGTACAGAAAAACGTAATTGAAAAGATTAAATTTCAATTAAAGTTATCATAACTATTGGCCAAAAAAGTTATCATAACTAGCCTTGAACCCCGTCATTCCGTTGCAAATGTTGTGAGTGATTTATACCTCGTTAATAATTAATTAATGAAGCCTCAATAGATACGAGATAAGAGTCAAATAGTAGCAAATCCATGTATCAAAAAGGAAGCTTTCTTTAGGTTGATTTGGCTAGTTTTTTTTTTTTTTTTTGGTAGATATAGATATATATTTTTAATTTTTTTATGAAATATTTATTTAAAAATAGATACAGATAAAAAAATTAATAAATATTATGAAAAGATCAAATAAATCAAATATAGATTAAATATAAATACAAATCAGATATATTTATATATATCATTTCAATACGGATACAGATACATATGAAAAATAGACCATCCAAACAGACTATTTATCTACTAGAATATATAAATTGACATAAATCTCAATAAACTGTCAAATAACCCTTAATGGCATCGGGTTATTTGCTACGAGTGAATCTAACTCATATGCTCACCCGAACCGGAGGCAATCGATCATACGGAAAAAACTTTTACTGCGGCTAAAATGCTGCCCTTCTTTATCTTCCTTGTATGTATTAAATAAATTAAAAAAATAAAAAAAATATTTTAAAATATATATATTAAATATTTACTGACAAGGATATAAAACACAACATTTGTTGGGATGGGAATTCTTGTCTCAACAAATAAATATTTGATGTGTGAAAGGTAAATAAAATCTTTAAGATAATACAAACAATAATTATCACTTCAAAATATGTATTAAATACTTATTTGTTGAGATATGAACGATACATCATTGCAGGTACAATAAAGTATAGCCAAATTCCTACCGATTATGTTTGAGAAGTCACCTTTTTTTTGTTATTTTTTTAACTTTCTAGACTTTTTAACCAAATTCCAAACCGGCATGTTTTTCCATTATTAATCAAACAAAACATTTTTGCGCGATTTCTTTTCTTTTTTTTTTTTTTCCGTTTTCTTTTCCAACGTTGTTAATTAGTGATTCGAAAATTATATATATCATATTTTTCCTAATTGGTAGGTCGAGGAGGGGAGATACCATACGTGTCTCCATCAGGGAACAGGACGAGAAGAAAAATACCATTTGTCTCCAATCTTCATGGAAAAGGCAGTAATTATAAAGAAGGAGGGGGAGAAACATATCTACTTGCCCTACCCAAGAAAACGGCGCAGCATTTTGACTAATTTCATGATTGGAAGGAGAATCGAAGGAGCATGGCATGACATCATCACCACCTATATTATTAATAATGAAAATAAGTCCCATGGCGACGTTTGAAGAGATACAATATCACGATCATCACTGTGTTGTGTGTGTGTATATCCAGCATTACATCATTCACCACCATCAACTATATATATCCAGCTTTACATCTATCCCAAGTAACAAAAATTATAACCATCATTCACCACCAACGGTCATCGGCGTAAAAAATGCCTCCTCCTAGCCGCATAAATAGATACGGCCGAGCCCAATGGCTTTTCTCACAGTTACTGACAACAGCCTTTGTTTTTATGATTTTCCTACTCATAATCTTCCTCATAATTCATGCTACGACTGTGCCTACTGTCGAGGTTGATTCCGATTCTTCTCATTTCTCTTTTAACTCTACCAATATCCACTGGAATATCACAATCGATCTCAAGAACCCTAGTGGGATTGCCGCGGTCAAACACACCCATGTCGAGGTATCGTTATATCATGGCCTAGCTTTTGGACGTATCAAAGTCTCGCTCCCATCCTTCGTTGTTAAACCTAAGGGAAAGGCTGTCTTACAAGCCGCGTTTGGATCCACTTCCCTCGAGGCTAACGAACACTTCCGATTCACAAAAGGCCTTTCGTGGAGCTTGATGGATGGCGAACCGATAAGTGTTCAGGTCGCTCTCACGACACACCGATGGCTCGGGCTTGGGAGGATTTGGGTCGTAGCATTTGATCTGGATGCGGTTTGTGATGGTCTTAGATTTGTTGACCCGCCTCATGATGGTGGTAGTAGCGGCAGCAGTAACGACGACGGTGGGAACTGGAGTATCGTCAATCGGAATGTTTCATGCTCTATCTCTGTTTAATTATAGATAGATATGGAAAAAGAGTTTACCGTCCTAAATTTGCTGTATCCGTTATATTCCTAATATGTGTTAAGAAATATTTTTTATATTTTAAGAATTTTTATATATTTTTTAATTTATATAAAATGTGAAAAAAAAAATTTATTAGTAAAAACATAATGAGACATGAAACACTTTTCTGCTAGGTATACGATAGAGAAGAGTTTTATACATAGATAACTACCATATCTATGTAACGTATCCCTCTGAAATGAAGCATTTAAACCTCGTGTTTTCATAAAACGTGTTTTCAAATCATATTTGACGATAAGTTAATGAAAATATTTTCTGATTAGAGGAAAATTCACATAAAATATGAAAACCAATGAAACACTATTTTAATTTTTTTAATATTATTTTGTCACATTAGTGCTTTCATTTAAAAAAAATTATTTTTTTTACAACAAAATGGCTATGCAGAAGGTTTAAAAACATGTTTTAAAAAAAATTAAAGTTGTAAATGCTTAATTTTAAATAATATAAGAGGGAAGTATTCAAAAGATAAAAACAGTATTATCTCGACCGAGTGTTTCTATTTCTTGTAAAAAAAGTCCAAACATGTGGTTAAGGTTTGTGGGAAGATAAATACAAGCCCCTAAATTTGTATAATTTCTGTTAAGTTCGTTTATCTATATATTTATATATATATTAGTGTATGATGCATCCATGCTATGTGTTCGTAAAAAAAAAAAAAGAAACAGTTATTTTGAGAAAAAATAAAAATATAAAATCAAAAAGTAGAGATGAGAGAGAGAAAGAGAGGAGAGTAATTGTCATACTTTGATGTATGTTTTTTTGACACTAATAAAATAGTACTTGTTTAATATTAATAGATATATATATTTATTCATTTAGTCATTAGTGGGTTGAATCGACCCAAAACCGTCGGGTCATGATTTAGGCCATGGTTGAACCAGAACTGACCTGTGACCATGAAGGGCCAGGCTTGGCCAGTTCAAACCAATGGTTCAAAGCCGGTTCATGGCTCTTGACACATTAATGATTTTTTTTAATTTTTTGTAAATTTTTTAATTGAATTGATAAAAAAACACATGATTAGATCATCATATAATAGACATATAAAGAATTTTAAATTATAAACTTGTGTAAAACAATCAAAATTTATTAAAGAAAACATACTTGAATAGGAAAGTTACTCTAGAGTGCACACACTTAGACTAAGAAAGCGTACTTAAACAAATGAAGAAAAAAAAAAGGACATTTTCATAATAAATATTATCTATTCAAAATTAAAATGATTTTAAATATTTATTTTTTTTTTCTTGTATTTTTTTATTTATACTTGCCTTACTTGCTGGATCAATGGATCGAGATCTTGAGCCGGTCTTCACCCACCAGTTCAATAGGTTGGCTAGCAAGTTATGGCCCGTACGGCTAAGTCAAGACGGAAAACAAAACTTATAAGTAATGGTTCGGATCAGTTCATTAGTTTGATCTGGTCCGTGCCTATATCTAATTCATTTATGGGCTTCGTCTATCTTATCTTGTTCCTGTAATGAATGCGACGATGTGCGGATGATGAATTGATGATCGACCCGGGCTTTCATCGATAAGTCGGACGCGTAAATAATATAAGAAAAAAGATTCCACCAAACTATTGACCACGTTATCATTTGTATGGATGATGTTCCAAAGTTATTTCTTCTAAAGTTTGACCTCTTGCAATACTGCCACGTGTATGGATCCTAAAGAGGGAAAAAAAAATAAAAAAGAGAAAATATCAAATTTTGTACTTGGACCTCAACTTTGTATTTGGTCCAAAAAAAAAAAAAAACCTTAAACTTTATCAACATGGTATTTGAATTTTGAATTTATCAATTTAATACTCAATTAAAACCTACTAATACCATTTATTATATTTTCTAACATGAAAGAAGCAGCTTATTGATTACATAATATTAAAAGTTTTAAAAAGATTTCAATGAAATGCTGATTTTTCAATACTTGCAAACAAAACAAACTTTGATAAGAGATTGTAGAAATAGTTACAAAATGTTTGATTGGATATTAAATTATCTATTTAAAGTTTAGGTACTTGAATGTAATATTAGTGTAAAATTCAAATATGAGATTTCACATTTTCCAAAAAAAAAATGTTGTTATGAAAACAACATCAGATGATATTTTAAGAATTCAGTTAAAATTAACTAATAAATTTATAACTTTGGAAAATTTTATATAAAATAAATTTAGGCTTCCAAAATCGTTTTTGAATGACTTAATTTTTTTAAAAAATTTTTTGAGTAGGATATCAACACGCAAATGTTATCTAATTATTAAGTAGAGAAGAATTTTAGCCACCCGCTGAACCAAACCAAGGGGTTTGATGTGCAACTCAGAGATAATTAAAAATTATATTTTAAGTCCAATGCAATATCAAAGGTGTTTTGAAGTTTTTCAAAAGTTGGTTATAGTTATAGGGAGCTTTTATGGTTTAGTCAACAAGACCGTCCAGTTAATCATTTAGTTGTTAAAGTAAATATAATAATTAAAATATTAATTATTCGATCACGATTAGGTATGATATGAGCCGTTGGCTAGTAATAGAATCGATTCCGTCAAAATTAACGATAAGGGTGAACTAACCAAACAGCTCTAAACCAATTAATTTTGTAGCACAAGCAGTTTGTATAAGGATCCTATGCTTTAAAGCAACTGCACATGTCTTATCTTCCCTAGCTCAATGTCAATATTAAAATATATTTATTGCAATGTCCAAGTTGAAACATCTAATATATAGCCTCACCACGATTATAGATGTTATGCTTTGAGAACCTATTTATGAGCAGTTTTCAATGAGATCTCATGCTTTAAAACCACTTTATGTATATCTTTTCTCCCCTCTATTGTTTAAATATATTGAAATATATTTATTGCAATATCTTTTTTTATTTTATTTTATTATTATTATCCTATTATGATTCTATCATTAATATTATTATTAATAAGAAAATCCTACTATAATTATAAGCAAACATGCACATATATGCTATACTACTATTTTATTATTTCTTTATTATATTTTATTTATTAACATTGATATTATTATTAAAAAAGAAGAAGAAGACCGTGGAACTTACTTGAACCACGGCAAGAGACGCATGTGGAACTAGGACTATAAGTGAGTTGAGACAGCTCGCAAATTACTCGAGTTTAACTTGGTGAAAACTTGAATTCGACTCGCTTTCAATCGGGTCGAGCTTGAGTTCGAACTACTCAAGTAGCTATCGAGTTCGAGCTTTAAAATACTCAGCTCGGTGAGCTCGCAAGCTTAATTAAGTATTAAATCGAGTCGAGTCGAGTTCGAGTTCGAGTTTATCGAGTATTAAATATTTTTTATAATTAAATTAATATTTAAAAGAATAATCGATCTTAATCGAGCTGAGTTCGAGTTTATTGAGTATTAGATCGAGTCAGTTTGAGCTTAACAATCAAAGCTCAATTGAGTTCAAGTTTGAGTTCGAGCTTTGAGTTTCTTATTCTAGTCGAGTTAGAGCTTGGTACTGTATCGACTCGACTCGACTCGACTTGTTTACAGCCCTATGTGGAGTAGGGACAATCAGGTCGGGTTACCCCTCACTGGGCGCATGGGTTATTCGTGGGTAGCGGCTAGAGGAGGCTAGCCTAGCTCCTTAGTGTGTGTTGGACAACTAGAGGGCGGCGAGACGAACTGTCTAGTGGAGGCGATTTGTCTCAAGGAATGCCGTAGGTGGCGTTCAAATCCTCTTTACATGGTCGCGATGGCTGTGCCCGATGATAATATTTTGGTGAGAGATGACAGCGTCCAACCTATGTAACTCAAAGATCTCAGTCTCTTGAAGCTCCTTATGCCAATTAATTTTCCTAAAATCCCTTACGAAACCATGAATTAAAGCAATGAGAGCCGAAACCCTAGTTCATTATCATGAACATGAATTGAAAAAAGAAAGGTAAATTGATAGCCAAACCTTGCTTAGTTGAGGATACTAATGTCCTATTTATACTACTAGAAGGTTAAATGAAGCTTGAAAAGCTGGTGATTGTAGTAATTGAGGATTTAAGGTTTTTAGGGCTAGTTTGAGCACAAATTTGGTAATTTCCTAAAAATTAGATGTTAATTTCTAACTGAGTTTCATATTTGCACTTTAAAGTTCGATTGGAAGCTTCCAATTTATTTCAACTTACTCAAAATACGCAAATTTGTATCAAATCTTGATATTTTTAGTAAGTGCAAATTTAATTTTTCCCAATTTTCATGAACTAATTTAACCTAGCAAATATTCACAAAATCTTGCAAGTTTGGTATCTAATGAAAGCTCTCCATGTCTAGTTTACAATTTCGCCATCAATTTAGCAAAATTGCAAGTTTAAGGCCGTAGTGCCTCAAAACACTGGATGTGAGCATGTATAGTTACCACGTATAATACCTTAAGTATTACATGCACATGTTTCCTTAAAAAATATGTTTATCGTGAACATTTGCTGGCCGATTTTAATTACCGAAATTGTTTAGTTAGATTCTAAAGACAACTAGATTTGTAATGGTAAAATAAACCTTTATAAAAATATTGCAAAATCTGCTCTCATAAGTAGATAACCCTTCATAAAAACAAAACCAATTCATCAGGTATCTCATATACCTTTCATGATGAAAACAAAACTTTAAAGATTGAATTACAAAACATGGACTCCACAACCAGCTTCTTATAGAAAATACAGACTTCAAAGGATATAAATCCAGTTCGTACAAAAATAAAATAAAATACAACCTTGAGCTTAATCTACTTCACTCATCATCTAAATCCTTCAAAGTTGTCTCATACATTCGATTCAATCATCAACAATCCAAATAGCACCTGAAAAGAAAAGAATAATGAGTCGAAGCTTAGTACACAACAACACGAGCACACACGAGATGACACATATGCTTAAACTAATGCAATGTAATAAATAACAAGTTATTATCTTTAAATTAAAGTGAAACAAGCAACACAGGAGTACTTACACTTCGAACCAAACCTTTAGGAATGTAGAGGTCATAAGTGAAAACAACTGCTCAGGGAATTGATATGGGCAGCTTGGATACTTATATCTCCTATATTGATTACCCCATTATCTAAACTCTGAATCACCTATGAATTGTCATTACATCATTACATACCATTGCATCATGGTAGGGGATAGCCTAAGCGTCTAATTACCATACTCGATTCCAAGTAAAGTTGTTGCTCCTCAAACCGGATTCAACGACGCAAGCAGAAGCATTGTTCAACTTTTAAGGCCATCTTCAAGTTTTAGTTTATTAGGAGTGCCTATCCTAACAAATAACATACAAGTTACTGCGCATCTTATATTTCCAAAATTTGAACAGAGATAGGGGGTAAGTCAAAAGCCATCTTATATGATATATAAGAGGGTTCACAGGCAAACATTTGTTTACGAAATTAAACTCATATAAGAATTTAAATTAATTATCCATTTACATCAAACTCATATTGAAAACTTATTTGATTAGATATTAAGTAGGAATCCTACCACGGCTGCGAAGATCGCCCTGCCAAGATACGGACAGTTCTTCGCTATCTGTCAAATCATCTATTATTAATTATTTTCTTAGTAAACGTACCTTTGAAACAACGTACTCCTCTTATTAATTAAAGCTTAACCTACTGTATTATAATTAAGATAATTACAAGTTAAATCTATATTAATTTAATCTTATTCGAGTTAATTATACTTAATCAATCTAGTTCATATTAGCTCATTAAATTTTATTAAGTCGACTTGAACTTAGGTTTATTGACTAAGTTTGTTTCATACTTAAGATCTATGCTAAGTCTAATTAGTTATCAAACCTATTTATTTACTTAACTCATTTATGTTAACATATCATATTATCTATCATTTATCCATTTCATTTCATCATTCCTTTTCTTTTTCTTTATTTATTATTTTTAAACAGGGCGATACAAGGGATTGTGCGTGACCGTGCTCACTGACACTGGTAGATACATTAGCCGTGTTTCCTTCATATACAAGTGAGTGAGAAACATGACTATATACAACCTGTCATGTTCCCATCGTTCTTTTCCTTTAATTAGAAACCAATGAGAAGCACGGTGTGATATGACAAGTCTTGTTCTACTTAACATCCTAAACGCGTAAGGATTAGGGAGAAACACGGTTGGATAAAGTAAGCCATATTCTAGCCATGTTATTCTAAAATTGTTTTTTTTTTTTTTAACAAAATAGAGAGAATCACGGTTGAATAGGGCGTCTTGTGTTTCAACCGTGCTTCTTCTCAAGTGTTAAAATCCATGTATTTTAAGAAACAGTAAGGAGCATGACTTAATATAGCTCCCTATGTTTCTCTCGTGCTCTTATACGAAAACATAGCATATTTAAGATTAGCTTATTTAATTACTTGTTTTACATCATACTTCAATATACAACTCCTTACTAAACAACAAAAAAACTTATAATCATAACTAAACACTTTTAACATGTGTTTCTACTATCACACATTATCAAGATCATTCCACCAACTTTTAATCTACACATACATAACAAAACTTAGATTCTAGCTTACATGCTCATATATCTATGTTTTACTAAGTTTATCACAATTTCTACTTATATCTAACAATAATTTATCATATACATGCTTATACAGTAATCATAACAAGAAAAACAATAACTTGCTTGTTTAGCAAATCCTAGTTACTTGATCTTCTTTTCTATTCCTCATTTTCTAGTTGATGAAGCTACCATAATCTTGCTTCCCATCTTTGAACTTAATTTCTAATTTAAATTTCTCTTTTGATCATAGGTGATTGATTGAAAGAAAGAGAAGAGAAAATAAAGAAGAAGAAGAGGAAGAAAAGATCATCGTAAAAGGAAAGGAAAGTAACGAGAGAAAGACAAAGAAATTAAGGCAGGTAAAAGAAAAGAAAAAGGAAAGAAAAGCATAAGAATTAAGGATATTTAGGATAGTAGTTTTAGGTTTTAACCTTTCAGATAAATATATGTTGTTATAAAAGTGTTTAGGATATGATTTGAGAATCAATATACTATAAATTAATAACTTGAAATAGGAATTTGGTTAGGAGTTTAATTTATACCAGATTGGTACTTAATTTGAGTTTCGGCTTAAGAACTAATATTTTTTAGATAAGAAGATGAATTCAAGATTTATGAAAATTGAAGGAATGGAATTTTGGACTAGAGTTTAGTGATTGAGGAATACACTAAACATTTAGATAATTTTTGTGGGTTTAAGGAATTGAAATTTAAGAAAAAGAAATTTAAATGAATGATTTAATTTATGAAATTGGTAATTGAAGCAAATAGATAATAAAAGAATATTTGAAATCTCAAATTACAATTAACCTAGCTACTAATTTGATTATATTAATCTATCTAATCATTATTCAATATTTATTTCACTTGAATCATTTAAACTATCTAAATTAAATCCTAATTCTAAATTCAAAATAAACTACTTATTATATTATTCAATTATGTCATTTCTAACTTACATAGGTGAAGGTTTGAGGTATTTCAAAGGTGGTAAAAAATGGAGCTAAAGTGAGTTCCATGAACTGTCCAATTCGTCTTCTTCATGTCTAAATGAGGATGACGATCATGATGCCCTATTTTAGTTTAATTAAATCTCTTCCTAATTTGATTAATTATTATCCTAATTAAATCTTAAGTTATACTATATGATAAAAGTTATGCTAAATTGAATTTTTCTAAGACTTACATGTTAAATTAAAATTTGCACATTCATTATTAAATTGAGCAAAAAATGGGGTGTCTACAAATGCGCTAGACAGCCATAAATTTTCTACTTTGATGAACAAATTGTAGCTTTTCTAATCAAGTTGTCATTGTGTATCTTAAATTGAGCATTTTAAACTAGTGCATAAGCATTCCATTTGCTCATTAGCACCTGTGTCTATTGATTTGTATTTTTTTTTTCAAAATTATTATTATTACTTAAACATATATACAATACAAGTATAGAGAAATACTACGAGTTCCATTTTATAGTTTGTGTTGAACCTGCATTTTAAATTTATTATTATCTTTTTTCTACTGCATGGCAAAGTAGATTAGAATGTTTGAGGGTCTCACACTAGTAATTCATAAAATTATTAGATTGAAGCCTTGAAATTAAAATTATGATAGCCACGTCAGAGAAGGAAAATATGAATTATAAACAAATTAAAGGCAGTCATCTCAGCAATAGAGCTGTGCATGCGAGGAGAATTGTGCTATAAAAAAATGCGGGTAAGGATAAAAAATTTACTAATGTATGGGGCGACCTATTGTAGGTTGGGTTGGCCCACAAACCCACACTTAATAAACTTAAAAAAAGGAAAGAAATATAAATCTTAAAAAAAAAAAAAACCTAAGTACATTACCCTTTTTATTTCCTCTTCACTTCACTTGTCTATTATTTAGTTGCTGAATGTTGATTGTGTAATTTTTATGGGTATTGATGTTTTAAACTTTAAACTTTTATGTTTCTTATATCCTTAATACTTTTTCTTTTATACTTATTAGATATTTAGATGCTTCTATCTAGAATAAGCAATACAATATCAATTGATAATTTTCATGATGTATTTTTCTTACCATACCAAAGAAAAAAATTGGAATTGATTCTAATTTCTATTAGTTAAAATAAATCCTTTTATGTTGATATAAAAAATTGTCAAAATAGAAATTTACAATTTTCCATACACGATTAACATATAGGATTAGTATGTAGGTAATTAGTGAGATAAAAAAAAAATATATTCTACATTTAGCCAGAATAACCCACCAATTAGTGTGGGGCAGGTTGGGTTAAAAATTTTAGCTCACGTTGTTATGCTGGCTAAAGTGGGCTCGCCCACATAACACGCAAGCTGAAGCAACGAGGGGCGGATTGTCCTACATAATCCATTTGCACAACTCTACTCAGCAAGATTCCTTGAATTTATTTTTCAATTTCATTCTTTAACGCCACACATGTATATATACCTCCTTATGTTATTATGACTTAATTTTATTAGGTAGGTACACATGGATGCATGATCTCGCTAGTCATATTCTATGATTATTAACCATGGCTTAATTATGAAAGTTAATTAATAATAGATTTTTATATTAAAGTGTGTTTGATGGACTTGATAAAATAAAATAAAATTGTTATTCTTTTTTATGAATTGATTCATATGTTTGGTTGATACAAGCAAATTCTCTGTGATTCCTTATCACATTTCCAAATAAAGTAAATATTTATATATTTTAAATTTATTTTTAATCTATTTCTGATAACATCAAATGAAAGGGGAAATGGCATTGAAAATGTCTCTACTTTACAATTTGGGCGAATTAATGTCTGAACTTTCAAACTTTGTAATTTTGGTGTCTCTAGAGATACTAATATGATTAAAAAAAAAAGTAAAAGTAAAGACACTAAAAATGTGAAGTTTGAAAGTTCAGACACTAATTTGCCTAAATTATAAACTATAGATACTTTCAATATATTTTCCTCTAATGAATATCATAAACCAAAGGACTAAATAGGTAACTATCATACTTAAGATAGGGACAAATTTGTCTTAATACAACACATTAAAAGATACATTATTTTTCTAAAAACCTATTTAATCATCTTAGGTAATTTTTCCTCATTCTTTTCTTGCGTACATAGATTTCACCCTCTCTTCTATAGTTATACTCTGTGAAATTCTTAAGGACTTTTGACTATGACTCAACAATAGGTGAGATTCTTTATGTTACTTTAATGTTCTCTGATTATATTAATCCTATGATGAAGAGAAAGTTGATTTTGTTCATAGATTATGATATTTTCCTATGAAGACAAGATTTTAGAGAGGGCTCCTTAAGAAATTTTAGGAAATGAGATCTCAAAATTAGAAGATGAGAAGACACAAAAGAATCAACATGAAGGTAATGTGATTGAAATCTAAAAGTTTGAAATTTATGGAATGTCAATGTTATTGAAAATCGATTCGGTCAAATGGTACACTTTATGAGTGACAAAACTTGTGTAGAAGGACTTCAAAAAAGTTTTGAAATGAATTTAGATCAAACTGGTGAAAAAGGATGTTTTCCAAAAATACAAATTGGAGCACGAGCCCATGCATCCAACCGTGTACCTCTTTGTGGCAAAAATAGTGTTTTCCAAAACTACACAACCCATACACAAATAGTATATTAGGTCATGTATCTTTCCATGTATTTAACAAAAAAAGGAACTCCAAAAGTGCATGACCTATACGCAAACTCATTTACTAGGTTGTGCACCTCTCAACATTTTAAACTTTTTTGCGTTTAAAAGGATAGAAGCTCATGTATAGCCCATGTATTGCCTGTAGAATTCCCTATGGATTTATAACCTTTTATCTCTACCTAAGTGATATCTAACCCTATATTTATTTATTCACTAGTTTATATGTGTTATAATATCCAAAAAATAATCTTTTTCTTGCCTAAAAGTGACTGAAATCTATTTAACTCTTTCTTCTAGGATTGAGGTATACTTTAAGATTTTGGAAACCTAGATAATAGTGAGGTGGTGATGAGTATAATAGAATGTAATAAGAGTTTAATTAGATGTATAGCAAACTCTAAATTAATGACCTATGTGCAATTTATATATCGCATGCTAGTATTTAGAATGAAACGATTCCAGGTACATGTTTACTTTATTGGTGTTTTGTGCTTGTTTAAGATAGAACATGAAAATGGACTAATTAATTATTCATCTATAATAATGTGTTTCATGGTTGTGTGTGGCTACCGGTAATAGGTAGAGAGTATCCACACTATTATCATGGGAACTCGATGAGTATGGTGTGACACTGTCCCTAGTGGAGTTGCACCAAGAAAGGATCTAGGTAGATTTAGGTTGTGTTAGTGTCATGGTTATCAGGGAGGCACCAATAACTAATATATATATTTACATGTGTCGGAATATTGAGCTATCCCTTTATTGGTTGCTGGACTAAAATTCACAAATAATTAAATGGTTGTTTGTTGTATTCATAATATGAATTTATATGTAATCA
This sequence comes from Combretum micranthum, assembly GCA_024138025.1. Lineage (NCBI taxonomy): Eukaryota > Viridiplantae > Streptophyta > Magnoliopsida > Myrtales > Combretaceae > Combretum > Combretum micranthum. Next base: position 457,222 of record JAMXBD010000375.1, read on the forward strand.
TGCTATTGCTTATATACACACATGTGATTGTCGGTATGCCTTACTAAGATCGGGCTCATCCCCTTTTCCTTTTTCAATTATAGTTGAGACTCATATGGCTTTTGACTTATTTAGATATAACTTCATAGTGAACTATGGAGAGGATACTAGTAGAGAAGATTACCTTACCGACTACTAGATATATGTGTTTGTTATTCACAAGGAGATAAAGACTCATAATGTATGATGTTTATGAGATAGTCTTACATGTACTTAAGTGATTAGTAGGGCATGGACCCTAGTTCAATTGTTGGTTTGTACTATTAGTTTGATTGGTAGACTCTATGAGCCACTTAGTTTCAGTGTTCTGTAAAATTTATGTTATCTTTTGATTACTTGTGGAGTTAAGTATTGTATGGTTATTAACTTGAAGTCTTCTTGTGATTACTTGTGTACTTATTTATTGTATGGTTATTGACTTGACGTCAAATTAATAGATATGCGCTAATGGTGTTATATAATATTTATTGTGGATATTAGTAGGTTTTAAGCCTTTACGTGTCCATATGTATATATGGTGGGTTTTCAATGCCCTTAAGATTAGGGCGTTACTTGTAAAGTGCATACAAACAAAGTAATACTTATTACTTCTTTAGTCTATTCTTTTGTTTCTACACTATTCCCTTCTATAAAACAAATGTGACGCCATAAAAATGTGAACTAAAAGAACAGTGAGGATAACATTGACATTGGATTTTATGGACAAATAAAAAAACACAAGAACAACTATGCTTTATGTTGGACTCCTTTGCTTAAACAACTATATATATATAATATATGTGATTAGTTTTTTTTAACTATTTATTATTTGGGGAAAAAAAGAAGAAGAAAAGAAAACCTACTCATTATGAAAAATTTGCCACTTTAACACACACACACACACACAAAATTTACCTTTACGATGTGTTGATGGCCTACTCCGAAGCATGGGAGGTTATGGTCCCCCTTCTAGGTCTAATTAAGCCTGCTTGTTGAGGATGAAGAGGTTTGCGCTCTATGTCATGGCATTCGCATTTAGGCTAAGAATGTCCTTTTCCCCTTTCTAGAAATCCAGCTCAGTTGCTTCAAAATGCTTAGCGTATTTGCAATGCCTAAGATTTTTTTTTTCTAACTTAAGTTTAGAAATTAGGAAATTAAATCCTTAGGGAAATAGAAGAAACGAAGGATAATATTTCACGGCATAGAAATTTTTTTCATAACATGGTTATATAACTTTAGCTTTTAAGTGTAATGTGAGCCATTAAATTTCTTTTTATGAAATGAACCGTGTAAATATAAAACACTAAATATTAATTTAAAATTATCCTTTATGAGATTTGAAAACTAAATCTTGTTTTTGATTTTATTTTCTTCAGATAATTAATAATTTGGTGGTATATTAAGTGATGTATGTATGATATCATAAATTATTCATCTTATATACATTATAAACTTTAATTCTCACAATCTACAGTTGAATTTTCTTCAAAACTATCCAAATACCTGGTGAAAACTGTAAATTATCGTAAAACACATGGAGAAAGTAAACTTGTTAATAGAACTGTGCAAACGGGTTATGCAGGCCAACCTAGGCTGCCCCGCTTCAGCCTGCGGGTTATGCAGGCCAAAATTTTTAGCCAACCCATCCCACTCAGGTTGATGGGTTAAATGAGCTAGCCCGTAAATCCGTTATTCTTTTTTTATGAAAAAATTTATAAGAATTCAAACTTAAATTATTTAAATTTTTAACAATTTAAATGTAAAATACATTTCTTTTTATCTTACCAATTACCTGCATACTTATCCTAGATGATAATCGTGTGTGGAAAAATTGTAGACTTCTACTTAAAAATTTTGAAAAATTATAGATTTCAACTTTAAAATTTTTTATGTCGACATAAAATGATTTATTCTAGCTAATAGAAATTAGAATCCATTCCTTTTTTTTTTTTTAGTGTGGCAAGGAAAAATACATCTTAGAAACTATAAATTGATATATTTTTGCTTATTTTAAATAGAAGTATCTAAATATCTAATAGATACAAATGTGAAAGTATTGAGGATATAATGAACATAATGTTAGAAGTTTGGAACATAATACCCATAAAAATTACACAATCAATATTCAATAACTAAATAAAAAGAAAGTGAAGTAAAGATGAAAGAAAGAGGGTAATGTACTAGGGTTTTCTTTTTTATAAGATTTATGTTTTTTTTTCTTAATGTTTTTTTAAATGTGGTTTTGCGGGCCAATCTCACTCTCAGTACGTTAGCCTGCTTTAACCTACAGGTCATGCGGGGCGGGCCATTCTGACCTGCACATTAAACGAGCTAAATTTTTTGCCTAACTTACTTTTTTTCATGGGTTATGAGAGTTGGCCTGTATAACCTGCTCCACATGCACAACTCTACTTGTCAAATTTTCATAAAGTTTTCGTCATTAATTGTTAAAATGACATTTTCAAACTAAGTATATTTTACTCTCTCTTACTTGCAAAAGAAGCAGTTGGAATTTGGAAATTTATGCCAACTGGATGAGACTTTCCCCAAAAGATAAACACAAGTTTTTCAAAATCTGCTATATTGATATAATCTACTATATTTATTATGATATCTCATTTATCCAACACAAAACTAAACAAATAAAACTTAAATTAACTTTCTCCTTTCATTTACGTTAACAGCAAAAACACATAAACCACTTTCCCAAATTATTACCTTCAATACCAAAAATAACGTCTGCTATATCATACAAAATACCTTCTACAAGATCCTTGCAAAAATAAGTGGATCATTCTCTCATAAACCATCAATCAAATTGAGGTAAGAACTTCCTTAAAAAATAATTCATTGTATATGACTTTTTAGTTCATAGACTTCATCTATACTTTCCTTCACTACGATATCAATACTCTTTAAGAAAGAAAGGAAACCACTTCCAATACTCCTCAAACCAAGGTAACTTTTATCTCTCAAAGTTTACAGTAAGTTGTTTTTACAAAATATACTAGTACGCACACATTTTACTGCTTAAAAATAAAATACAAAGTTTAGTAGATGTGATAAATTAATAAATTAAACTAAACTTATTAAGGAATAATAAAAGCACTTAACTTTATGAATTTGATTATGCATAGAGTTTTAGTATATTTATTGAAAGCTTATGAATAGGTATAACTTTACTTAGCAAAAATAAACATGGCAGTCTATGTAATAGAACAAAGATAAACTATAATAAATACTTACGCTTTAACTTTTAATCAAAAGAAAGAATGATAGATCTAAGTTTAACTACTAAACTTGCTAAACATAATTGTGCCTGGAGTAGTTATGCTAGATCAATCCATAGTCATGCTTTAACTTGTAGATTTATCTAAGAAGAATTTAGTTTTGTTACACAAAGTAAAGATGCATGTGGTTTTGCTCGTAATTGAATCACAACCATAATCGCGCCTATGATTGTAAGCCGCGATTGACTCTAAATTCCTTTGATTGAAATCAAGGGAATCAAAGTTTTAACATAGCTTCAACTGCAATAGAGGTCATGCCTGCGATTGACCTCACGGTTAAAGCTCTATGATAAATAAACAGAAATGATCACCTTGATCATGCCCACGATCAACTAGCTTGTTTATTCATAGCTTAGATCACACCTACGATTTACTTCTCATAAGTAAACTTTTGTAAAGTTATGACAAATTTTCCATCATATTTCCAAATGATAAAAAAGATAAATAAATTAAGGAAATCATAACATGGATTTAGGACACTTAGGCACTAATAGGAATTGCTTAGTTATATATTTAGTAATGTATGTTTGTTATCTTATAAGAAGGATAGATCAGCATCCGAATTTCCTAATAGATTATTACAACGACTAAGAAAGATGTATAGGAGTAATTTTGATCTTTTCACATTGATTGTGTTTGTAATATAGTGGCATATGTTCTAATGTGTAATTGTAACTGACTATATGTATGGGGATTGGGAATGATGTATGCTTTATGGTGTTATGATGAATGACAAGTTTCAATATTAAAAGTGTTAACCACTTGTTTAATACTAATTGTGGATTGTGTACTAAGGATTGTTTGAGAATAGTATGGTCATTAAGTAATCTATTATAAATCCTAAATTGACTATTAAATAAAATGGACATACATTGCATGACTGTATGAATTGCATTTAAATGGTAATCCTGTTATGTATTAGCCTTTTGATTCTATGGTAATGCTGAGTTTTGCTAGTAAAGAGAAATGAAATTTTGGTTGTATGCCATTGTTCTGTTCGATTCCACAGGAACTAAGTAAGGACCCAAAGGAACGTCACTTATGATGTTGAAATGATTTGGCTAATACTTAGTAAAGCTTTTAAGGTTAAGTTGAGCTATAAGACACTTAAATATAAATCGATAGGAGAAGATAAATAATATTTCTCCTTTCTTAGTTCTTAGTGTCACGACCCAAAGGGTACCCTACACATGACAGTCCGCCACACTCAATATTTAAACTCAAGTAAGACATCCTTAGTCTTCCCATGAGTTTGAACATCGGGTGTAAGGTTCACTCTCAACATACAGAGACCATGCTTTGCTTCGTAGTAATTTAAGGAGACATACATAGCAACAAGAATGTAAATCATAACCGTCTCATATAGAACTATTCTATTACATGAACTAGGAGGCATATCCCATTAACAACGTTAAGAGTTCTCAGGCTGACAAATTTCCTTGTACTATCCTTCAAACACTAGTTTAAGAAACAGGATTAGAGTCCGTTTCAAATTTTAGGCCCCGGCCTCATCGAAAGCTCCTTAATATCTAAGAGCTATACCTGATGTCCACGGGTCCTCAGAAATAGCCAAAGGTATTCATACTGCAACAGAAAACTATTGGGGTATAAGCTACACTAGCTTAGTGAGTGAAAACTTCCATATCACAATTAAAACATAGCAATCAAGCAAGTGATTAACCAATCAAGTGAATGCATCAAACAAGTGAGTTCAACAAACATATGACTGTTGACACCCCATTTTTGCCCCCCTTTAGAAAATAAAAAAATAATAAAAATTCAAAAAATCATAAAAATTATAAAAAGGTCGAAAATACAATAAAAATTGAAAATTGTAAAAAAAATAATAAATAAATAAATTAGCTAAATTAAAAAATAAAAAATTACAAAATTGGAAAAGAATATAAAAATTTGAAAATTAAGAAATTAAAAAAAAAATAATAATAAACCCCATCTTTAGTAAATAAGTTTTTAGAGGTTTAAAAAAAAAGAAAGGAAAATAATAATAATAATATAAAAAAGATTATTGGTCTTGTCATGTTTTAGGCTATATTTGGAAATTAATTTGAATCATAAACTCGTATCAAATTTGGCTCGTTTTTATTTAAATTATATTAAGCCTGGTTTGAATGGGTTAAATACAATTGAAATGGCCCAATTAACGAGGAAAGCAAATCAGCACAGTTGGTTAAGGCAATGTAATGTTGGAGAAGAGACCCGAGTTCGAATCACCCTGAGCGCACAAGGACATTTTTTTCTCTTACGCGCGTGCAGTGCACGCGCGGTGTGAGATCTCACGCGCCTTAGAAGACGCACTCGTGTGCCACACGCGCGTCGTCTTCCTCATCTCTGCGTCCACCATTTTTGAGCGTTTAAGCTCGTTTCGAGCTTCTTTTTTTTTTTTTTTTTTTTATAGGAAGATCAAAAAGCACCTATTTACTTTAAATTCCATTATCAATGTGCTTTAAAAAGAATTTATGGTGGAAATTTCGTAACTCCCGATTCTTCTAATCAATTCGTAACCGACGGCCATTAATGGTCGAATTCAAGTTTTGTAATGATCATTAATGGTTGTGATTCTTTCGTCTCCCCTCCCACTCTATAAAAACCACAACCCCGATCCTCCTCAAAATACAGGAAAAAGATCAAGGAAAAATTTTTGAAAAAAAATAAAAAGAAAATTTCGAAAAAAAGAAGAAGAGAGGAAAAATCAAAGAAACCCAAAACCACCGCCTCAACCACCCAACTCCGACAGCCATCTCAAGCCACCACCGTCCCAAACCACAGCCACCCCAACCATCCAACTCCGACAGCCATCTCAAACCACCGTCGTCCCAAACTATAGCTATTTCCACCACCGTACCAGCCACAGTCGCTTCGGCCACCATCATCAGCCGTAGCCGCTCTAGTCACTGCTACTCCAGCCACCGTCCCAAGCCACTTCCACTGTCGAACCGCCACCATCATCGAATCACTTCAACAGCACTTCAATAGTCAGTTCGTAAGGTTCAAGTTTTTTTATTTTATTGTTTTTTTTATTAGTTGATATTATTATTATTATTAGATGCATAAAAAAAACTAAAAAAGGTAAAATAAAAAAAAAAAGAAAAATGAATAGAAAATGTAAATAAAAATATATAGATATAAAAATCCTATTAGTGTAATGTTGAAATAAATAAAATTTAGGATATAGTTATGACATGATTTTTGATTAAAATTAAAAAAGAAATAAAAATAAAAATAAAAAAATAATAATATAAAAAATCAATAAATTTGTATTTGTGTATGTCTATATATGTGTTTTTAGGATAAGTTTTAGTTTGAATATAAACCTTGAAAATCAACAAATATATATATATATATAATAATCTTAGGAATATTATTTTTTTATTTTTTTAATAATATGTATTCAATGCATGCTTGTGGCATTAATAATCTATTATTTAACAACCCACCTTTGTAAAAATAAAAAAATATAATAAATAATAAAAAAATGCAAAAAATCAACAAAAATTCTTTTTACCTTTTTTCTATATATATATCTAGTATATTTTGTTATTAAAAAAATGGTTTTTCTTAGCTTATATAAATATCATTTAGTTATTTTCTAAATTAACAAAATAATAAATGGAGTTTTTTCAAAAATAGATATCTTTTAGGAGTTTTCAAAAATAAAATATATGAAAATTAGGTGCATTAGGGATTTTCAAAAATCAAATTTAAAAATAGTTAAATAACTTAAACTTGGCGGGTTTCCAAAATTAAAAAATACAAACAAATTAAAAATTTTATAAAATCAAAACGAACTACGAGGACCTGATTCCGGCTAGCGGATATGTAGGCACCTGCGGGGCGGTCACAAAAATAAAAATTTTTAGGATTCTCTTTAAAACAAAAAAAAAATATATATATATATATGTATATATATTTTTGTAAACATATAAATTCTTCTTTATAAAAAAATGAAAAATTAAAAACAAATCCAAAATTTTGTCTTTGGCCCATATAATTATAGATTTCTAAAGCTCATTTAAAGCCTAGATAACTGTTTAGGTTTTAAAATAGCAGCCTTCAAACTCATCAATTTCTGGTTTTTTACGAATACTAGTGGCCAAGCTAGAAACCGAACAACTTATTTGGTTTCTAATGCATCTTTTTCCGGCTTTAGCCGGTAGCGACTCCAAATGAGCAATTTTCCAAAAATCAATTTTTTTTCCAAAAACCCTAATGGTTCCTTATCGAGTAGTCTGTATCAAATGGGTTGGGTTTGATATGGACCGGGACCTTTAAGAGAAAATGAGCAAAATTCGGGCTCGACAATGACCAGCCGGAAATCATATGTGGATGGACTTGCGCCTTCCATCCCGGGTTAGCAGATTAAAGAATCCTACGGTACGACGCCGTTTAAGCTCACGGTCAACTAAACAATATTTCTTTTTATGGATCACGATCAACCAACAATTTCGTTTTATGGATCACGATTAACCAACATATTCATTTTATGGATCACGAAAATCCAACAAATGCTAATGCTCCATTTCCCGTCATGAGATGAATGAGTTCAGTTATAATTGAGGTCCAATAGTAGATTAATCCAATTCTTTTAGGTGACCAACCAATATTCGCAGACAATCACTTATAACTCCTCGCTATACGAGCAGTAGCTTAACACCCGGTTTCGATATTCCTTAAGTTCAACTTCACATATCAACAACAGATAACTATATACTTCCCAAATACCCCATCATGCATATTCATTTTTATCTTTACCTAAACAACTAATGCCACTATCATTATTATCACAAGCAATAATTGAAATCGGAAGTAATACTCACTCGGCCATGGTACGCCGATCTCTTAATAATAGTAGTCGGGTGGTAGAGTATCGTTATGCTCGGGATCACCTACCAAATAAAACAACCTAATAAGAATCTCATCACTTAACTAATGCAAGCTATGCATCTAAGCTAGACAAAATCGGAATTCTCGCTATTTGCGGAAGTTCCAACTTAAAACGGCAATAACTTGGTCATTTTAACTTGGAATTTCACAAATTTTATATTGATTTCTATCTACTTCGAAAGATATATCTTTTTCTAATATTATTTTCAAGTTTTGAAGACATTAAGGTCACAGAATAGAGGGATCAGATCTGTTCTGTAACGTTTCCATTTCCAAAAAATTGTTTCGCATTTAGTAAAAATGTTTCTAATTAATGATTCATGGGTAGATAAAATATGAATGAGTTCCTAACATGAATGGCATGTAATGAGTTCAATATATGCATGGTCTTGATGGTTTTTGATAATGAAACTTTTAAGAACTCCTAATTATTACAAGACTCCATAATAGTCATTTCTTAAAATCCCATTCTTTCCAATTTTTGCAACTCCTAGTGTTTTAGGATTTTATTCTTGGAGTTTACTTGTTATCTAAATAAAAACAAGTCCTTATCATCTATATTACCCAAGAGCTTCATTTCCTCATAGAAATTCACATTTTTCATTTGGCAAATATATTTTTAAACAAGCTTTTCGCAAAATTCAGAATTTTGGAAGTTTTCATTCTTTATATTTTTCCTATGAGAAAACTTGTTTAGTACACCAAAATTTAAAGTTTTACTATATCTACTACCTAAGGATTCTATTTAACACATAAAACATGCAATTTAAACTTGAATACTAGGTGTTTATGTAGGCATCACTCCAAATTACGAATTTAACCACTTGATCACTAACTCAAAATTTTCCATCTTAATTCCACTACTTGTTTTACACATTACTCATGCATAAACTCATTTAAACTTGTAAAAATCGTTCCTTAGAGATACGTATTACACATACCTTTCATTTTTCATGTAAAATATGAGTTTTAAAGTGGTTTCAAGGGTTTTTAGAATAGGTCTCAAAAATCATACGAATTTTCCTTTGAACTTTTCCAACAAAAATCTTCTCTTTTCAAGTTCTTTGCCTTGTATTCATAAAGATCTAGCAACTAACATGTTTATATATACAAGGCAAAGCTTTTATGAACATTAATGCATGAAAACACAAAATATGCATATGAACATGAATGTTAAGGAAAACATGAGTGTCTAAACACTAGATCTACAACTTATAGTGCATGACCATGAGGTTTAAGACATGAACCTATACTTTTCATGCAAGATCTCTACTTTTATATGCATCATAATAATACTTTAACAAAAGCTTGTTAAACACAAGATCTACTCTTGTAATGGCTTGAGATTCATGCATTCATGTCTTCTTATCCCTAGCATTTGCTCATTGGGATTTTAAGGTGAAAACATGCAAGAATACTCTTGCCATTGCAAGATTGAGTAGCAACAAAGCTTAAAATCATCACCTAAGGGGAGTTTTGGAGAAGAAATGGAGAAGAATGAACTTGTGTGTGAGAGTGTGTGTATGTGGGAGGGGCTCCATGGCAACAAGAAGAAGAAGAAGAAGAGAGGATTTTTCTTTTGTAAAAATTTGGAATGAGTAAAAATGAGGAGAGAGAGTAGAAATGAGTTTATATATCAAGTGTTTTAGGGTTTATTTGTATTAAAAAGGAGTAAAATAAAACAAATAGAGGGGGAATGAGGGGGGGGGGGGGGGTGTGCGCCGGCCTTAGGAAGGAGGAGAGAGGGAGTGAGTTGTTTTTATTTAAATTTGTAATTTGTATAATAAAATGTAACAAAAGTGATAATTTAATAAGAGACAAAAATTTCTTGGAAAAGAAAATATAATTGAGTAGTTGTAAGGATGTAAGAATAGGGTATGAGTAGTGTGTAGTGTAGGTTGTACTTGTGAATAGTGATAAATAGTAGAAAAGACATCTACTTTACCGGTAGTAAAGAAAATACGGAAAAAGGCTATAACTGTAATTTTTGTAGCCCGGAAAATTATAAAATTTATATTTTTGAAATCCTTATAAAATTTCGATTCTAATGAATATTCCGGAATATTTTTCTGAGTTTCTGGTGCTGGGCATGTTTTTCCGTAATTGAGCTCGGGAAGGCTGGGAATTGAAAATTTTCCGAATTTAAAACTTTTCGAGGGTTAAAATATACTTTAAAACAATAATTCATATTCATTTGCTTTATAAAACTTCTTTTATTATGAAACCGAAGGAAAGCCGGATTTAGGGCTTCTAAGCTCCTCTCACTAAGCTTGAACTAGACCGATTTAGGGTTTCGTTATTCGGTTTCTGAAGTTTATTTGGTTACTAGGAAAACCGGAGTATACATTATAAGAATAATAAAATTATGAAAGGGATAATAGTAAATAGTACCCAAAGACCAGCTAATCACCGGTAGTAATAAAATACAAACAAAATCACAAAGTCAGATAATTCCAGTTATCGAAAATTTATAAAGCTAATATTTTAGAGATCCTTAAAAAAAATATATGAGTCTAACGTCATTAGTAACATATTTTCATTATTTCGAATCCCAGGGCACGCTTTTCAAGGTCTATATCCAACCGGGCTGGAAATAGATTGAAAATTCACCAACCTCATCTTTTAGAGCATCCTAGACTTAACACGAACCAACTACACCATTTTCTCTTATCCCGACTTCTTTAGTTTAGGAATACGGAATTACCGGATTTAGGCTATGGGATTTCTCGGGAGTTTTGTGGACTTAGGTTATCCAGTTGACTTTTCAGCTTATGCCTTTGCCAATTTGGAAACTGATATTTTATGTGTATATAACATATCTGATTTGAGATATTTATTTTAAGGTCGATTTTCGTAAGTATTTAATATTCCTTAACGTTTTCGAAATTCTTTGGATGGAGTTTTATTTCCAAAGGTTAATCATTATTTACTTTTTAATAATTTGTTTTTGGGCTCTATTTTACTCGATTTTTATAAGTTGGAGTCGAATATAAAATTTGTCGTACGTAGTGGTTTTGGAATAAAAGTATATTGAGTTCCTATTTTATTTTTAAGAATTCTTATTTTTCTCACGATTTGGAAATTTCTGGATCCGTTCAGAATTTGGGACTTATCGAAGTTCGATTTTAATTCGGAGTGGTTTTTGGGTTTATCTTCGAAGTTTATTTTAGAATTATTTACTAAAATTTTCCGGGGCTTACACTTAGTCTTTCTTGGATGAGGAATATTGACTGGTCCCTAAAACCTCGGTGGAAGGCTAGAAATCTACACTCTATTTGGATTCTGATTATCCAAGCTTATCCTTGTTATATACGATTGAGTGTTGTATCGCATATGCTTGTTAATTAAACTTGCTTAAAATCATTTGATTTGTGTTGAGATATGGTTATTCACTGAGATATGGTTTGCTCACCCTCCTATAGATTTGCTTGGTTTTACAAGAATTGCTAGAGTTGACTCACTGTAAGAAGTTGATGCCTATATAAGTTAGCAAATAAAGTCAAGACATGGTTTGGAAAGAGTGTAGAGTTATGTGTAAAGAAGCCATTTGAGACTAGTATTTGTACAATTATGATGTAAAAACTAAGAACTTAATATAAGTTGTATGTAATGTTATTCTTGTATGAGATCTATATGCATGCAATACTTCTTATTTTAAACAACCTGTTGATACTGTTATAACTTTCCATGCCATGGAGCATTCTAGTTGTATAATGCTCATGTGTCTTTCTAGAAGCCTCAGATTAATTAATACAAATTTTTGTGACTCTAGTTTGTTACATGGTGTATCAATACTACTTGGGTGCCCTGTAGAGGTGTGACAATATTCAAGTAGCCTTTTGAGGTTCTATGCTTAAATGTGTTTATGAGGCCAACTCTAAATTTATTCTAGAGGTATTATTCCATAAGAGGTCCAGGTTAGGATGGTGGTATCTCACAAAGTGGTCGGGGAATTCACATAAGCCTTTTATTGGGCTCTCAAATTCAAATGGGCACAATTAGAAGAGTTGCTTTTGGATCGTGGGCATGAAACAGGGTGCTCAATATGAGTTTAACTGTTAAATTGGTATAGCCCCGTCTAGGACAATACGACTCTAAAGTTAGGGCTTTGTGACTTTAAAGGGCAAAGGAGGATTGATGAGTACATGAGGCTGTAAGGTGGGATGCCTTTGAATACTAAGTTGTTGGTGGATAATTATTTGAAGAATTAGGTCATCATTAATGGTGATAGAGACACAGCTTCCTAAGGTATAGTGTGGATTTAGTGATGTGGTGTCCTTCTTCTCCCCCTTCCCTCTCACTTTTTTTCTGAATTGAGCTCAGATAGAGGAAAGGACTATTGTTGTTTGTGATCAGTCTTATGTTCTTGAGCATTTAGGCTTGACTAGGTAGGTTTTTTCTTCATTTGCTAATTCATTCTACTTTATCTTTAGCAGGTGTTGGGGTCGAGATGAAGGACATCAGCAAGCTATTTGCAAAGCCATCATCCAAAAAGAAGAAGGGAAAGGCTATTGTGATGAAGAAGAAGAAGATGGAGAAGGCTTTTGTTGAGAGGCTATCCATGAAGGTAGAGAAACGAGATAAGACAGTTCTCTATTTTAGATGATGTGTTAGCTTTAGGGGCCCTTAGGTATACCAGGCCAAAAGGCAAAAGATCGTACCACTATAGAGGTTCTAGTTGTTAATTTGAGAATTCAGGTCATGTAAGTCACACATACTCTACCCTGCCATTGATCTCTTGAGGTGCAGAGCCTGGCTAAGCTTCCTCAAGATGTCGCTTCTTCAGTTTGTTCAATCATTTCCTAAGATAGAGGTAGTTGGGAGCAATATAAATGGAATTACTAAGTTATTGAGGTTCAGAGATCAAGAAGATCGGCCTCCTATGGTTATTGAGACTAGTAAATCACTTCTTGGTGCTAAGGTTGTCAATGGCAGGATTATGAAGTGGAGTGATAGCCTCATCGAGTAGAGCTTGCTTAAGGAGGTGGTCCTTTTATAGGATAAGTAGGGTTAAGGGATTTATATAGGGAGTTGAAAGCTGGGAATCGAGAATGACCTTCTTGGTCTCCAGGTCTCAAGCCAACACTGAAGGTTGTTAACTTTCTCCTGTAAAAAACGACTGACACACTTAACTACGAAAAGATGAAGAGAAGGAAATGGGATAATAATCAGATAAAGTCAAATATAAAACCTATCTCGAGTTGCTTCACTGTCTTGACTTCCTTAACCACGTCATCCTTCACAACAGCTTGGGTTGCCTTTGCCTAGGTCACCCACATTTTGAACATAGTCTAAGTAGACTTCTCCTCATAGTACTTAGGGGACAAGTCATCCTCTACTCGATCATTAGTAGAGGGCGTGAATGCCATCCTTGACCTCGAACTTCGGTTGAGCAATCCTCCCTCTGAGTGCCTCAACCTTGCTAAGAGCAACAACCTGGCTCATCTCAAACGCTTCCAATTGCATCTTGGGTTCAATGACCTCAACATTTTGTTTCTTGACAATATCTGTGCAAAATGAGTGTTCATCCTCTCCTCGGCCTTCTAGGCTCTGTACTCCCATTATTGCACTTAAAGCTTAAAAGCTTGAGGATCTTACGATTAAGGAAAGAATGAACCTCACTAGCAACCTACTCGTTTGAAAGAAGCCAAGGGCTAGAGACATCCCGATTGTAAACTAAAAACAATTACTCATGGTGAGAAAAACTCTTGATAAAAGACATACGAAGAAGATGAAGACTTGTATACTCACCTCGTAACTCCTTTCTACAAGGAAACTAAGTATCTTATTCACCAAACCATGCCCCTCTAGAAGGAATCACATCAATTGGCCTTGACAGACGGACTCGCATGCCTTTCGTAAAGGGATCAGGTGATGGCTTCTTTTAGCTAAGAGGGATTAATACCTCCATTACTGTTCAAAACATCAGGAAGAAGCCTAGAGACATGGGGATGAGGAGCATAGACCCCCACCTGACCCCCTGAGGAATGCCCTCCTTATGCTGCACCAGCCTTACCCGCCCCTTGGAGACCTCAACAGCTTAAGCAAAACGTCCTCAACAAGCTTTGTACCTTGAACATAAGCATTAGCTGGCTTCCCTTTAAGACCAAGAACTAGAGGTCGTAATAGAGTTATAACCTCCTCTAAACTTGACTCCTCTAATGAGGCCACTAGCCTTACCACTTTGAGGACATCATAACCCCGCTACTACCATCACTAATGTGAAGGGGCATAAACTCCTTTCCAATGGCAAGAACTGCATCAAGTGATCTACTTAAGGGAACCTTTTGCTTTCCTTTCCTTTCCTTCTTCTTCTTCTTCTTCTCTTCCTCCATCCTCCTTAGGACACTAAGCTAATTGACTAACAAGTTAGCAATGTTTTCTACGGGTAAACCTGGATGTAGAAGATAAAAAAGAAAAAAAATCAAATGATATCGTAAAAACAGAAAAGAAACAAGATTCTCAAGGAAGAGGAAAAAGTTGTCTAGTTAGGTATTAAATTAAGTAGGCTAAGGGATGATAGAGGAGGAGTGATCAGTCATACCTTCATTTAGAGGCTTATGATCAAAAGCAAGGTCTAGTGTGTAGTTCTACACTTTGACCTTAGCATCCATATGGTACCACTCTTGCGTCCTCATAAAGTCATGGATCCTTTCGACTGCCATTGAGTCATTAGGGCCAAACTCCTTGAAGTACGACCTCTTGATAGGCCTGTACCAAAGCACCTATAAGTCAAACTCATATTAGTGCTTCTCTCTAATGCTCACCACCCATCATTGCTACTTTTAAAGAAACTCGCTCAAGTAATCTAACCCGTGAAAGAACACTTGGTTACACTCCGACTGCTTGGCAAAGTAGTGCTACCAACTCTGGAGAGGACTTATGTTTGAAATAATAACAGAACAATGTTGCGGTGGCCCTTACCTCCAATGCTAACACAAAGCTTCAAAGGCCATGAGGAACATCTACGCATTGGGTAAGAGTTAAGTGGAGAAAGATTGAAGTATGTCGTGCACTCCTTTTCAAATTTGGTGAAAGATACCTTCACTCTAATCTCGAACGGCCTCTTATAAAGGACATATTTCCTTGTGGCTTAACAAACACCCGGTCAATCTTTGCTAGCCAAGTAACCTTCCACGCAATAAGATATCTAGCTAAATAGGTCCTTATGAAGTCTTTGGTCCATTGAAATGTGACCTCACTTTGGACTTTGTCATACCTCCAACCTTCAATCGCCTGATGGAAAAGAAGATTAAAAGACTTCTTCTCCTCCCATCCGATGGTTACCCATCTACTGATAGACGATACACTTTACGACCCAGCTTAGCATAAAAATGCTCACCCACTAACATAAGTGGGTCTTGAGACTCCTCATTGTTACTCTGAAAATTAACATCAAATTCATCATCGATGTCGTCATTGTTAGGACCTGCACCTTCCTCAATAGCACCCTTGCTTGAGCCTTTGGCGAAATTAAACATTGGAAGCACTTCCCTTACCGCCTTCTCACCTCCCTCGCCTGAGGGAATAGGTTTAATAGAAAGACCGTCTCCTCCAAAGCCCCTCTTAGGTTCTTCAATACCCCTCACAGGAGGCCATTTAGAAGAAAGATCACCAAAAAAATTGATCGAACCAGACATCATGGCCATAGATAGAATAAGATAAGGGAAAAGAGTACAAGAATACAAGAAAGAGCTTTTTGATAAGAACACAAAAACAACTAGAATGAAAGAAGAAAAGAGGATATTAAAATTCAAGAAAAGTTTCCTTTATATAAAAACGAAGTGAAGTGACCCTTTAGAAAAGCTAGCTTCTGAAAGGTGCAAACGCTTTAGCAAACGATCATATCTTAAGTACTGGATGCCCTATTAGAAAAACTGCATGGTAGGCATGTATTATCTTTTCAAATTTTAAAACTCTTCAGTTCTTGTACCTCACCAAGCGCATATAGCTTTGGAATTTCGAGCTTAGTAGCATAACATAAGAACCCAACCTAACCTCAATAGAGGATGTAACTTAGATTCCCGACTTCAGTGGGGATGTAACTCGAATTTTTAGCCTCACTAGGGATGCAACTTAGATGGAAAGAGACAACTATTCCACTTTTGCATGACCTAAAATGTAAAAACACAAATATTGTCACTCTCTTTACCCATCCGCAATGGGAATGTGGTGCGTAAGTGTTGATTAAAGATTTTTGGTTAAGCCCTATACAAGTAATATTCCAAGCCTAGTATCAACACAAAAAAGCCTAATCCATGAAGGCCTTAGGGGAAAAAATGCCTTAACCTTGACAAGAAGCTCTTAAATGACCTTGATTCTTCCAACCATGCTCCTAACTTTGATCATGGCCCCTAAAATAGAGGCTTACAGTGATGAAGTTATGTTAGTCACAACCTTTGACTTGAAGCGGGGCCTATGGCAACTTGATATCTAGATCTCTCTAGCAATTCACACCTCTCTGGCTACCCTTTGGACCCAACACATCTATGTTGTAGTCTCGATACAATCGCATTTCGCTCTTGACACAGTTGTGCCTTGTGGATCAGATTAGCTAACAACCCAAAGGGAAGCAGTTACATGTAAAGAAAATATTTTGTGGTCCCTCTTGGAATTTGTTATGACGACCTTTTATAAGGAACTCTTAGAGCTCTCTAAGACAAATATACTCTCTACAATACTTGAGACTATTAGTGCTTCCATTCTTAAAGCACCTCAAAGGACTCACAGTTAACTTAGGTATTATAGTGGCCGCGTTGGATAAACCTCAACACACAACTAACCTAGTTTTTGTGTTTGCAGGTTCACAATACTCTTGCACCCTCCTCCTACTAAAGAAGAAGAAACACTACCGGCAAATTCGGTACCTGTGACACAATTAATCAACCTCGTTCATTATATATATATAATTTCATTTGATTCTTTTCATCCTTTTGTTTACTCTTTTTTCCAATTCCAACGTTGCAAATATTAGTGGAAATGTGTGTTATTTACTTTAACCACTAGAAAGCAAAGGGAGTACCATATGTGTCCATATACCATTACAATCAAGGAAGGAGAGAGAGTAAGTTTTATTAATATACCATGAAGAATAAGGAGAATAAGCATAACACCTTATGTCTCCTAGCCTAGTTACCTCCAAGTAGCAAGTGAGGATAATATAATAGAGATGGCTTAGGTTGTATATTCGGTGGGTACGTTTGCACTTGGTATGTCTTAGTCTTACCATGTCTATATCTCCAGAATGAAGCATTTAAACCTCCTATGTTTATGAATCGTATTTTCAAATTATATTATACTATCTTTTTTCTTTTGATAACTTAATTAACAAGTTTTAAAATTAAATGAAAATTTACATAAAATCTAAGAAATTCCATTTCATTGTTTTTAAACACGACATCTCTAACAAACATTTGAATTTTTGAAGGCTATATATATACTCTGTCATTGGGAGATTCAACAGTAAAGTTGTGAAGTGCAAAAAATGCTTTTATTTGCAATATAAGAAATCATTAATTTTTCTAGTTCTCTTATTCACTAAATTTGCAATATCTGCAAAAAGAGAGAAAAATATTCTAGTGCTCCATTCTTACTCTTGTAATCTATTAAAGAGCATCTAGAGAGAGAAAAGAGATATTTTATTTCCTGTATGTTGTAAAGAATTGTAATTCTCAGCTTGAGCATATTTTGTCGTGATTAATAAAAGTAACGGTGAAGTCTTCGATTGGAGGCATTAGTGGACCATGGAGAGTAGGACGTGAGCCGAACTTCACAATATATCTGGACTAATACTTTCTATTCATATCTCTTTTATATTCCATATTGCATTTGTTGTTATATTATTCGTTGCAAATTAAAATTTTATTTTATCAGCCCATTAAAAAAAATGTTTGAATTTTTAGGGCAAATACTCAATTCACAGCCTACCCCCCCGACTTATCATTCATTAATTTCTTGCTACATTTATAACTTTCTCCCTGGATTGAGCTAATGTTCATAGATCTCTTTCCAAACGTACCACCCTCTCCACATTGTCTGGATATGGAATTATTGGTGCTTTGTGCATTCTCAACGAAAGTAGCAAAGGAGCATAGATTAAGATTCTCTAGGTGAATGTCATATCTAGTAAACATACATTGGATGTAGATCTTCACTAATTCCTTCTCATCACAAACGTCGTGAATATCTAAAGAGCCTTCTCTAAGGCGCTCTATATAATCAATGAGGTCTTCCTTTGGCTTCTATCGTGTTCTTCCCATATTAATGATGGTTACTTGCTCTTGGGTCAAGAAGAACTTGTCCAGGAAAAGCTTACACATAGTCCTCCATGAGTCCATTGACCTTGGAGGGACATTGGCATACCAAGTGTATGCCTTCTCAATTAAAGTCTTAGAAAATTCTTTCAACTTCAAATCATCATCAAAACTATACATTTCCAATGTCTTAATGAATTTTAGCAGGTGTTCTTTAGCACTATCTTTCTTGCCATCAAATAGCATGAATTTATGACTTCTTGGGGTAAGGCTTTGCGGTGATGTGATCCTGGTATGGAAGCTTCAAGTCCAGTACTCCCACAGAGGACTTACCCTAAATCTTCCTCAAATAAATGTCAAAATCTTCCTTTATTATAAAGGATTTCTTTGATGCGGAAACTAATGATGCAACAAGTGCAACTGACATGATTGATGTAGCTATGCAATTGATGCCGCCGGTATAGTTGGTGCAACCAGTGCAGCTAGAGGAGTTGGTGTTTAAGCGAGATCAAAATTAAGAGGGAGAGGAGTCTCACCCAGGTTGGTGCAAGGAGGAACATGTGATGATGAGGACCTACAAAGCTAAGATCTTGTATTATTTGCTTTAGACGCCGATTGCTACTTAGCTGTAACTTGTGGTGATGGGGTTTGCATATTCAACCATCGAGCAGTATTCCCTTAAATGGTAGGAGTAATGGATGGTTGAGATAAAGAGGAGGTGCTTTGTTGCGCAGCTGAGGTGGGGCTTGGCAAGGTGGCACCGTAGAGTGCAACAGCGTTGGTAGCCATCCCTAGAAGTGAGCAAACATGGCTATGAATCAGCTCAAAGCCCTAGTGTTCTCCTGCATTGATTACGTTACCTATGCATTGTGATCTTGTATGGCATGCATTATTTGTGCATGATCAGTCATGGCAACTTGCGCATTGGTAGGAGGATTTGCGTTGACATTAAGGTTAACATCCTTTACTGCCAGCATGTCTTGATCGCTAAGACTAGGGTTCGTATTGCCAGTGTCTTGAGTAGTGTTGTCATTAGTGTTAGTTTACTTTCTTCTTGAAGGTGTCATCACGACTGTGTTAGAATCGTGAGTCTCTAGCAGAGTTACCGAAATGTAAATTTATGAACTTCAGTGAAGTAGCCATGTGTGTACTGCATGAGTATTGCATTACACATGACCTATGAGGAGTGACATATAATGGTACATCAAAGGTGATCAATAAAATTTATGATCACTATTCACAAGAACTAAATCCACAATTTTACTTTCAATTCATAGATACATCTCTAGTTCTCATATCCAAATTAGATCAGTCGTGCATTACATAATGATCATGCATTGAAGTTGATTGACAATTCACTTTCCAATCATATTATGTCGATTTCAATTAAAAAAAAAAACAATTAATGAAACAATCCACCCTCTAACAAGTAGGACTTAGCTCTTGATTCTGACTAATAATTCTGTACAAATATTCTTTATGTTAAGTAAAGTTACCATTCCAACATCAGGTTGCAAATTAGTTTCAACATGAGCAAACTCTTACTAATTTTAGAACTCAAGAGAATATTTCTACAGTCACGTTTCTTTCCTAATATAGATACTAAGTTTGAAAAATTGCATCAGGACACTAACATCATTCAATCTGTCGTGATATTGTTTTTTGTTGCCTACCAAGAAGAAGAATTGTGGAAAAAAGTCAAGAAAGAAGCACCAAATGATGGGGAAGTGTCTATAGCATTTATGTTGATTGCAAACAAAGTCCATGGATTGGAAAAAATATTGAGGAAGCATAAAATAAGAAATGAATTAGTATAAAGTTCAATATATTTATGCTTACCTTCAATTAAGTCATCTATAGTTTATGTGAATCAATTAAATATTCTATGTTTATGCCAAAATCCAATCGAGTTCTTTTTGCCTTTGTCATCATAATAAGTTAGCCACCGGATCAATATTTCCCAGCATGAACACAGAGGACTTTCTTGATATGATGACACAAACATAAAGATTCACCTCAAATATAGAGGACTTGAATGGACTTTAGCAAAAAGATAAGAGGACTTAATCAAAGTTAGGCACAAACAAAGATAACCCCTCATTTACTTATTCCAAACAAAAGGTATATTGCATAAAGAACAAATCCACAGCATGAAAATGAAGTGACAAGCTATGGGCATGCTCATATTTTTTGTGTCTCAAAGCAAGGTAACCAAAGATTTTGAGACTTCAAATCTATACCAAGGTCTCGTAACAACTGGTTTCGAATTAGCAGTATGAGTACAAACCAATCTACTCAATTTTCTCTTAGTGATACCACGAAACTTCATATCTCAAAAAACCATCTTTAAACCCACTACATAGCAATCTTTGTTATGACTAGCACAAAGGATTCAATCTTTAAACCCACTACATAGCAATCTTTGTTATGACTAGCACAAAGGATTCAATTTCAAACACGGTTTACGAAGTAGCAGCGGCCCAATACATGCAATGAGGTTATAACAATAACCTGCACCAAGCAATATAAGCTTCAAACAATAGCTAGAAATGAACATCTAATTACTGAGACATCCTTGGACCTTGAATCAAAGGTTCAATTTTTGAGTGTGTGTGATTTAGTTAATTAAAATTAAAAACAGAAGCTTGACAGTAATTCACAGTTTGCTACTTGTCAGATGACAATTACTTGAATAATTCTTTTTTAGTTAATAATTCTCACTTAAAATTAATTCAACGTCCAAAAAAAAAAAAATTCTATCATATCCCCAATGAAAAATTGTGATAATTTAATAAGAATACGTACTATTCTACTGAAAAATAAAGAGCCCAAGTTAAGATTACTTCTTCAGAAGCAGTAATGGCAATTCAAGGCATGGAAAGTTATTATAACACATTAAAAAAATATATATACATTTTGTAGAATTCATAAATAACGATGATAGAAAAGGTCCATAAATTTACTAATTATGTACAAATTAAGGCTGTAAATGAGTCAGTTGAGTAAATACAATACCAAGCTAAGCTCGACTAGAATAAAAAACTTGAAGCTCGAACTTGATCGAGTTGTGATTTTTAAGATTGAACTCAACTCGATTTAATATTCGATAAACTCGAACTCAACTTGATGAAACTCGATCATTCTTTTAAATATTGATTTAATTATAAAGAGTATTTGATACTCGATAAACTTGAACTTGACTCGATTTAATATATAATTAAGCTCGATTAAGCTTGTGAGCTCTCAGAACGGAATATTTTAAAGTTCGAACTCGAACTTGATAGCTACTCGAGCAGCTCAAAATCGAGCTCGACTCGATTGTAAGTAAGTCGAATTCAAGCTTTTGCCGAGTCGAACTCGACTAACTTGCAAGTTGTTTTGCCTCATTTACAGCTCTAGTACAAATTATATAGCAATCAGTGACATACGGGTTTATTATTAAAAAAATAAAATAAAATGAAAATGAGAAAGCGAAATTACATGGACTAAAATTATAAAAGAAAAAAAAGCCAAGCGAATACTTTTAGTAGTGATAAAGGCAAAATTGAAGCTGCTTACAGAGTACAAAGAGATGGTGCATGTTTTTGAGATAGAGAGAGAGAGTGGAAGAGAGCAAAGATGAAAATGAAGTTTGGGTTGGGTTAGGTTGGGTTGGGTTAATTACTTTTTTTTCCATGGGAATGGGCTTTTTATAAATGGTGTTTTTATGGGCTTGTTATAAGGTGCTAATTTTTTCCCTGTCCTCTTTGTTTATTGTTTTTTCAAATGGAATGATCGTATTCCCCTCTATTTTTCATATTAGCTAAATTAAATTTAGTAAGGTTTAAAAAATAATTGAAAATAATAGGTGATTTACAAGAGGAGGAATTCAACATAGTAAAATAAGAGATCAATCTCTATACTATCGAACTATAGTATTTTTAAAAATAGAAAATATTAAATTTGGTAACTGAATTTTATTCAAAAATTTAAGGATAATGTCTAGTTAACCATCTAACCATTAAAATAAATATAGTAATTAGAATATTAATTATTTTAGTGATTCGATTAAGGTTGAGTGAGTTTTCGTCGATGGGACTATTCAGTCAACCATCTAATCATTAAAATAAATATAATAATTAAAATATTAACTATTTTAATAGTTTAATCATGGTTGAATATGATATGAGTTGTTGGATAATCAAAAAATTAGTCTCATCAAAATTAATGATGGAACCATAGAATTTTTTAAAGATTAGAGATATACAGAAAAATTGATGAAAAAAATCAAAATGAAACTAAAAAATCAATCCAAAAAATATAGTTAATCAGTCCATTAGTTTCGGTTTGGGATAAAGTTTTTTTTTTTTGTTTTTATTTATAATGAATTGAAATCGACCGTTTTTGTTAATCGGTCTAATATTTATAAATATATATAATATAATAAACATATAATTAATTTTTTTTTAAAATAAATGGATGAAGACGGAAACCCTGACGTTTCTGAATCTAAGCCGCAATAAGCCGCAATCTAAGCCGCATCAACCTTCTGTTCCCTCTGTAAGACTCGAACTGTCAAGTCTCAACATCACGGTCATCCTCACTCTCCTCACCTCCTCTCCCCACTGTCTGTCGCGAGGCTCTCAATCAATCGACGACGACGACGACGACGACAAGGTAAACTTCTACACTTCCTCATCTCTTTTACGATGACTCTGTTGCCATATCTATTCTAAGTTTGTTGAGTTTTCGAGGGGAGAGAGAGAGGGTTAGAGAGAAAAAGGAGAGAGGGATGCCATGCCGATAGAAGAGAGAAAGAGAGATTGAGTTCGAAACTGTTTTGGGTTCCTACTTTAATTTCTACTAGGTTGAAGTTTCTAGGTGCTTTAATTTCTGCCGAGAGGGATGCCTTGCCGAGACTGTTCTGTTCTAATTTTGTTTTTTCTCTATGAAATTTGTCTAAATAGTACAGTGTTTTGACTTTTTATATAATAATATATATAAATATATATATACACGTAAATATACGTATGATGTTTTTATTTTGGGTCAAAAAGGGAGGAAGCTACGGATGGATTAGATGGATCCTACCTAGTTAATTAATTTATTGTATACGGTAGGAATCGTAGCCAGACCAGAACCAAACCAAAAACGAAGTTCCCACCGGAGAGGGGGGCAACCTCGGAGAGATCGCATGCTCTATGGCCCTCTTTTGGTAATTAAAAGGGGTTTTGAATTTGAAATAGATGACATACTGTCAAGGAGTTCGTCCAAGTCGTCTGTATGAAGGTGGGCCGCGGAGGACATGGACGAAACAATCTATTTCGTATCCATGTGTGTGTGTGAATTATGTTTGTTTAAGATTTGGGTGACAGTTTTTGAGTAAACCAGGAGGAGGATGATCAAGGTTTGGATTAGACATTAGCGCCGTTCGTTTTTATTTTTCCCTTGTCTTCCGGCATACAAAAAGGTGGTTTCGAGCGAAAGCTGAATAGGAGAAATCTTTTTGTTGTCGAGGCCTGTGAATGTGGGAGAAAGATTCAAATTACCCCTTTTTTATGAGTATTTACGATACCGATAAATCATTTAACTGTTAAAATAATTATAATAATTAAAATATTAACTATTTTAATGATTCGATCATGATTAGGTATGATATCAAAATTAATAATAGGATCGTAGAATTTCCTATTGAATACGTATACAGAATTAGATCCACATCATGAAATCCAAGACATTCCATAGTATAGTCCTACGCCAAATTTTTGTCGTAATGCATAAATAAATATGTATGTAAATGAAAGATGATGATATATAAATAATTCAGTTTGGTGTTGAATATAATTCCATAAACTTTTTTTTTTCAATGAAACATTTATATTTTAATTATTATTTGTTGTTGTGTTGTAATTTATTTTATTTATTATATTCTAGATTTTTTGGTTTTATATTTATTTGATTTGTTAATTTGTAATTTTTGAATATAGTTATACAAAAAAGGGTCTACGTTTTTAATGGTTATAATCGAAAATATGGTTAACCGTAGCTTTTGGTTAACCATTATATTGAATGGTGAAAAACCAAAATCTGAAAAAGTTAACCAAAAGAAAAAAATGGTTAACAATTAAGACTGTTAACCGTTAATAATGAACTAGTTATGGTTTGTATTTGAAAAAAACCAATCATTATTGACTGGCTCAATAAATGGGGTCATGAACACCCTTATCAAAAATTCAATGTGATTGTGATGCTTGAAGTGGTGATTTTAATACTCGATTAAATTTTTTATGGCTATTTTTACTATAATATTAACATCATGTACTTTGTATCCTGACATAGAAGATACATTCTATCAATGATAGACGGTTTTAGAAGAAGTAATAAAAATGCAATGGTAGATTAGTTTTTTATGTCAGCAAACAAAGTAAATAGTTATAAAATATTAAATTGGATATTATATTAATCATTTTAAAGTTTAATTATCAAATTTGTCGTTTGACCTTTTAAAATTTTTTTCAAATGTTGATTTATTTCCTCAAAAGAATAAAACTGCACTTATTCTTTAGCAGGGGTATAGCTGATATTGATGGGCTTACACCACTTTAATTTTTATGCTTTGACAAATATATGTATTTCTATAACTTTTATGTGCTGCATAAAAGCCAACGGAAAGTTATTTAAAGAAAAAAATAGTAAAGTAGACCCTATTGTATTCATATTTATAACATAAATTTGTCCCCATTGTATTCATATTTATAACATAAATTTGTCCCCATTGTATTCATATTTATAACATAAATTTGTACGTGTATGTTTTGAAATATATGTGTGGGTGAAAAAATTAATAAAAATGGCATGTCTTTTATGAAAATATTTGTAAGATTCATACTTCAACTTCACAAGAGGAGAGGATAATTCCAAAGTTTGGGTGAGTGCATGGCTCTTATACATAATTGAAAGAGCTATAATTATGTTAATATTGTATTTCATCTACTCTTCTGTTTAAGAAAGAAAATATATACATTCTTTGTTCATGTTCAGTACAAGTTATTCAGCACCAGATAAGTGGCAGAAGCATTTTACGTTTTAGGTTAGATCACATGAGTTATTTTTCAACTTGATAAAAACACACTAAAATAAAATGATTTTTGTTCTCCAAAAGCCTCCCATGTAAATGACATTATAATTGATAATTACCGTTAGATCACATAGGTTATCAACAGACAAGATTAATTAGGGTTTAGTAGCTCTAATGAATTAAAGAGAAAAATTAAGTCCAATTACACACTTATTGGAATTCACTGATATCAAAACTTGTTAAGAAAGATTAAAAGTATCGATGACAATTTTAATGAACACTATTTATGGCCTACCAATAAAAAACTCTCAAAATCATTCTAATTTAGGTCTCATTATTTGAATCCTGAGAATAATTTAATTTATTTTGATTTTGGCTTATATAATTGTATTATACAAATATCTCTATCTACATATACTTATGAAAGTCTGCTTTTAGATCCATTAAATTTTGATTTGTGTGTTTTTATTAAGTTGAAAAATAAAAAATGCTCTTAGTGTTGCCAATTTATCAAAGTTTAAATGAAAGTTTAGGTAATTAATTAAATATTTATGTAAAGTTCATGTAGCAACCGTGACATTGTCCCTATAAGAAATAATTTACATTCAAGATCTAAAGGCGGAGTTAATTATATTAAAGTATAAATGCACTTTCTCTATTAACCACTAAATAATCCAACAAATGTTACTCATGTCATTTATCAATCTCTAAATTCCTTCACAGAGGAGGAAAAATTCCAAAATTTGTAGATTGATTCTTTCTCCTCCTCATTTTGGAACATATGATGATTTAGAAGAAGTGGAGTCTAGCTCACTTTAGAAGATCACATGGATAACATATGAGGTAAGAATTTGTTTAATTCAATATCTTATTAGTTTAGTTTAGATTTGAGATTTGTTAATGTTAGTCCTTTGATCTATCATCCATGTGATAATAGTGTTAATTTTGTGTTTGATTGCATTTGTTGTAAGTTAAGATGAAGTGATTAATTAAAGACCCATGTATGAGGACAATTGATGTTTTCAGTAGAGCGAATCTTGAATCAAGATAGGTTCGTTGTTCTTGTGTATAAATTAAATGTTTAATTGATAAACATGGTATGGGAATAGTTTGAGTTTTTGGAAATTCTCCTAAAAATTATGCACTCATCGATGATGATGATGGATGCATAAATTTAATTATTAATGGGGGTTGATATTTTAGTGGTTAAGATGCTCATCTTATTGGTTAGATTTAATTCATGAACTGAATTTAGTAATCTTTGAGTTTTTAATTGCAAGAAAATTAATGTAACTTAATGCTTAGTTGAATATTGCTAAGTTTGTTATTTTTTTTTTTAGAGGATAAAACTCGACCTTGTTCATATTTTGGTAGGTTATGGTTGGTGTACTATTTTCGACCAAGTTTTAAATAATGAAGTCCTATGATCCCTTTCTATGAATTGGTCATTGTTAGGCAAATATGCCAATCATATGTAGTATAGGAACAAACTATAGCGTCATATTCCTCGGGGTTCTCGACAAGTACTATTACTCTCATTCTTTAATATTATCTAGCAGTTAAATTGAATTAGACAAATTTAATTAACCAACTAAACTGATTACTTTCAATAGCTAGTTTCACTAATGTAATCATCGAGTTAACATTACTCCAATAAACAATAAATAAATCTAACTTGCTTCACTGATGAATTAACATATACTTCAGCATCTAATATTTGTTGTGTCTTTCCTAATCGTGAGATTTCATCAATAAGGTCAATATTTCTCTCAAGACTATTAACCTCTAATCCCAGCCTTGTCGAATTGGAATCTCTTCCTAGTTAACAGCCGACTAAGATCGTATTAAGAATAAAAACCCAACGTAAACTCCTTATATATGCAGAAAGTTTCATGAATCTATTTCTAGGAACATGAGACCTCCATGACATCCTCTACCAATATGGACTAGGGTTTATAATGATAATTAATAATCGATATTCTATCAATCATTATTGTCATACCTTAAGGGCATAGGATAATGCAATTTAGTCACATATATCACTTGAGTGATACATCACAAAATCATATTTATCTTCAATCATAAAATATATATATTTCAAATGGTATCTATTGTATGTATAAGTAACTGTTTAACTTATTTTTTAGTTTATAATGCAATAAAATGAATTAAAAAAAATCCTCTCTTAAATGTATGAGAGACTTAATATTTAATATTTCATAACTAAATATTAAACTAGATAGTTATACAATAATATTTTCATAACTAAAACTAAAAGAAAATATGGTGTTTTTTTTTCATTTTCATAACTTAAAATTTATATAATCAAGAAGAATAAATATCTAATTTTTAATTTTATAACTATTTTGTATTTTCTGTAACTGGTGGGTGTCGAATCCAACAAAAATAATAATTTATAATCAACCTGCTTTAAATATTTGTAAATAGAGTGAGCAGGATCGTCTCCACAGGGACTGGTAAAATTCCCAAGTTTCTATCGAGATTAAGAAGAGAAAAATTGGGGGGTTTTGAAATCAAACAATTAAATAATTTCTATATCTAAATACGAAAATTCTATATTAGGAAAATATTCAACCAAAGTCTTACCACAATTCAATTCTTGGGATTGATCATTGACTCAAATATTTTTATTCTTATTTTGAATAGGTTAGTTATAATTTTCAATAAGCTCTGAAAATTAATCTCTCCTTAGGTATTAAATAACCAAGATAAGATCGTTGATTATTCCTAATCGAATAGACAGTCATAAACAAGCTCTTAAGGTTTAATCTATCAATTGCATTAGAAGTTATAGAGACCTAACCCTAATCAACAATCTCATAGAGCATGGATCATTTAGAATAGATTATATTTCATCAACAACAACAAATAATCATCTATTTTATGACTATCGTGTTGTTTCATCACTTATATTAAGAGATTCATACAATTACGGATATGAATTCCTAATTGATTGATTATTGTTTGCTATCTATATAACCGGATCCAAAGTCATACATGAATAACAAGCAACAACAAATAATTCAGATGAAACATAAATACTCAAGAATAAGAACAATGAAATCAAACCACTTTGGTCTCACAATCCATCTTGAATTGAATATGTAGCAATCCTTTGGCTAGATTTGGAATTTAGCCACTCATGATCTTTAGAATTCTCTCTAGGGTTTTCTTACAAAATTGTATCTAAATATGGAATGAATTAATCCTCTTGAAAGAAACCCTAAATAATATATAAATACAAGTTTGGAAGTTATGGAATTCGTAGGGACAAAGGCTGGATCCGTTTAGATCATGAATTGACCGGCCTAAATGCTTCATGGCTTTTCATTTACCTAGCCGTTACAGCTTTTCATTTACCCAGCCGTTACAACTTTTCATTTACCCAGCCGTTACAAGAAGGCTGGCGAAATTCCCAGGATGGCCGGCAAGAAGCCCAGATACGCTGACGGCTTTGATCTCCTTTCGTGCGTCCAGCGTAGTAATGGCCGGCGGCGTTGATAGATAAGCTGGCGGCCTTTATTGTGTGCATGATGTCTAGAATGATAAAGGCCGACGGCCTAAGCATATGCACAGCCGGCCTTCTTTTCCTTGCTTGTTTGCTGGTGAAGTCCAGTTTTAAGCCGACGGCTTTGATTCTTGTTTGGCCGGCCTTCAATGTAATTTTTCTCCTTTGATTAAATTTTGCTCCAATCTTGTATTTTTCACTTCTTTTAGATTCAAAGACCTGATATTCATATAAATCACGATTAAGTACCAATTCCATATAATTTCTATAAAATTAATAACAAATTAATCCAAATTCCAAGAATTAAGAGTAATTTCATCTTAACAAATTCCCCCACACTTAAACCATTGCTTGTCCTCAAGCAATACCATATAACCTAAAATGAAATCTTATCATGGAGTGTGCTTCTTTCAAAATTCAAATTCAAGCATCTTTCTTTTTTTTTAAGACTTGTGATTTTCAGTGCTTACTGCTCAAACCAAACTGAGGACTTGTAATTAGAGTACTAAAATGAAAATTCAGTAGTTAATCTAAACAAAACAAACTTGAACCACATATTTAACCAAAGATCCTTCTACTCAAAAGTAAATACCCAATCCAATAAGGAAAAATACCCATTTAGACTTCACTGGACATCTAACCGACATATACTCTTACCAACACAGAATAAAAGCATTTGATATCAGTTCTTTCCCTAGATTTTCTCTCTGTTTATTATAAGTCTTATTCCGTTCGATTGTTTCAACATTCATTTTTCATTTTTCATTCAAGCATATTTAGAGCCTTCAGAGATGAATCTCTGGACGGGTTTTAGTCCGTTTCTTTTCAGCTCTTTCTTTTTCTAATTTTTCTTTCAAAGCACTTTTCACTTTTTAGCCTTTCCTCCCTTATCGTTATAGTGAGTTCATTGAGTCGGTACATCCCGGGCTTATCACCCAAGTGACCAGGTTTTAAAGGGACCCCTACGAACTCTTCCTCACTCTAACATTCAAGTTTGGATACTCATAACTCGATTGTTTGAGTTAGAGGAGTATAGGCTTATGCTTGTTTCTACTTTTTGAATGCAACAACAAATTTAAGACTTTTTTATCAAAGATCACTAAGAAAAAGACTTCCTTTATCTCTTTTACTAAGTGTTGAAAAATTCTTTAATAAGAACTTATAAAAGTATATATAAATTAGCTTTCTTCCTAGAAGTAAACCTGTTTATTTTTCACTTAAGGACTCGACTTACTTTCAAACTTCCAAATCTAAAGCCAAATACAGTAAATCTGTTCCTTAAAGATTTTACTACTCAATTTTAATAAGTATTCAAATCACAACAGTATAGGTGAGTAAAGCACTTTCACAAGTCAATTTTTCACTTTTTAGATGCTATCTTTAATTTTTCAGCACAATCTCCAGATTTCATTCAAATTTTTGAAAAAAATTGGCCTAAATTGCCATATATTACTTAAGAACAAATGATCAACATATATTACTTAAGAACAAATGATCAACAGCTTAAAGTGTGGGTACACATTTCAATTCCAGATGTCTTATATATGCAAAATAATTTCAGAAGTCATATATCACCAAATGAAATACTCAAATTCATAATTTTATCCCTCCCCCACACTTATAGTAAACAGTGTCCTCACTGTTTCTAAATCAGCACAAAGTAGGAAAGAAATAAAAAGAAATAGGAATAACGGTACTTCCCCGGTTTCTCTTTTGAAGCTCCTTTGAAGTTCTTTGTCCTTTAAAACTCATGAGAGAGATTTTCTTCTTCAGTTCAAGATCTAAGACCTACAAAACCAAACAAATAAAAGAAAACAAAACACACAAAAACAAAAGCATTAGTAACAAAAACCATGGGTTGCCTCCCATGAAGCGCTTCTTTATAGTCCTTAGCTGGACTATTCCAAGTCATTCTCTTATGGAGGCTCAAAGATATAGGATTCCCAATTCTCAAACATAGGATATCCTTCAGTTAAATTCTTCTCATGATTCACCCTAGCGATCTCTCCATCTAAAGCTTTTAACAATTGATCATAGAAGATATCACTAGTGTCTTTTTTATGCTCATCCTCCTTTGAATTCAACTTATCATCTCCAATCTTCTCCATAATTTGTCCAGTGTCAACTAAATTTTCACCAAGTCCATCCACTTTTGATTCATCAACTAGGCTCTCTTCTTGCACTTCCACAACCTGATTGTCATTCTTAGAGATAGCAAAAATATTAGAAATATTTGAATTAATTTTCTTTTCACTATCTACCGAGAATCTAATGATCTCCCCATCAAATTCCATAGTCATAACCCCTTCATTAACATCAATTTTGGTTTTAGATGTTTTCATAAATGGTCTCCCAAGCAAAAGTGTAGGTGATTTTGAATACATCTCCTCACCCATATCAATTACATAAAAGTCAGCGGGAAACACTAATCCATTGACTTGTACCAAAACATCTTCCAAAATACCTGATGGATATATATTAGATCTATCTGCAAGTTGCAAATTACTCTTGTTTCTTTCAAAGATCCAATATTCAACTTCTTATATAGATAAGGGCATGATATTAACTGAAGCTCCTAGGTCACACATACAATTTTCAATCCTAACTTGATCTATTGTACAAGGAATAGAAAACGTACCAGGGTCCTTGCACTTTGGTGGTAGCTTCTTCTGAAGAACAGCAGAAATATTCTCACCCATATAAACCATCTCATTTCCTCTAAGCTTCTTCTTGTTTGTGCAAAGATCTTTCAGAAACTTAGCATATCGAGGTATTTTCTTAATCACATCCAATAAAGGAATATTCACCTCGACTTTCCTAAAAGTCTCCAAAATTTCCTTCTCTTCATCCAATTTCTTGGATTGATTCAACCTAGAAGGGAATGGGGGTATAGGCTTATAAATCTGTGGTGGGGGTTTTTCTACTTGTTTTCCTCCATGTGGGGGTTCTCTTTTTCACTTTTCTCATTGGAGTCGGTCTCAATTACCTTCTCATTTGAGTCTTGCAATTCCTTGCCAGATCTCAAGGAAATTGCACTCACATTTTCTCTATGATTAATGGTGTTAGAAGGTAACTTACCTTGCTGTTCCAACTTACCTACTGAAGTGGCAAGTTTACTCATCTGACCCTCCAAATGTTGAATGCTTTGCTTCGTCTCATGTTGGAATTGCTTAGTCTCATCCTGAAATTGTTTAGTGTTGATTGCAAGAGACTTAACAATATCTTCAAGTGATGTACCTGAACTTGAAGACGAAGACTGTTGTGGTGGTGGTTGTTGTGGCCTTGGTTGATATTGCTGAAAGTTTGTGGCCTTGGTTGGTAACTGAAATTTGGATGATCCCTCCATCCAGGATTGTATGTTTGGCATAGGGATCATATTTCTTTGAGGTGGTTGTGGTTGTCCTGGAAATACTCCAATCGCATTTGCATGCGCATATGAATCTTCTTGTAATGTTGGACACATGTCTGTGGGATGGTTGGAAGCACATATACCACAAGCTTTCGCTTGTTGTTGATTCCCTAAAGCTATCTGTTGCACGAGAGAAGTGAGGTTAGAAATTTGATTCTCAAGATGAGGGACATTTACCTCATTAACTCTTCTTGTGATAGGATCATGACGGTATTCAAACTGTTGTGAATTCGCAGCCATCAAAGATATCAAGTCCCGAGCCTGAGCAGGGGTTTTGTCTACTATAGCTCCTCCGCTTGCTGCATTCATCATTTTCCTTTCTATTGGCAACAAACCTTCATAGAAATATTGGATCAAAAGCTGTTCTGAAATACCATGTTGTGGACAACTGGCAACCAATTGCTTGAATCGCTCCCAATATTCGTGAAGATTTTCTGTGTCCCTTTGTCTTATCCCACTAATTTCCCGTCTAATATTTGCAGCTCTTGTTGCAGGGAAAATTTGTCCAGAAAAGCTTTAACCATATCAGTCCAAGTAGCAATAGATCCAGGAGGTAGATAAAATAACCAATCCTTTGCCTTGTCTTTCAATGAGAATGGGAAAGCTCTTAACTTGATTTGATCTTCAGGAATCCCTTGAGGTCTCATGCTGGAACAGACAATGTGGAATTCCTTCAAGTGTTTATGAGGGTCCTCGTTTTCCAGGCCATGAAAACTTGGCAACAGATGAATAAGACCTGATTTTAACTCAAAATCTACATTCAATTCAGGGTATTGAATGCATAACGGTTGTTGAGTCACATCCGGTGCGGCCAATTGTCTCAAAGTTCTCTCTTGATTTGCCATCTCTTCCTCTTCTTGATCTTGTTCAATTTCCAAACTTTCAGTTTCCTGTTTTTCAGACTCACTAGATGATTCGGTTAATTCCAAAGCTTGAGTCAATCCAGGAGATGAAGATGATGTTGTAACGTCTTGAGCACGCAGTTTTGCTTGTTTGCGCAGTTTCCTCTCTGTCTTCTCAATTTCTGTATCAAATTCTAAAATACCTTTGTGAGAAGCACGGGTCATAAACAAAAGAAAAAAAATAAAAATAAAAAGAAATAGAAACAGGAACTTTTTGGACACCAATCCCCGGCAACGGCGCCAAATCCAACAAAAATAATAATTTATAATCAACCTGCTTTAAATATTTGTAAATAGAGTGAGCAGGATCGTCTCCACAGGGACTGGTAAAATTCCCAAGTTTCTATCGAGATTAAGAAGAGAAAATTGGGGGTTTTGAAATCAAACAATTAAATAAATTCTATATCTAAATACGAAAATTCTATATTAGGAAAATATCCAACCAAAGTCTTACCACAATTCAATTCTTGGGATTGATCATTGACTCAAATATTTTTATTCTTATTTTGAATAGGTTAGTTATAATTTTCAATAAGCTCTGAAAATTAATCTCTCCTTAGGTATTAAATAACCAAGATAAGATCGTTGATTATTCCTAATCGAATAGACAGTCTAAACAAGCTCTTAAGGTTTAATCTATCAATTGCATTAGAAGTTAGAGACCTAACCCTAATCAACAATCTCATAGAGCATGGATCATTTAGAATAGATTATATTTCATCAACAACAACAAATAATCATCTATTTTATGACTATCGTGTTGTTTCATCACTTATATTAAGAGATTCATACAATTACGGATATGAATTCCTAATTGATTGATTATTGTTTGCTATCTATATAACCGGATCCAAAGTCATACATGAATAACAAGCAACAACAAATAATTCAGATGAAACATAAATACTCAAGAATAAGAACAATGAAATCAAACCACTTTGGTCTCACAATCCATCTTGAATTGAATATGTAGCAATCCTTTGGCTAGATTTGGAATTTAGCCACTCATGATCTTTAGAATTCTCTCTAGGGTTTTCTTACAAAATTGTATCTAAATATGGAATGAATTAATCCTCTTGAAAGAAACCCTAAATAATATATAAATACAAGTTTGGAAGTTATGGAATTCATAGGGACAAAGGCTGGATCCGTTTAGATCATGAATTGACCGGCCTAAATGCTTCATGGCTTTTCATTTACCCAGCCGTTACAGCTTTTCATTTACCCAGCCTTTACAACTTTTCATTTACCCAGCCGTTACAAGAAGGCTGGCGAAATTCCCAGGATGGCCGGCAAGAACCCAGATACGCCGACGGCTTTGATCTCCTTTCGTGCGTCCAGCGTAGTAATGGCCGGCGGCGTTGATAGATAAGCTGGCGGCCTTTATTTTGTGCGTGATGTCTAGAATGATAAAGGCCGACGGCCTAAGCATATGCACAGCCGGCCTTCTTTTCCTTGCTTGTTCGCTGGTGAAGTCCAGTTTTAAGCCGACGGCTTTGATTCTTGTTTGGCCGGCCTTCAATGTAATTTTTCTCCTTTGATTAAATTTTGCTCCAATCTTGTATTTTTCACTTCTTTTAGATTCAAAGACCTGATATTCATATAAATCACGATTAAGTACCGATTCCATATAATTTCTATAAAATTAATAACAAATTAATCCAAATTAAACCAATGAATTATTGAGTAATATTCATCTTAACAGTAACAATTTTTCTTAAGCACCTATGGTGCGAGTCTCATATCTACTAGTAAGAAAGAAAATAACGCCTTTAGCCTATAGAAAACAATTCTCTTCTTGTTAACTCTATTGAATAATTGATGAGGAAATTTCTTTGAAATGGTAGTCCTTTTATCTCTACTAATGCCAATATTAAATGGAGCATCGTTTGTTCGCCATTATTAGGAAGTGGCCCTGACATTTCTAACTTGGAAATCCAGAACAAAGCCACAAAGATCAAGCACATCTAGAACTTATGTAATAGTAATTTATGTGGTTTATGGGTTGATTGGGTGCACTCTCTCTTTCTTTAAGGCAACTGCTTCTAGAATGTTTAATGTCTTGTCGTTTACTCTTGGACATGGCACAAACTTCTTAAGTTATGACTATTAGCTCGCCAACATATGCATTGGGTTGTTGGTAATGAGGTTTTCATATCACGTTGGGCGGACTTTTGGCTTCTTAAGGTCGCTTAATCGATGCTAATAGTTCAAGGGAAATTGCAATCTCAAGTTAAGCATATCTAGAACTTATGTAATGGTAATTTATGTGGTTAAATGGGTTGATTGGATCCATGTTTCTCAAAGGCAGCAGTTTCTAGAATGTTAAATATCCCACCATTTACTATTGGACATGGCACAAACTTCTTAAGTTATGGCTATTAGCTCGCCGACATATATGCCTTGGGTTGTTGGTGATGGGGTTTCCATATCATTATGGGTAGACTTTTGGCTCCCTCAAGGTCCCTTAATCAATGCTAATAGTTCAAGGAAAATTGCAAACTCTAGGTTGCCTTTAAATTCTAGACTTTACTACTTAATCAAAGATGATGATTGGAGTTTTTCAAATGCTGCTTTTTGGCCTAGTTTCTATATTCCTCCCTTGTTGCTACTAAACTCTTTAAAATAAGTTTCGTATGGCACCTGGCTACTTCAGGTGATTTCTTTATCAAGAATGCTGTCAAAACTCTTAATGCACAATTAAGTCCAATTCCTTAGTCCAAGATTGTATGAGAATAAAAAAATCCATTTCGAAGCATTGCTTCATCATTTGGTAAATTGTTAGCTGTAAGTTCTATACCTGGACAAACTACAAACATGGGTATTCCTTCTTGCTCTCTTTATTACCTTTGTAATGATGCTGTTGAAGATCACGAACACCTGTTTTTCCTTTATCCGTACTCTTCACAAGTTTGTTCTGCCATAGTATGAGAGCTTGTCTGTCTTTATTCTTTCAACATCTGGCAAGGTGTAGTGAGTGGCATATTTATTTCAAATATTAGATCATCAAGACTTGTTTCTTCTACTCTCGTGGCTTGTGTGTACTACC
Source organism: Combretum micranthum (assembly GCA_024138025.1). NCBI lineage: Eukaryota > Viridiplantae > Streptophyta > Magnoliopsida > Myrtales > Combretaceae > Combretum > Combretum micranthum. The sequence goes on from JAMXBD010000375.1 coordinate 493,631, forward strand.
TTTGGAGGTTAAAAAACATCTATTTGGGGAACTTATGAGTGGATCCTTCTATTTTGATTGACTAAGTCCTTCTCAAAACAAGGCTCTTTAGATTTAACAGTTTGTTTTCTTGTAGTTTTGTATACTTTTGTACGCTATCCTTTTGTGAACGACTAACTTTTGCTTGTATTCAAATGTTTTTATTTAGTCTAGTATTTTTGTTGGGTTTACCCCTAGCATGCATTGAGTGGTCGTATTTTCCTCACTTTTGGTTTTTGATGAAATTATTTATTTGAAAAAAAAAAGACAATTTCTTCCTATTGAGAGGGAATTAAAATAGAAAATAAAAACATTTGCACAAATAATATAAATGTAAAGTTTTAAAATACAAATAACATGTCTTTTCAAAATCTTTCCTCTTTATTTCTTTACTTTCACTTTGCCCGTCCTCTTCTGTCTCTCTTTTCAAAACACCACTAGACACCAAGCGAGAGTTCATCTTTCAAGTTGTAAAAACCATAAACCCTAGTCCTCCCTTACATCAAACCCTAAAATTCAATCGCACAACTACTGAGGTACTACGCTACTCTTTATCATTTTTCATTACACAATTTGACCTATCTATCCAAATTTTAACTCTTTTTACTTCTATTTTTTGCAAAATCCTGTTAAATTTGATCAATTGCTTTTCACTATTTCATCAGTTTGATTCGTATGTATGAAGTTGTTTTAGCTTATGCTGCCAAAAGATTGGTGCTTTTAAATCAAAAGTTCTTAGTTATGACTTATAGGCTTTTACAGAATTAGGATGTTCCATTAGCTGATCAATATTATCTGTGTATGATTTTTTTGGATCAAATCACTACCATTAAGAAGATTAGGCAGTTAGGATATACAAGGGTATTTTTATGGATAGTGAATATGAGATTTTTATTCCTCTTAGTAAAAATGAGAAGCTTTATTGAGACCTAATTATATGCCCGCACATCATTCCTCAAGATTCGCTTGGTGTTTTGGAGTATACTCTTAGCTACCTTTTGGAGATATAATATGCTTGTTTTGAAGTTTATAATCTTTTACCTTGCTTTCTTCTATGATTGTTTTGATTACAATCTTGTCATTTCAGTGCATGCTAAAAGTTCCTTTCTTGTTTTTGAATTGGTTCATCAGTCCAAAAGTTTTATTTTTGGGGATTAATTTGGATCGAATAATTTTTTTAAGCTCTACTAGTGAAACCCAATATTTTTAATGGATCGAAAACTGTGAGTGGATTTTTCAGACCGTCATGAAAATTTTCTCTGTTCTAGTTCGATTTAGTCTAAGTCGTGTTTTGATAATAAAGATTAGTGTATTCTTGTGAGAATGATTATTGATGCATGATGTCAAAAGTTTGGCCAAGAATTATACAACTGCTTGCATCTTTGCGGAGTAATTTTTTTTTTTTTTTAATCTTGGAAATTAGAGGGATGTCTATTTCTATAGGCAATGATATGATGGCTGGTAATGGAATTGCAATGGCACAACGTGAGACAATGAAGACTGCAAAGATTGATAAATTGTTTAAAAGATGGGGTAGGAAGCATCCTTTCATGAGATATGGGCTACCTATGATTTCGCTCACTGTCCTTGGTTCATTTGGGCTTGGTCGTCTCTTGCAAGGCAGGTTAGAAATATTCTCCCTTTATCATGTTCATTGAAATGTTCCAATCCAACATGCATATAAATACATGTGGGTCTGTTTGTTTGTCTCTAGTCGTTTTGACATCTTATTTTTGTTGTTTTTAAACAAATTTTTGTCAAGAAATAGATACAGATGAAAATAATGTGTTTTTACACATAAACAGATTAGATACAAATAAAATTTAGATACAAATTAGATAAAGATGAGATACAAACAAAAATAAAATAATCCAAACATTGTGAAGTTTATCTTCTATTGTAAAAAATCTTGCCCTATATTTTTATAGGATCATTGTTTGCATGATATCGTTAATGAAAATCGACAATGGTTGTAAATCAACAATGCTTAAGTTTTTGGCATGGGAAGTGATACTTTTTATTTTAATAAGCAATAGGCATTATGGCTTTTTACTTTTTTTTGTCATATATACTTGCGCTTTTATTTGGATTTTAAAAAATGTGATGCTTCACTAGATTTATTTATGTTATGCGATGTATAGTCTTGATCCCTAAGAAACTTCTCCTTTTAACATGAAGAGATAATTGAATTGAAGAGGTCGTCAAACTTTACGTGGAGGTATTATACGAGAGGTCACCTATGAACTTAATGAAGGCGTGAAACTAATTAAATGCCGTCCATTTTACCATAAATGCTAAAAAAATGGGAGCTTGTTTGAAATCCTCAACACCTCAAATTCTCTATCATAAAGAAGACTCCTCTTGTATCTCTCAGCGCAATTTACATGCAAAATGTAAATAGATAAAGAATAGAGTTATTCTTCACCAATAAGATAGTGATGGACCAGAGTCTTCTTGAAGGGGGGGGGGGGGGGGGGGGTTGGCGGGGAATGATCTGTTGATTCCATTGCATTTAAATATTGGGCATCTATCTTTTGGACAAAACATGCCCTCATTCTTTTAGTTGTCTATTATCAGGATGCTGTCCTTATCATGTAACATGAACAAAAATTAACACCTTTACATTTCCAAAGATCTTCAAGTGTTCTTTAAGAAAATTTTGTTCGTTGCTGTTGGCAAAGCACTATGTAAAATTTAATGTGAATTTTGTTGATCAGTAAGGTTTTATTGTGGTTTACTTAATGTAACTGATTTAAGCATGTGCCTATGCAAAAGACTAAAGAACTCTTAGAATGATTCATGTTACTATTTCTACATGTTTATAATATATTAATGTCCTATGTTAATAGATGACTGGGGAAGAGGAGCTTGTGTTGGATTGCCTTAGTAAACACTGTCCATAGAGCAAGTAAACCATAATGGATTAATTGCAATGCGAGGCTCCAACCTCCCACTTTGTTTAGTACAAAAGGATATATATGCTGCAGTATACGGTGTTTGTGGTGAAAGGATTTTTGAATGGTAAACTTCCTTAATCTTTAACATTACAATACAATTTTTATAAAAACAAATACCAAGGATACATCATTATACGCATTACATATTCTATATCAAGATATATTATCAACATATATAATAAGATTATGCTAGTAAACTTGGGGTCATATATCATTTAAATATCACAATGGTATAGAATAACAAACAATGAGAGCAAGAGAAGCGGGTGAAACACCAATACTACTGCCAATGTTTTGGCAAACAACAACCCCACAACCACCTGTTGGTTCATATGGTCTTCACCAAGGATTGAAGCATCGAGGTTCTCCAACCATCCGTCACCTCAAAGAACAAGCTAACTCAAATTTGGACCCAATTCAACTATTTTTAGATTAAACCAAACATAGAATGGAGTAGAATTCCATTTCTGTTTGGTTAGTAGGATAGAATAAGGTGGAAATGGAGGGGCCTATTTTTATTCCATTGTTTGGTTAAATTGAAAAAATAACAAGGGATAGATCAAGAATATGATTCTAGCTACTCTTTCCTAATCTTAACCTATATTCTAGCCTTTTCTTTCATATTAGAACATGGTTTCTCGACAAGAAGCTGCAGCATCCAAAGGAGGTGGACCAAGGTTTGCACTATGGCTGTATGCAAACCCAACTTGCCAAGGAGGCCAACCCAAATTCATCTTGAAAGAGCTCGAATGAGCCCATCATGCCATCAATCAATCTCCTAGCTTGACTTTGTGCAAACTCAGATGAGTCCATGAGCTTGCTCCCATGTTTACCTTAGTTAAACCATGTTTGCCTCCTGGGTTTGTGCAATGAACACATCTCAGATGCCATTGTTGTCAGTATTCGCTTTCAAGAACATGCTTTAAAAGATTGCACTTGTGAGCTCATTGTACAGGTCCTTCAGATAAACCAATAGTCTAGTTTCTACCCCTTGTGAACTATAACCTCCATTCGAAGTAATGAATTTTTTAACATAAAAATGCTTTTAACTATAGAAATTTAATATTTTAATTAGTTTAGATTCACTTTATCCATAAAAAAAATTTTAGTTTGTTCACTGCATGCTAATGATGCAAAATAAAGATGATAATGGGTGCCATATTGTGTAAGGTGAGCTACTGAAGTTTTCACAAAAAAGCCCATTTAACAAGTCTCCATAAGGAAAGGACTTTTAAATTTTGGGCAATAATATAGATTTTGTCTGGTCATATTTCAGCTAGTATACAATTACTTATCTAAATTCACAACTCTTCTTGTCAAGACAAATATAGAATGCCTTACTGAACAACTTGTCCTATAATATGTCCCGAGTGAATAGAGCTGTGCATGCAGGACCTGCATAACCCGCAAAAAAATGTGGATTGGGCTAAAAATTTTACTTCTTTTAATGTGCGGGCCAAAATGGCCTACCCCGCATAACCCGCAGGTTGAAGTGGGCCAACTTGCTATGGGACAAGTTGGTCCACAAACCTGCACTTAAAAAACATAAAAGAAGAAAGAAATATAAATCTTATCAAAAAAAAAAAACCTAATATATTACTCTTTTTATTTTCCCTTCACTTCACTTTTCTATAATTTAGTTGTTAAATATTGATTATATGATTTTTATGGGGTGATGTTTTAAACTTTAAACTTTTATGTTTATTATATCCTTAGTCCTTTTATCAATACTTTTTTCTTTTATATATATTAGATATTTAGATGCTTCTATTTAAAATAAATAACATAATATCAATTGATAATTTCCATGATGTATTTTTCCCTGCCACTCCAAAGAAAAAAAATTGGAATGAACTCTAAATTTTATTAGTTAAAATAAATTCTTTTATGTTGAAATAAAAATTTTCAAAATAGAATTCTATAATTTTTCCATATACGGTAATCATCTAGGATTAATATGTAGGTTGATGAGATAATATATATATATATATATTCTATATTAACATTATTAAAAATTTAAATTTAAATTTGAATTCTTATAAAATTTTTAATAAAAAAATATATTAACAAGTTTGCGGGCTAACTCATGACACGAGGTGTGCCGGGTTGGCCCCATAACCCGTTTGCACAGATCTACGAGTAAGTAGTGATGCAACTCATGGGAAGAAAGGGTGATTTTTTGTACCTTAGCCTTAGGATTATATCCTAAATAATCTCATTTGCTGTGCCATTACGATGTCTTCAAGATTCAATTGAAACCACGTAAAACAAAGCATATATTTGTCGCTTCTCCTCCTTAAATTTACGTACTAAACTGCAACGTGAATACAAATTATATTCAGAAATGAGAATGGTTGACAACATAAATTGCAAATAGATTAATTAAATGTCTCTTTTGGTTTTAGCTTGATAGAACATAAACCAAAAGAAAAAGGAAATAAAATTGTTTATGAGTACGATCACTTAGGTTCAAGTATGTTTGAAGATGATACTGAAAGACAAGTTGACTGTGAGTTCTTATGAAGGGAAGTTGGAATCTTGAGTAGAGATGAAAGAATCTGCATTACCTTTGTCGGGATGAAGGTATTGACAACTGAGCTAGGAAATTTTTTTTTGCTAAGCTTAGGCACCATCTCAGAGTTTGATTTACTTCTTTAAGCTAACCTGAAGATCTGATAATTATAACCTTCTTGTCAGGTCCTTCATAACTAGGAAAGAGGCCTAGAAGGGACTAAAACTGGACGTGGTGGCTCATGAGTTGTTTGCTTCGATTATAAATAAGCTATGCTTGAGATTGTTAAGCATAGTTCAAAGTTTCAATTGCTTGGCTTGACAAGTTGGAAAATTTACATGAAGCTTGAATTGAGACTAAATTTGTATGGAGGTTAGTTGAAGACAAGTTAAATTTATACTTTGATATATATTGAATTAAAGGGGCTAAAATTGTTTTCTTAATGGACAAATTTAAAAGCTTTGATTGAATTAGTCTCAAGCTCATTAAGTGAGAGCTAGCTAAACTTGAATTGAAATTTAGGCTTAGCTTCGACAATATGATTTGATTTTTTAGAGCCTCTCCTTTAACTTCTGAAAAATGTTTATCCTTTAGTAGGTTTGTTCACCTATGATAGTGCTTCACCTCTTTTCTAGCTGAAAAGCTACTAAAAGCTGTAGACGACTTCCTTGTGTACATTTTAAGAAACTTCAACTCTTAGATAAATATGTTAGACGATTTTTTAAAATGATTAGACAGCCTATCTTGGAGGGTGAAATTTTAAACAACTGCTACATTTGAATTTTTTTATTATATTTTATCTTTTGAATGGGATGTAAGGTATATAAAACACTTCTTATGAGTTGGGGTGTTCATCATAGAATATTTTAAAGAGTAGCATTGGATTTAATATAGTTTGTTCACATGTTTGGAGTTTGCTTTACCATTTTATGATCATTAGATGATTGTTAAGTACATTCTTTCTTCATTAGTCAAGAAATGGGAAGGTATATTACTACCAGTTGTAATGAACCTCAGTTAGTGGAATACATCCATTCTTTTTTCATACTAAGCAATAGTGATTATTAAGCATTATGAGTCATCTCTCATCTACAGTATCGTGTGCCATCCTCCAATTTTGTCTTTGTTTGATGAAATGTTGCCTCTTTAGCTCAGCAAGGACATTGCCAAGGTGAAAGATGAGCATGAATGGGAGATCATTGAGGAAAGAAAAGCCCTGTCTAAACTAGGACCTATAGATGCATATAAGCTTAACAAGATTTCTTTGGAGGAGGAATTGAAGGTATGGTACTCGTCTTCTAGAATATTACTGGTAGGAATTGGTAAATTTTACTGTTGATCTGGTTTGTTACTGATCTAGGCATATCTCTGTATTGCAGGCTTTGAAACAGAAGGTTGATATTAACAATTATGAGTACAAGAAAATTCCTCGACCAAATGATGAAGGCAAGTTTGGCTAGAATCGAGCTTGAAGCAAACTTGTTTGTAATTGACAGGCAATGCACAAAATCTGCACAAACATCTTTTAGGATTTGGTTGGACTTGTAGGTTAGAAGCTTGCCACATGTGCATGTTTACTCTTTCTTTCATATAATTGTATGATATAACATGTAAAGGCAATGCAATTTTGGTCGATTACATTGATATTTGATGAGCAATCCAGATGCACAAACATATTTCCCAATTTCTTGAGTTGACATGTATCAACACAGGTTTCGGTTGTACCTAGAGAAACCTGCTGGCTTCATTTTTATCAAACACATCCTGCCTGCAAGTTTGCAAAATGATGCTACTTGTGTGATATCTACTTATTATGTGTTTTAAATATACAAAATGAATCAACGAAGAGTGTAATACTGCCTTAATTGTATTTGAAACTTTGTAGTTTGTATATTGTCTTTTCACTAGTTAATCTCATGGTCCCGCTCTTGATTCTTTTAATGCCTGAGTTCAAATTTGAAAGTCACACACTATAGTGGGTAAGTATGGTAATGGGGGTAGATATGAGATACTGAGATGAGACAGGCAATACAATATTGAATTCAATTGGAATTTGGAAAGTTTGAAGCTCAAAACTCGATGGAGTTTTGAAACTCGATATTGATCTCTTTAGGTGGTATTCTTCAAGTTTAAGCTTGATTTGATATATATTCTAGTAGCTTGATTTGATAAATATTCCTGTAGCTTGGATTCAAAGCCCATTTTGGTTGGTGCCATCACCTTTTGCCTTGAAATTTTGTCCAATATGATCACAACCATGGCTTCGAATCCAAAGCAAAAATGCATGAAATGAAGGAAAACGTATTTCTTCCTATCTTAAATCATAGGATGACTTAAACAAATAATATTTGAAGAAATCAAAACCTTGAGGACACATGAATATGATCATGTGCAACTAAAATTCATGAAAGGAAAACCATCACGGGGGTTTGCATAAATGAACATAAATCGATTATTGTAATTTGCATTTGTGGCGATGGTGACATTATATATGAGTTTTAGCTACTACTTACAAATTGTGTCAATTACGAAAGAGGGCTAACAAGGCCAAAATTTAGGGATGTTAGCTTGCAAGGTTTTTTAGCTGACTGAGTAGCTTATTAAGTCGAATTTGAGTGTTTACTTACATGTTTTTGCTTTGAGGAGCTCGTAAACTTGACTGGATTTATCTGAATATGTATAATACTTTATAAAATTTATGTGGGACTCAACTTCAATATAAGATTAACTAAAAAGAATATAAACTGATTTTTCTGGATTATTTATACATCTAATAAACAAGTTTTAACCAAGTCAAATCAACAAATGAAGCTTTGAGCTCAAAAAGGATTTAATGGCTTATGCGACAAGGTAAAAGCTTTGGTTGAAAGTTTGGAGTTCATGTACAAGCCAATAGTTTAGACTATCGCATTGAAACTACCCCCATTTTGCTCGATGAACTATTTGGAGAATGTTTTGATATTTATGATTTCAATTGCATATTAACTTAAAAGAACTTATTTGGGGAAGAAGTTGAACATAGGCATAAGCCAAAATTGAACAAGAATTGGAACCGATAGTTCTGGGTCTTTAAAATGAGGAACCAGAACCAAAACCATCTCCTATGGTTCCAATCTAATTCTCGAGAATCAGCGGTTTCCATTTCTAATTTTGGAACCATGAAATCACTATTTTTTTTCAAGTGAAAATAAATAAATAAACGAATTATAGTTTTTAATAAAATAAATTTTAAAATCAAAATGGTTATTGGGCTTAAGTATTAAATTATTTAGCCAATTTTTTAAAAAAATTGGTTTAGAATGCGCATTTATTTGTATACAAACATATCTAATATCAATACATGTTTTTCATTTATATCTATTTTTTGATAAAAATCTGTTCGAAAACGATAAAAATAAGATACTAAAACGACTAGAAACAAACAAACAGACCTACATGTTATTTGTATGCATGTTGGATTGAAACATTTCAATGGACATGACAAAGGGAGAATATTCCTAATCTGCCTTGCAAGAGATGACCAAGCCCAAATGAACCAAGGACAGTGAGTGAAATCATAGGTAGCTTATATCTCATGAAAGGATGCTTCCTACCCCATCTTTTAAATGATTTCTCAATCTTTGTAGTCTTCTTTTTCTCAGGCTATATATACCTTTGAAGTTCCATTACCAGCCATCATATCATTGCCTATAGCAATAGACATCTCTTTAATTTTCAAGAAAAAAAAAAAGGTACTTTGCAAAGATGCAAGCAATTACATAATTCTTGGCTAAACTTTAGACCTCATGCACCAATAATCATTCTCACAAGAATACACTGATCTTTATTATCAAAACATGACTTAGACTAAATGGAACTAGAATAGAGAAAATTTCCATGATTGTCTTAAAAATCCACTCATAGATTTTTAGTCCATTAAAAATATTGGATTTCACTAGTAGAGCTTAAAGAAATTATCCGGTCTAAATTAATCCTTAAAAATAAAACTTTTGGATTGACAAACCAATTCACAAACAAGCAAGGAACTTTTACTATGCACTGAAATGACGAGATTGTAATCAAAACAATTAAGAAGAAAGCAAGATAAAAGATTGTAAACTTCAAAACAAACATATTATGCCTCCAATCAATACATAGTGTAGGCAAATGCAAATAAGCTTATGGATTTATTTTTCTAGTCATTTTGCCATCTTATTTCGATCATAGATATTTATACTTATGAAATGATCAAACAAATAATACAAATGAGAAACAAAAATAGATGCAGCTCAGATACAAATAAAATCATACAGTCCAAATAGATCCTATAATAACATTAGTTTTTACGAAGAAAACTAATATAAATAATAGTTTATTAATTAAAAAGTAGTGCCTAAAAAGAGGACAAGGTTTCCCTGTGCTAGTGGTGTCCCCACCAATCATATATAGTCAAACATATCATGAATTAAAAATAAATTAGTTATATCTTAAATATTCTTCCATATCATTGGAAAGCACATGAAATTCATCCCTTAAAACTTAAGTACAAACACAATTCACCTTCTAAGCTTTACTCAACCAGTCTTTTCATTATTAAATTCAAGCCTTTTGCTTAGTAATTTCAATGATTGAACATCTAGTCAATAATTCATTTCTCTACCTGCAAATCAAAAGTATGTCTATACATATTTACAACGTATTTACGACACTTATTTAATACCATTTACCTCAAAATTTTACAGTATCACCTAGTGATCAATATGACCATAAGATAGAATATGTGACACCAGACCCTGATTATTAGGGTTATGTTTGGTTATCAATTTTTATTAAGACTAGACAGGATGAACTCTTTTGTTCCTTGTTTGTTTTTTCTAATGGGCAATGGGACTAGACAAAAAAGATGTTAGGCTATAGGATAAACTTCAAAATAATTGTCCCACGTAATCCATTGAACAAAATATAATGCATAGATAAATGAGTTCACTTTTCAAAATTCCAAAAATATCCCCATTGTCCACGTCTCTTTCCTTCCTCCATTCAATTAGGGCCTAGTGTCAAATGTTCTTTCTTATGGTTGTATTGATCACTGGGTGAATCTGTCAAATTTTAAGGTAATTGTTATTAAATAATTATTGTAAATATGTATAGATAGACTTTGATCTACAGGTAGAGAGATGAATTATTGACTAGATGTTCTATAATTGAAATTACTAAGCAAAAGGCTTAAATTTAATAGTGAAAAAACTGGTTGAGTAAAGCTTATAAGGTGAATTGTATTTGTACCTAAGTATTCAAGGATGAAATTCATGTTCTCTCCAATCATATAGAAGAATATTGAAGATATAAGTGATTTAATTTTTTATTCATGTTATGCTTAACTGTACATGATTGGTGAGGACACTACCATTACAGGAAAACCTTGTCCTCTTTTTGGGCACCACTTGTTAATTACTAAACTATTATTGATATTAATTTTTCTTTATAAAAACTAATATTATTATAGGATCTATTTGGACTGTTTGATTTTTATCTGTATCTGATTGCATTTATTTTTGTTTCTCATTTGTATTATTTGTTTTATTGTTTGTTTCATCGTTTTATAAGGAAACAAAATCTACAATCGAAATAAGATGGCAAAATGATTAGAAAAATAAATATATATAAGCTTATTTCCATTTGTCTACGCTATGTACTGATTAGAGGCTTATGTTCTGATTTTTCACTTTCCAACACTGGTTCATTGATGGAACCTTCCTATTTTGCTAACAGGCATGAAAGTTTATTTGAAGGTGGTCAATGGTGTTCCTTTTGCGATTTCCTTGCAATCATATTCATCTGATATATTAATTTTATCTTAAATTGGAGACATTTGTACTCTTCATTTTACATTTTTTTTTTAATTATTCGATTGGCGTAGTTGAGTAATACCATGCATTTTTTAATGCAAACTACTATAAAAAATTGCAGTCACTTAACTAAGAAAGGCATGGATTATAAATTTGTAGGAGGGGATGTATGTTTTAGATAATTTCTATCGGGAATCCTGTGTAGCATGTTGTACACCATGTAATCAAATCTATTGCTAATAGGACAAAAGCTCGAAAGTCTTTGTTCTGAATGTCTCTTTGGGGCTTTAACTCTCACTGATTCACCTTTTTCGTTGAAGCATGTATGTCTCTTTGGGGTTTCAACTTTCACTGATTAAACTTTTTGTTGACGCATGAATGTAGTTTATTAAATTTCTTTTTAGACATGGGCCGACAGAACATGGTGACTTTGAATTTATTTTGTCCTTCCAATTTGTCAAATGTGCAAAGTGGATATGTTTAATTCTGTTGTAAGTTGGTTCTCATTTACTTTTTTCATGGTCGTGCATAGGTATAGTAAATGGAATGCGGCACGCATGGGTTGGCATGTGGGCTACGGACCTAGCAGGGTATGCAAAGGAAAAAGACAAAAACACGAGCATGCACGGTTGGCATGCAGCACGCGAAATAAGTGGGCTGGCACGGCAAAACACGTGAACCAACACAAAGATCTTTTTTTTTTAAATAATAATGTAAAAATAATGATTTATTTTTTCAATTTACTTAAAAATTGTATTTAAATAAATTATTTTTATTATTTTAATTAAATGTATTTATCTTCTTAAAAAAATATATATTTAGTGTATTTTATTTGTTTAAAATAATTTTAATGAAATTACTATTAACATATTAACGTTAATATTGTTTAGGAAATAAAAGGAATGAAATTATCAAATAATATTGTAATAGTAATTGACTTATATGCTTTTTAAAAAAATAATATTATAAAAATAGTGATTTATTTTTTAATTTTTTTTAAATTGTATTTAAATAAATTATTTTATTATTTTAATTAAATAAATTTGTCTTCTTAAAAAATATAATATATTTAGTATATTTTATATGTTTAAAATGATTTCAATTGTATTACTATTAACATATTAACTTCAATATTTTTTAGAAAATAAAATAAAATGAAATTATAAAATAATGTTGTAATTGTAATTAATTTACATGCCTTTTTTTTTAAAATGATAATATAAAAATAGTGATTTATTTTTTTAATTTATTTTAAATTTTATTTAATTAAATTATTTTTATTATTTTAATTAAATATATTTATCTTCTTAAAAAAATATAATATATTTAGTATATTTATTTTTTAAAAATGATTTCAATTTTATTACTATTAACATTTTAAATATTAACTTTAAATTTTTGTAGGAAATAAAAAAAATGAATTATCAAAATATTGTAAAAATAATTAATTTATATTAAATGTTAAACTTGCTTAATTAATTTATTCAGAATAATTGTAAATTGTTAAATAAAGGAAATTAGTAAATGCATTGAGATTGATGAAAAATAAATTTTATTAGTAACCTTTTTTAACTACAAAAGAATACTAGATTATTGAAAAAAAAAAAGTTATCATCCTTTTCTCCTAGGAGCCTTATCCAGCCCTACCCCACTCTTTTGTCTATGTCTGTTGCTGTAAATCTGATGGTGACAATGACTCTCCTAGGCCACCAAGAGTATGGGTATGTTTATTTCCTGCTGGCAGCATAGGACTAATCTTTTAAGTATACATATGCTTCAATAGTAGCAGCTTTTAGCCTATAGTGGTGCGGTTCAAGGACCCATTTAGCTGAAAGTGGATTCTAATGAAACTGTTGAAGCCGGAGAAGCCAAAAATCCCATGCCAATATGGAAAGCACCGTTATCATGTGTGTCCTCTTCTTCCACCAATTGAGGACATTGAAATCACCCCCTTGTTCTCCCCTCCTTGTTGCAGTTACAGTTCCTTCTCATCAAGTTGTTGTACCTCGTATACTAGTATATCATTACGGATTTCTTGGGACGCTGCACGGCTACTCCCAGTAACCTGGGTGTTTTGGTTACTTTTCTTTGAAAATCCTTAGTATGAGTGACAGCTGGGTCATTGTGGTTGAGGTGGCGGTGCATTCGTTTGATCACGACATCGATACAAATCTTTGAGCAAATTTGTTGCTATAGTATAAATACTTGCGAGCTCTGATTTAGGATCGGCCATACTAATCTTCTTATAGAATTCTTTGAGCAGTGCTTTAGTCGCATGGAACTTATACCATGGATCTAGCATTGTTGCAACATGCAAGAGAGAGAGAGGAGAGGAGAGAGAGAGAGAGAGAGGGGGGGGGGGGGGGGGGGGGGGGGGGAAGGTGAGGGACCAAATAATCTTGGAACTTATTAGCCATTGTAGACACAGTGGTGGTTAATTGTAATTACTCAGCATGTCCGATTTGTCAACCATGTGGGAAAATACCTTGTTACTAGTGGGTAGCAACCAGATGAATGCTATGTTGGGCCAAGAAATATCTTCAAGACGTCTTTAAGTGCATGCATTGTTTGCCAATCCTGACTCTCCATCAGAACAATTATAGGATTACAGGGATTGAATATGACATTTTACAAATAAGTTAGAACCCTTCTGCACTTCAATGCCCAATTAAGCATTTTAAATGTACAATTCCTGTCACGACTCCAAATAGAGGCCTAATAGGATTAATCTAAAGCTATCATATCACATGTGTACCCGTAACATGAGAGCCGTCTTGTATGTCAGAGTGTACAAGACTCTATTTATTTATCAATATTTATCATATAAATGATACATTATATTACGGGATTTCAACTATGGAATCCTATTTTCCAAGATCACAGAGAATCGGTATCCCCTACCAAATAGTGAAAATGGGTTTCAAACTACAATTTACAAATTTCAATTATTATAAAATTGATCTAATTTACAATCCTAAGTTTACTATATCCTATATCTCTATCTTCAGTAGAGTTTGATGGAGATGCTCTCTTCACACATTCCTAGCTTAATCCCGGCTAGTATTAATCCTGCATAAAAACTGTTGGGGGGTGAGTGAACCATGAGCTCAATGAGATAACCCGACCAAACCACACATCAACCAATACAAAACAAGTATATTTATCAATCATGTGTAATGCAACAATCAATCATATGTACATTACAAGCTTGGATGATCTATAATCCAAAGCAGGATGAAAATTTATGCCCTCTTCATAGGGGTTGAAGGAACTCGATACTATGACCCACCTACCCAAGAGAAACTAAGTATACAGGAATGCCATGATCCTCATTGTAACTATCTCTTCACACTTTAGGCACTCAATTCCTGTTTTAAACCTTAGAAACTCCACTGAGTGTTAGTCATTTCACAACAATACCAGGGGCGGCGTCCTTCATTTTCAATTAGTTCCCATGGAACTGATGGAACAAAGGTAATCTTGCGTAGAACTACTAGCCTCTTGCCTAGAAAAACCAAGCATTACCAGAGAACCGAGATACTAACACGTAGTAGGCTGCCATATCTCCAAATGTAGTTTATGCAAATCGTGCAATGCATGTCCGTTTCTTTTATAGTACCAGTAGTTGTTAATCCAGTTTAAGGCGATCATACGATTTACAAACAATCATCAACATGCTTCATACAACATTTATCATACAATAGAATTATCACTTATATTATGATAATTTGCCATTCAATCATACACCACGCATCATGCATTATTCCCAATCCCGCATGCATATCAATTGAATATACATTATTCAAAATGTAACTATACTACAAGTACAAACAATGTGATAAAGTCAAGTAACTCACCTATGGTCCTCGCTAAATTGTTGTATAAGCTATCGATAATCCGAAAATTGATCTATTTTCCTATGAAAGGAAATAACAGAGATTTATTATTGGACTATTTTTGTAAGAGAAGTCTTCCTAGAATTAAAGGCATTGATCTCTATCGTCGGATATTAGATTAAGTCTGTTATATTAATTATTGTGTCGTTCAATACTTTAATTGAATCCTTATAGGTGTCGAACTATTCCGTATCGGTAATTGATATAGTTTTTATTAAGGTTTTAATCACTATAGTAAAGAATATTTATCTGTTATTTGTTTTCATTTTGTTTCTCTTGGTTTTAATTACTGTCTATATTTTTATTCAAGGGGTTTATCTTTTTCTTAAGTCCTACTGCTTTTAATAGAAGATTTTTATTTATTAATTCTTTGCCTATCAACCTTATATGTCTCTTAAATTAGTATTTTTATTTATTTAAAGAGTATGTTCTAGTGTCTATACCTTTCAACAATTATTTTAATAAAATCGTATGTTCGTGGAGTTTAGATATATTAAATTTTTATTATACTTCAGTTTTATTTTTATTGCAAAACAAACTAAGTTTAATAATATAATTTTACTAGTAATATTAGTTTAGAAACGTTAATATCAATATTAGTAATAAATACAAGTATAATAATAACAATCATCTTTATACTATTAGTACATAATAATATTAGTAGCAAAAATAATAATAGTATTGGTGATAGTATAAATATAGTGACATTAACATAAATAATAACAGTATTAATAATCCTAATGATTCTTGATGAAAATATCACTAATACAGAATACTATAATCAGTAGTAATAATAATAGCAATAATCATAATCATATTAATAGGAATGACAGTAACATTGATATTGGTTTATTAAGAGTGGAAACTGAGTGAATTTCTATTTGCGGTTTCTTATTTGTTTTAAATCCTATTTCGTTGTAGAAATAGTCGATTTGGTACTACTCGAAGAGTACTTTCTAGTAGTGAAATTATTTTCAAGAAAAGAGACTTGTACAATTTTTAAATTTATGAAACACATGCATAAGTTTCAAGTGAATCCTAATAACTGTAGTCAAACTTATTTTGATGATATCTAACTCATTTCTAATCCGTTTTTGATGAATAAATAGTCGTTTTCATAGTATTTTCCGAGTACAATCCATTGATAAGGTTGTTTTCATTAAACAAGATCATTAAGGGGGCGAAAATTACAAGAACAGTCCGCTTTGTTCATGCAGATCTGGCAGCAGTGATCCCATTTTTGTTTTTGGCAATATCTAATTCGTTTGTTATCCGTTTTTAACAAATAAATAGTCGATTTCATAGGATTTTTTGTGTTCTTTCCATTGGTGGGGTCGTTTTTGGCTTATAATAAACACATCAATACAGTTTATTCAATCTTTCTAGGGATATACATGAGTAATCTAAAGTTTAATTTAGTTTGTTGTAATTTAAGTGTGGTTTTGTTTTTCCTTTCTAAGACTTGAATTTCTACACTTAAAAATCTTCAAGTTGATGTATTTATATCTTAAATAGTCTAAATAACATAAATATATTATTAGATTATTCTTGATAAATTTATAAGATAAATTCCTATAGATCAACATAATAAATATTTGAACTTAATATAATTCTTACCTTGTTTGGATGATAGATGGGGTTTAGTTCCTCCTTGATGAAAGTAATGATCCAAAGAGGATAGTAAGGAAATGAGTAACTAAGGAAAAATTAATCTAGCTAAACTAACATATATGTATCTATTTTATTTTCTTATCTTATTGAACTTGGGTTCCAATTTAAATCTATGGTAAACCAAGAATATCTAGCTTGGTCTTTGATGTTGTTTGGGTTAGTTAAAGTGGGTTTTGATTGTGGTTGATGAGTATTGATGTTTAGATATTGCTATATGATATAGACAAAGGATACATTTTACTTTTGGAGTGTCTAAATAAGGTTGATCAAGTGAGCATGCATGAGGAGTATGGTAAATTCGTAGTGGTTGTTTTGAAAGGAATTTTGGATTGTGTTTGGGGACAGTTTGAGTTGGTATTGTAGCTAACTTAAGCCTATATATGTATATAAATGTTAGGCTAAGATTTAGGTACATGGGAGGGTGTTTTGGACTTTAAAAATACAGATTTCTGTTGTTGTTTTCTCGGGTAGAAATTTTATGTGAATTTGAGGATGAATTTTTGATGAATTTGTATGAAATTTGTGGCTGATTCCAAGGGCATTAATTGTGTTTGTTTGGTAGTTAATTGATTTCATTTATGTGTGTAAAATAGGGGCTCAAGTTGCAAGAAATATTGGGTTAAAATTCGTGTAAAACAGAGGCCAAATATTCAAGTCTCTGCTGCAATTTTTTTTGTTTGTTGTTTTCCAAGTTAATTTGCATGGATTTTTTATTAGATTTTCCTTGTTGTTTTCTGGCCAATGGATGGTGTTTATAGTGTATATTTAGAGGCTTTTAATTGGTGCTCATTTAGTCAAAAATTTCAACTCAACTAAGTCTTTGAATTTTTTTCCAAAATAGAGTTGCAAGTCGTGGGTGGTTGTTGTTGTTTTACGGTGGTTTAAAGCAAATTTGCAGCTATGTTATTCTTGAACTTGTGTTGCAATGCTTTGTATTTAATGAAGATTATATGTAGAGTGTTTTGATTGAGTAGAATGTCATTTTCAAGTGGAATATATGTGTTTGAATTACACATATTTGCTGGATGGAAATCAACGTGGAATGCAGCTGAAATTTCTTGTACCTGTCTGCTGTTGGACGTGAGGGATTTATGCAGCACGTGGAGAATTTGTGGCAATTGATTCCTCTGATTCTATAGAAGTTTGCAATTCCAGCAGTTTGGTTTCATATATATATATATATATATATTACTTAAACTACTAGATGTAATTCAACACGGTCTGCAACCGAAATTTCTTCCATTGTACTGTGATCTACTCCTATTCCAGCGTGGAGGATTTCTATCCGTGCATTAAGATTTTTGGTGGCCTCCTATGCATGGGAAATCTTCAGTTGAGTTACATTTGTTCCAGTTGTGGAGGCTGCGCTGAACTCCTTTGCTACTGTGCGGAAATTCTGCAGCGTAGCTTCCGTAGGCTCTGTTCTGGTCTGCTGCAATGTGATGCTGCTATGCGTGAAGGCTAACCGCTTGGTTATGCAATGTGGATGCTGCAGCCCCTGCGTGATGAAATTCTGTCCGTGTCCAATTCCAGCAGCTGTCTGGCGTCCTCTGTTCCAGCTGAGACTTGCGGATGTGAAATGCGTGGAGTCGATTGAGAAATCCAATTTGCTGCACTGTCCCTTTCCCTAGCGATTTCACATTCCAACATGAAGACTCTGTTTATGACTTCAAATTTTGCTCCGTTTGATTTTTCTTTTTTCTTTATTATTATTATTATTATTATTATTATTATTTAACTAAAATAATTTAACCAACATATACTTATAACGGTTAGTTAAGAGTTTTATCAGAGTAAAATTATCTAAGTTCCAAAATAAATTCTAGATTGTTTATATAAACAAATTTTTAGTTTCACGATTAATTATTTTTAGTATTTTAACTTGCGTGATTAAATTTTTCAAGTTCAATAAATTAAATTGGGAATAAAGTCTTTATTGGATTCATAATTTCTCAATAAGTATAACAACGGGTTTTTGAAATTTTTATTTAAGATCTAAATTCTTATATATCAATCTATTTTTGATCTTATCGTACCTTTTATAATTCTAGTGATTTGTATTTATTCTATAATTTTATAACTTGTAGGTTCTAAAAATTAATCGTCTGTTGTTATGATTTAAAATTAAGATTAACTATGATTTCTTGTTAGACTATTGATCATTTTACCAAATATTGGGTTTTAATGTATATGAGTTACTTATTCTAATTTGTTAATCACATTTTTGTCTAGTGCTACTTAATATTAATAGATCAATAATAGCTTGAACACTATTATTTCATTATTTAACAAGCGTATGATTTATTTCCTAAGTATTGAACTTAAGGAAAAAGAATTTAGTAATTTATATTAACAATTGGTTTATCGTTGTTTTATAAATTATTTGAGATCATATTTGTTACAGTTTGTATATCGAAAAGTTTCGTTGGTAACGACTTTAATCTTTCTAATTATAATCAAATTCATTCACACTTTAACATTTTTAAATCGAGAAAAATTTGGAATGATTTTTACTACTTGTTCCAAATAT
Source organism: Combretum micranthum (assembly GCA_024138025.1). Taxonomy (NCBI): domain Eukaryota; kingdom Viridiplantae; phylum Streptophyta; class Magnoliopsida; order Myrtales; family Combretaceae; genus Combretum; species Combretum micranthum. Next base: position 513,043 of record JAMXBD010000375.1, read on the forward strand.
TCTATATAATCAAATATTACATTTTTAGTATTTATTATAATCAGGTTACATAAAATTAGGAGAATTATAATTCCACCTAGTTATACAATCAAGTGCATGTATCTTTTCCTCTAAATGGTGTGCCTTCACAAACTCCACATATATCTATTTAAATCTCCATGAAATATGAAGACATTTGATTGCATATCTTATCTTTTCAATATGTAGGTCAAGGCCACAAGCTATAAAACCTACTTGCACTACCAAATTAAAAATATGGCAGACACATCGATGTGAAAGAACTTTTCATTGCACACTGGCTTCAACGACAGCTTCAGATTATAAATGGCAGCAGTGTTGTTTGATGCATTGTCAAACGATGTACTAAATATAGTCTGTATACCGTACGATTGGATGGTTTCCGATATGTTATTTGCTATTGCTTGACGGGTGTGTCTCTCCTAAAATAGCTTGAAAGCAATAATCCGCTTCAAGATTAATTACCATTCATCTATCTAGTGAGCGGTTACACGTATATAGCTAGCTTGTATATCGTTGATGGAAGATTTCCAAACATATGATGTAAAGACCCGACATGCTCAATTCTCAAATTAAGCACACCAAGTCCCCAACCACGTATAACTCTTACGAATTATACGTAAGGTTGTCTTAAAAGAAGGTGTTTATGTTGAACATTGCTATCCGATTTTAAAATTTATGAAATCGTTTAGTTAGATTTTCGGATAACTGGATTTAGCAGCGGAAATAAATTTTATAAATCAATTTAGAAATAAAGACATTTCAAAACTTCCACTCTTACAAATGGAAAAGCTTTCACTTAAACAAATTTTTACAAAAGCTTAGTTATAAAACATGGGCATTAACAAGCTTAATGAAAATACAAATTTATAAATGAATCCAGTCCTAAAACAAATAAAAGAGAAACAAAACAACTAAACTACTCGACGCTCCTGACTCATCACTCAACCACAATCCTTCCCGATCAACGGAAGCACCCAAAACCAAGACAACATCTCAATAGCAACAACATCATCATATCATCATCTCATCATCCATCATTACCAAAACAACAAGAACTCATCATATCAACTTCATCAACATCGTCTTTTCATCAACAAAACCTGTAAAAAGAATAACAACAACAAGAATGACCGAAGCCCAGTACATAGCAACACAATCACACACGGAGTGGCACACGACTTAAACTAAATGCAATGCGTCAATCCACAAGTTATTATCTTTTCATTAAAATAAACAAATCAACAATGGAGCACTCACACTCCGGAACAAGCCAATGGGAATCTGGGGATCCTGAGTAACGCTCACGACGCTCAGGGGGTTAATATAAGCAGCCCGAATACTTATATCTCCTAGATAACGTTACACTGAAAAAGAAACAGTAATCTCATCCAGGACTCATAGTCGTTACTTAACTTCACTTAACTTAATCCATAATATAATTTAATTCACATGCCCCCATAAACATTGAATTAAATCATATTACTTCCTCTCAAGATTAAGTAAACGTTACGCAGTTACCACATTCCTTATCGATTACCCGCCAAGCCTAGTCATTGCATCATGACTATTGGCCTAAGCGCCTATTATAATATTGTCATTGCATCATGACAACCCGCCGAGCCAAATCATTGCATCATGATAAGTGGCCTAAGCGTTTATTCTAACCTTGTCATTGCATCATGACAAGTTGTCGCTCCTCGGACCGGATTCAACGACTAACACAACCAACACTCATCAATTATTAAGCCGAGTTTAAGTCTTAATCAGTTTAGGATGCCTATCCTAACATTCAACACGCAAGTTACTGCGTACCTTGAATATGAAATCCAAACATAGTTTGAAGGAATTCCAGAAGATAATCAGAAGATAAATCAGATATCCACTTCTGTTAAGGAAAGATTCGTATAAGAAACTAAACTAAACTAATCTACTTCATCAAAATCATAAAAACTTAAGCTATTTATCCATTCGTCTCAAACTCATTTTATTAAATCCTATTTGATCAGACACTAATGTGGAACCCCACTATGGCTGCGAAGATCGCCCCGCCAAAATATGGACAGTTCTCCTTTGTCTGTCAAAGTATTTCTTTTCTCTTTATTTATAGTGTTTTATTACAAAAGCATTAACAAAGAATTCATAAATAAAAAAAAAACATTCATTTTCCAAGTAAACACACATTTGAAACAACATATTCCCCATATTAATCAAAGATCATCCTAATTCATTCATTTAATCTAATTATTTGTTACTAACCCATTTTAGCTTAACCTTAGTCAATTTGATTAAAATTAGTCATTTAAGTCATTTACCAAGTCAAATTGATTAAACTTAGACAATCTAATTCATTTTAGCTTAGTAAAGTTCATTAAGCCAAGTTGGACTTAGATTAATTACTAATTCATTATATATTTAAGATCTAGTCACTTAATCCCAAGTTAGCTTAAACCTATCCAAATTCATCAAATTTAAAGAATCTAATCCATTTTAGTTCATTCAAGTTCATTTAGTCAAGTTGAACTTAGATTCATTACTAATTCATTATACATGTGGGATCTATGTCAACTTGAACTCACCTTGACTTAAACTTAGCTAAATTAATTAACCTTAATCATTTAGTTCAAAACTAAGTCAAAGATAGTTAAACTAACTCAATCTAATTCATTTTAACTCATTCAAGTCTATTTAATCAAGTTGAACTTAAGTTTGTTAACTAAGTTCATTTAAGTTCAAGCTAATCATAAGAACAAATAATAAACAAATCTTAAACTTAGCATGAAGGAAATTCAAATAAAATTCATATAGATACATAAATCATCATTTATATACTTACCAAGATCATTTAGTTTCATTAAGTCATCACAACATCATAAATCAAGCAATGGAAATCATATATACAACATAACTACTTTTAGTTTAATACTCATAGAAATTCAATTATTTGTTGAATTTATAAATCTATCTAAATCATGCTTAATTATATCCCTCAATCATCATTACACATCAAATATCACTTCTCTATCTCATTTTAGCTCAAAAAGATCCATTTCCTAAGTAAAAACACATTTAACAAACAAAACAAGTTTTTGACTTTGTTTAAAAAAATACAAAGGCTGGAAAGAACTAAAATTTAAGTATCGATAATTTCCGAATTTGTAAAAACTCAAAACACGAAAATTGTAGATCTCTTTTTTATCTTTCCAACGCAATTTGAATCACCTCAATCGGAGGTCGTATGAAAAAGTTATGACCAATTTACAAAACAGTGTCGCGTCAGGGAAGAAATCCGCGAGCGCTACACCCTTGGCAACGGGGTGTTTTGAAGGCCGTTTTGACTCAGGGGAAATGAAATTTTTTGATCCGAGAGCACTACACCCTTGGCAACAGGGGTGTTTTGGACACTACACCCTTGGCAACGGGGTGTTTTGGAGGCCGTTTCAACTCAGGGGAAATGAAATTTTTGATCCGATAGCACTACACCCTTGGCAACAGGGGTGTTTTGACAGGTGTAGTGACATATTTACGAAATTCCTTGTTTCAAACACTAATTTTACAAAATTTTTACACTTCAAACCTTCTCCAAAACACTTTACAACCATCATACTACACCCTACATCTATTCTAACATCCTCAAACATGCATAAACTTCACATTCACCACATCAAACATCTCAAACTTCATCAACTTCCATAACTACTATTCATCATCTTCTTCCTCCTTCACCCGACCTCCAAAAGCATATATCAACAAATACTTAAATAAACAGCACTCTCAACCCAATTCAACATCAATTCATCAATTATAAATGCAAATAACAAGTAAAAACAAAGAGAAATAGAAAATGAAAACTTAGCTTTTTGAGCCTACTCATGCAATTTCTTATTCTTCTTCTTGGGGAAGCTAATTCTACTTGATCTCCTCTTTCTATCTTGTTGAAATTGAGATTCATGTCTTGGATTTTGGAGAGGGAAAGAAGAACAAGAAGAAGAAGAAGAAGAAGAAGAAAGAAAGAAAGAAAGAAAGAAAAGGGGAAAAACGAAAAATGAAAAAGAAGGAAAGAAGAGGCAGCAAAAGGAAAATAAAAAGAAAAGGAAAGGATAAATCTAAAATATATATATTTTAGAAATAAGGTATAGGTTTAGAACTATCAGATCAATATCTATAGTTCCAGAAGTATTTAAAAGTTTGTTTCAGAACCAATATGTTACAAATTAAGAACTTGCAATAAGAACTTAATTTGAGAATTTATTTTAGATAAAAGATATTTAATTTGAGTTCGGGTTTAAGAACTGATATTTTTATTCAAGCAAATGAACTCAAATTTTACTGAGATTTAGGAATTAGTGTTTAGGCTAAAAATCAAGAGTCTAGGAATCCTCTAAACATTTTTAGAACACGTTTAGGGATTTTAGAAATTTCAAATCTCAAAACCAACTTAATTATTAGCTATTTAAATTATATCAACTTGTCTAATTAAATCCTATAATTCATTTAATCTATCTAAACTCAATTTCTAATCTAGGTGAAGATTTGGGGTATTTCATTCTTCCCACCTTACAAGAATTTCGTCCTCGAAATTCACTTAACTTTTGTTGATAGAAGACATATCATATTACTTTTAAACTTCTTCATTCAAAAACTTTTCCTTATTTGAGATTTTTATTTCCCATTACGTTTTCGCTGCGCACTCTGATCATTTTCTTGAGTTTTGTTCTTATACTTCTTCATTTTGTATCATTTGAAAAACATATATAAATTTCAAATTCTAGTTGTATATGATTATTGGCAAAAGGATTTTGAAGTTCTATTGGATATTTTTCATTATCTTTGATTTTGGAAAACATATTGGGATTTTGAATCATTTTTCCTTGATCACTTATATTTGAAAATTTTCTTTTCATCTTCTTTACAAGAAACATTTTGATATTCGAGTTACATTGATTTCATTCTTTTCTTGAAAATCATTTGTTCATGTTTTGATTTTAAGATTTTGAAAACTTTAATGTCTCTTTAACTTACTCAACTGATTTTCCATGCAACTTCAAAATATATAAAGCAATAGGAATTAGTTTAGCGATTTTAACCCTCCATTGACTCGATTTTAAGAAGACTCAGACTCAAACAAAAACAACAAACGACTCTGACTCACTTGTGTATCTCGCCTTGAGATAACACACAACGACAATACCTCTACAAAAGAAACAAAAGACATAACAAAACAACTCAACAATGAGGGTTATAAACTCACTATTCCATTCTCACTTGCATATAAAACATACAGTATCTAAATTCTTTTAATGATCAAAGATGTTATGTTTGGTATTCATCTTGATATGGTAGTAATCAAGACGTCTCATGTCATTTTGGTCGCACATATATATGAAATCAATTTTATTTTGGATCGAGAATATGAAATCGATAATAAATAATTATCTATTCAGTGTTTTAGGATTTCAAATCTTGGTTTCCATTTTGACATGACATTGACTTTTGCAGATTTCTTGAACACTTTTACCCGTGATCTACTTAGGATATTTCTTCAAGAAACATGTATTTGATTTAGATTTGATAGTCAATTTGAAATTTCGATTTTGCTAGATCGTTAGATTTTCGATATATGTTATCGTATTAGTAGATTTTGGTAGATTGAAATTTACTTTCTAATCTAGTTGAAATTTGGAATCATTCTTTTCATTTTGAGTTTTCTTTTCCACTTGATTTTAATTTATATCTCTCACATATATAAATTTGGTATGAAAAGGTCGATTTGATATTTCAAACTTTCTATTCTATTTAATTCTCTTCATTTTAAACTTTAACATTAGTTTTGATTTTGGGAGATATATGTTGGTCACATGTAACTTTAAGGAATCATATTTACTTTGAAATATTTGAGTTTTCTTCTATTTGATTCCAATATATGTTTATCACATTTACACTTTTAAGAAGTCAAGGTCACTTATAATCTTGAATTTTCTTCTCATTTCGATTTCTCGACTTTGTCAACATATCAACAATTAGACTTAAGAGAGGAAGAAAGAAAATTCCTATTATAGTCTATCAAATTTTATTAGAAACAAACACTTCAAAACATAACATACAAACACCTAAGAGTCTATCTCAAATTTTAAAGGATTTAGGGGGGATAAATCCTAGTGTTTGTCTAAATCATTTGTGCTCTATTTACATTTAGTCAAATTTGAGTTAATTCCAATTTACAAGCAAGCATTAAACAAGCACTCACAATTATATCACAAACAAAACACACATACATATACATCACATAGCATTCACCATTACATTATAAAAGAAATCAATATAAGAGAAACATATATATACATAAACAACGCATAGGAATCATGCAATGTTCATTTTATAAGGAAGCATTAAACATACTCTCACAATTATAACAAAATTACATAATAAACATACATGTATACATTACATCAAACACACATATACCTCATAGCATTCACAAATATATTATAAGACAAATCAATTTAAAAAGAAACATGTATATATAAACAACACATAGAAATCATGCAATGTTCATTTAGGTTCATTTTCAAATATCAACAGAAAATAAATTTAAGCCAAGTTGATTAATTTAGTGTGACAAATTAATTTTATTAGCTACTAACTAATGTTTTATCAAACAACAAGAAACAACAAACAAGCCAATTAAACAAACCGGATTCCCAAATTTTCCCGCACTCAACTCACCGATTCTAAACGAATCCTAATTCATTATGCAAGAAGCAATGTTCAAGATAAACATTGCTCTGATACCATTTGTAAAGACCCGACATGCTCAATTCTCAAATTAAGCACACCAAGTCCCCAACCACGTATAACTCTTACGAATTATACGTAAGGTTGTCTTTAAAGAAGGTGTTTATGTTGAACATTGCTATCCGATTTTAAAATTTATGAAATCGTTTAGTTAGATTTTCGGATAACTGGATTTAGCAGCGGAAATAAATTTTATAAATCAATTTAGAAATAAAGACATTTCAAAACTTCCACTCTTACAAATGGAAAAGCTTTCACTTAAACAAATTTTTACAAAAGCTTAGTTACAAAACATGGGCATTAACAAGCCCTTAATGAAAATACAAATTTATAAATGAATCCAGTCTCTATAAAGCAAAAAAAGGAGAAACAAAACAACTAAACTATTCAACGCTCCTGACTCATATCGCTCATCCAATCCTTCCCGATCAACGGAAGCACCCAAAACTCGACAACATCATCAACAACAACATCATCATATCATCATCTCATCGTCCATCATTACCAAACAACAAGGACTCATCATTATCAACTTCATCAACATCATCTTCATCAACAACAAAACCTGTAAAAAGAATAACAACAACAAGAATGAGCCGAAGCCCAGTACACAGCAACACAATCACACACGGAGTGGCACACGACTTAAACTAAATGCAATGCGTCAATCCACAAGTTATTATCTTTTCATTAAAATAAACAAATCAACAATGGAGCACTCACACTCCGGAACAAGCCAATGGGAATCTGGGGATCCTGAGTAACGCTCACGACGCTCAGGGGGTTAATATAAGCCCGAATACTTATATCTCCTAGATAACGTTACACTGAAAAAGAAACAGTAATCTCATCCAGGACTCATAGTCGTTACTTAACTTCACTTAACTTAATCCATAATATAATTTAATTCACATGCCCCCATAAACATTGAATTAAATCATATTACTTCCTCTCAAGATTAAGTAAACGTTACGCAGTTACCACATTCCTTATCGATTACCCGCCAAGCCTAGTCATTGCATCATGACTATTGGCCTAAGCGCCTATTATAATATTGTCATTGCATCATGACAACCCGCCGAGCCAAATCATTGCATCATGATAAGTGGCCTAAGCGTTTATTCTAACCTTGTCATTGCATCATGACAAGTTGTCGCTCCTCGGACCGGATTCAACGACGAATAACACAACCAACACTCATCAATTATTAAGCCGAGTTTAAGTCTTAATCAGTTTAGGATGCCTATCCTAACATTCAACACGCAAGTTACTGCGTACCTTATATGAAATCCAAACAAGTTTAGAAGGAATTCCAGAAGATAATCAGAAGATAAATCAGATATCCACTTCTGTTAAGGAAAGAATTCGTATAAGAAACTAAACTAAACTAACCATCACTTCATCAAAATCATATAAAACTTAAGCTATTTATCCATTCGTCTCAAACTCATTTTATTAAATCCTATTTGATCAGACACTAATGTGGAACCCCACTATGGCTGCGAAGATCGCCCCGCCAAAATATGGACAGTTCTCCTTTGTCTGTCAAAGTATTTCTTTTCTCTTTATTTATAGTGTTTTATTACAAAAGCATTAACAAAGAATTCATAAATAAAAAAAAACATTCATTTTCCAAGTAAACACACATTTGAAACAACATATTCCCCATATTAATCAAAGATCATCCTAATTCATTCATTTAATCTAATTATTTGTTACTAACCCATTTTAGCTTAACCTTAGTCAATTGATTAAAATTAGTCATTTAAGTCATTTACCAAGTCAAATTGATTAAACTTAGACAATCTAATTCATTTTAGCTTAGTAAAGTTCATTAAGCCAAGTTGGACTTAGATTAATTACTAATTCATTATATATTTAAGATCTAGTCACTTAATCCCAAGTTAGCTTAAACCTATCCAAATTCATCAAATTTAAAGAATCTAATCCATTTTAGTTCATTCAAGTTCATTTAGTCAAGTTGAACTTAGATTCATTACTAATTCATTATACATGTGGGATCTATGTCAACTTGAACTCACCTTGACTTAAACTTAGCTAAATTAATTAACCTTAATCATTTAGTTCAAAACTAAGTCAAAGATAGTTAAACTAACTCAATCTAATTCATTTTAACTCATTCAAGTCTATTTAATCAAGTTGAACTTAAGTTTGTTAACTAAGTTCATTTAAGTTCAAGCTAATCATAAGAACAAATAATAAACAAATCTTAAACTTAGCATGAAGGAAATTCAAATAAAATTCATATAGATACATAAATCATCATTTATATACTTACCAAGATCATTTAGTTTCATTAAGTCATCACAACATCATAAATCAAGCAATGGAAATCATATATACAACATAACTACTTTTAGTTTAATACTCATAGAAATTCAATTATTTGTTGAATTTATAAATCTATCTAAATCATGCTTAATTATATCCCTCAATCATCATTACACATCAAATATCACTTCTCTATCTCATTTTAGCTCAAAAAGATCCATTTCCTAAGTAAAAACACATTTAACAAACAAAACAAGTTTTTGACTTTGTTTAAAAAAATACAAAGGCTGGAAAGAACTAAAATTTAAGTATCGATAATTTCCGAATTTGTAAAAACTCAAAACACGAAAATTGTAGATCTCTTTTTTATCTTTCCAACGCAATTTGAATCACCTCAATCGGAGGTCGTATGAAAAAGTTATGACCAATTTACAAAACAGTATCGCGTCAGGGAAGAAATCCGAGCGCTACACCCTTGGCAACGGGGTGTTTTGAAGGCCGTTTTGACTCAGGGGAAATGAAATTTTTTGATCCGAGAGCACTACACCCTTGGCAACAGGGGTGTTTTGGACACTACACCCTTGGCAACGGGGTGTTTTGGAGGCCGTTTCAACTCAGGGAAATGAAATTTTTGATCCGATAGCACTACACCCTTGGCAACAGGGGTGTTTTGACAGGTGTAGTGACATATTTACGAAATTCCTTGTTTCAAACATAATTTTACAAAATTTTTACACTTCAAACCTTCTCCAAAACACTTTACAACCATCATACTACACCCTACATCTATTCTAACATCCTCAAACATGCATAAACTTCACATTCACCACATCAAACATCTCAAACTTCATCAACTTCCATAACTACTATTCATCATCTTCTTCCTCCTTCATAACCCGACCTCCAAAAGCATATATCAACAAATACTTAAATAAACAGCACTCTCAACCCAATTCAACATCAATTCATCAATTATAAATGCAAATAACAAGTAAAAACAAAGAGAAATAGAAAATGAAAACTTAGCTTTTTGAGCCTACTCATGCAATTTCTTATTCTTCTTCTTGGGGAAGCTAATTCTACTTGATCTCCTCTTTCTATCTTGTTGAAATTGAGATTCATGTCTTGGATTTTGGAGAGGGAAAGAAGAACAAGAAGAAGAAGAAGAAGAAGAAGAAAGAAAGAAAGAAAGAAAGAAAAGGGGAAAAACGAAAAATGAAAAAGAAGGAAAGAAGAGGCAGCAAAAGGAAAATAAAAAGAAAAGGAAAGGATAAATCTAAAATATATATATTTTAGAAATAAGGTATAGGTTTAGAACTATCAGATCAATATCTATAGTTCCAGAAGTATTTAAAAGTTTGTTTCAGAACCAATATGTTACAAATTAAGAACTTGCAATAAGAACTTAATTTGAGAATTTATTTTAGATAAAAGATATTTAATTTGAGTTCGGGTTTAAGAACTGATATTTTTATTCAAGCAAATGAACTCAAATTTTACTGAGATTTAGGAATTAGTGTTTAGGCTAAAAATCAAGAGTCTAGGAATCCTCTAAACATTTTTAGAACACGTTTAGGGATTTTAGAAATTTCAAATCTCAAAACCAACTTAATTATTAGCTATTTAAATTATATCAACTTGTCTAATTAAATCCTATAATTCATTTAATCTATCTAAACTCAATTTCTAATCTAGGTGAAGATTTGGGGTATTTCATATGAGGTGAGGGAGACACTGCGCAAGCAAAATGGAGTGCATTATATAAACCGAAAGTAAACATCATCATAAATCAGTGTATGATCAAAAAAATTACATGAACAACAAATTATTTCAGAGGATTAAACCTAGAAGGCAGGTTTGACCAAAGTTCCTTTACAACTTCATGACTTCTCTAAAAAAGGCTCATCATATTATTTTTTAATGTTTGTCGGCCCACATATTGGTATAGGGGTTGCATAGCTCCCGTATTCCAATTGTCGAATTTTTCATGACCAAATGCATGGAATGATAAATTTGTAGCTGCCATCCATTCCATTTGCTGGTCTCACGCATCTTGTTGATTGAATTGCAACATTGCAAGATTGACACAATTAATATAGGAGCTGTTGTCACTGGTGGGGCCATCTACTACGGCATGCCATTTGGACATATGTGCTTCTTAAGTATCTCGTGCCATTGCGGGACCTAGATGATAACTTATTATCGCAAATTTGATAAATGACATATTTAATAGTTTCATCACTTGATGTTGATTCTTTAGTGTCTTTAAAATATTTTCCATACGATTGCTGTCTTCTTCCTCGGATGTCCCGAAGCACCACTGGTCATGGCAGAGTCATTATTACTCTGCGTTGGGTTTGATTGTGTAGTTGGGAAGAAAGTTGATGCCTACAAATAGAAAATAATTATAGATAATTGTGTAGTAATGATAAAAGAAAAAAAATTAAACAAAATGAAAAGTTATCCCTCCATCCTTCCTACTGGCCATAGAAGGCAGTTGTGTGACTGTTGGTGGGGCTTGTAAATATCCCGCTCCAGCTGCTTCTCGTTTGGGAATATATATTGGCATCTGTGCCAAGTACATAGGTACCATATATTCAAGGTTCCTTATCTGATTCATCAAGGTCCTAAAACCCTACATAGCGTTTCCAAAAAGCCATGAATCATCAAACTCATTGAAGTTAGGAAAATTGTCTTTGTTGTTTTTGTTGTTTCTTACCATATCAATATTGGATGACACTAACAAAAGATTCCAAGTATACTAAGGGAGAAAACTAGTATAGGATATTAAATGAAAACACTTGTAAGCCAAAAAACAAGATCCTAGGAGAAGTTGGAAAAAATAGTTAGCACTTTATATAAGCCCAAAGACCAATGTGCGCACGTTAGTCTTTTTTTTTTTTCCAAAATTTTTGCAACCAACGTAATCACTTCTTATCCAAAAGTGTACACGTTCAATAACAAAGTGCTCACGTTAGATCCAAAATTTGTTTTGAACATTGGGGACCAATGTACACACATTGAACCATAACGTGGACACGCTGGTGCCCCACTAAAATTCATTTTGAACGTTGGAGATCAATGTGCACACTTTGAACCACAACATGGGCACATTGGTGCCCACACCAACTTTTTTTTTTTTCATATCATCATGGTCCAACATGTGCATGTTTGGGAGCTAAGTGCACACGTTACCCAACAACATTAAACAAAATGAACAATGGGCAACAAAGTGGGCATATTGACATTGGGCTCTGACATTTGAAAAAAATAAGAATGTTGCCCTCCAACGTGCACATGTTCATTGCCAACATGCTCACCACTATATAAGCAACTTCAACATGAGCACGTTGGTATATCCTTCTTCTCATGTTCTCTCATCTTAAGTAATCAAAAGCGCTCTTCTATTCGTCTTTGTGCTTCAAAAAAATTATAAATAGAATGGATTGTGTTGGTGAATCATCTCGACAATGTGGATACGACAGGAAGCAAGCTAGACGCCACCATCGTGTCCCCACACCATCACCTTCCCCTAGTCTACTGGAATCTCCTCTCTATCCATTCGATGTCCACTTTCCCAAAGCCTATATGAGGGAAAGGCATGAGAATCAGTTCTATTCTCATGTTCTTCTGGAGAAAGACCGTGATTGAGATTCATTAAATGAAGTGTACAACTTCAATTGCGCTCTTGCTACCACTAGGGTTATTGTCTCTATTTCAATTTCCTAAAACAATCTATCCCGATCTTATTTGAGTGTTATACTGGAATGTAACCACAAAAGAAGTCATGGAGGATGAATATGTCTTTCCATAGGTTGAAACAGAGTAGTCCAGTCATTCAATGGTTACAACTTTTATTTTAATATTGTGAACGCATCACACCAACAGCTATCAATGAATTATTACACACACCCGATGGGGGTGAAAGGGTCGATGGCAAGTGGGATATAAGTAGTGCATTCCCCTAGATTTGTGGCGCACCTATTTGTGAAGGTAAGTCTGCTATTGCCTACCTCAAACATATAAGTTAAAATGACCTCACCCCTACCTGTTTCCTGATACATCATATGATATGCTATGATATCTGCCCAAGGAGGAACACAAATGATTTGAGTGTTGATGATGTGTTCCTGATAAATGCAATATTGCAACATCACTCGTTAGATGTCGTTTACATAGTGGTGCGAACCTTCCAACAGGTTCTTGGGAGAAGGGATACTAACTAGGCATTGATCATAGCTCTTCTCACCTAGTAAAAATTCGACCTTATTGGTTATGCTGTAACGTCTGCGAAGGAAAAATTCAAAAGAGCCAACATATAGTTAAAATTGCATGTTATGTATGATTCTCAAAGCAACGAATATTAATGAGCTAGGGATGGTGGATGAGGTCAAGCTGGTTAAGGGAAACAAAATCCTAGGGATGATATTAAGGTGGATCTGGATCTTAACATGGAAGAATTATGTCTATCTTGGTATGATGAACCAATGCAGGAACAAGGACAAAGTCAAGGTCACACATACCATCAGCAACAACCGCTCGATCAAGATGAATTTAGTATGAGAACATTAATGGACAACTTAGAGTAGATTCGAAAGATGCAGGAAGAACATGAGGGACTTCTAAAGCGACATAATGAGATACTTGATGATAAGAATAAAATACTTCAAAGTTAGCATTCAATGCTTCAGGATCAAAATTGTATCCTCAAAAGTAATCACAGCCTGCTCCAAAATATTAGTTCAAGTTATAAACAAATTATTAAATTTCATGAAGATATCTCCCGATGGGTAGGCTTTGCACCGGGTGTTCATCCACCATCACCACATCATCTCCCGTCACTTGGTGGCTCAGATGGTCAAGGTGGTCACCAAGGCAACCATGATCCTCATTCCCTTTTTTTTTTTTAAATATGTTAATTATGTATTTTTTTTCTTTTTTCATAATAGTATGTTTTATGTAATTGCACATTATCAATAAAATAGATGATATTATTAATTTTCAAATGCTCAAATTACATTACAATAACATAAAATGAAAAAAATTACTTCATTATATTCACATTAGCATTCTTAGATTTTCATAACTTATTTAAATAATTTCCATATTAAAAATCCTAATAATAAAAACCTTAAATCGTTGGGAAAAATAAACGCGAGTTGAAAAAACAAATAATTGGAAAACCACACAAAACTGTCTAAAATCAAACTCGATTAAAGGCACGCGAACCAGCACATGCCATAACACGTAAATAAATGGATTGACATGGTACGACACGCAAAAAAAAAAAAAAAAGCATGCGAAGCACGACACACAAGCACGAATAGGCCAGGCACGCAAAAGCATGTAAAATTTGGCATGCGGATGATAGGGCAAGGCATGTTTACCATGTCTAGTCGTGCATACTTGTTGATAGAAAATAATTTGTCAAGTCCACAACATGATGACCTCACAGGGATGCAGTTGAGTGGAAACAAAGTGAGAAAATTGGAGTTCTTGCTGGCAGATGTTGTTACTAAATGTGCTAATTGCATTATAACAATTGGTGGTATCCAAAACAACCACACCTGTGGCTGTAAAATATCTTAATCTTGATTGTTTTGTCATATTGCGCACCTGTAACGTTAACCTACTAGTCATTTTTTTGTTATTTGCGCATATACACAATGCAATATATAGTTTTCTATATTTTATCAACTCTTGGAAGAATTGGTAATAGCTTGTTACCGTTGTCATTCACTCTGTTGTAGGTCTTTGTAGACAAAGCTCTTGGATTGACAGGTAATCTCCTTGTTGAGAGACTAGTTGGAGCTCATGTTGAACTAATCTCAAAAGAAGAATATGCAAAAATTGGGAGTGTGGTTTGTCTCTACCTTAGATTCTCAATTGTTTACAGCAAATTATGTATTTGATGCCTATTGTTATGTTGTTAATCCAGTGTTGTCCTTGGGTCAGACATTTATGTAGTTGAGTTCGGTATGCTAAGCTTTTTTCTGTGAATTTTATAATGAAGTAATGGGATGCGTATTGTTATAGGAGAGTTATGTGGGACTTAGGCCAGTTGACGGTGTAGTTTGCTATTAGTATAGGTAGTTAAATAGTAAAGCAATTCTTTTGTTTCCATTTTTTAGAAAGATTTTCCTCCACTAAAAATGGAGAATGTCAATATGAGGTTGATGAAACTTTGTGCGACTTAGAGAGAAAGGTTTTACAATAAGTGGGTCCAAAACAAGGCATATGGATTTTGGGTTTAGCGATAAGAGGAGGATTAATGAATCCCCCCTGAAAGTAGGGGAGAAGGTGTACATTGAAGTGAGTGTTTTGGGTGTCTAATATCAATACTCTAGAAGGCCTATGTATTCTATGTCATTGAAGGGACCTCTAAAAATTAAAGGTAAGTTCAATCGTACGGATATAACTATAGCATCAACGATGCTTTATGGATGTCCATGTTGGGTAATTTACTATGGACTTTCCTAGAAGTAGGAGTAGTGGAGATAAATGCTAAGATGGATGTGTGGTCGTATGAGAATGGATATAATACAAAAAAGAGTGATAGAAAGGCATAGTATTATCCATAGATGACAAGATGAGGAAGTGCGATTTTACATAGTTTAGCATGTAATTTAGGTGCACTTTAACATTGTGATACTTTATAAATGAGTAACATAAAACAAACATGAAAGAGACAAGAAAAGATATGGAAGGAAATAATGAGAAATGATACAACTGATTAGGTATAAATGAGTGTAGTTAATGACTTGCATTATAAGAATAAGGCTTGCATGCTGTTGTATCATCTTACATGGAAACACACAAAAATGAGATATCATTTTATTTATGTTTAAATTTCAAATATTGGTATTAGATTCAAGGTTATGTGTCGGGTTTCTAGTGGGTTAATGTTGATGGGAGATTGTTTGTGAAGGTATTCAGCATCTCGCTTGTGGCAAAGACTAGAGTGTCCCAAGCCGCAATAAAACATGATGCTTGGGCTTGAAAACATCTGAGGTGCAAATCACCACTAGCTGTAGCTTTTAGTGTGGCCTTAATTGGATCTTGCCTTTTTATTTTCTAAAATTATTGTTGCCCTTTAATAGACATTTTCAAGTTAGGTCACCTAACTTGTGTACATGTGCTATTTCTTGAGATATATATATAAGAAAGAAGTTATCATCTTTTCTTTTAGTACTTACGAGATCAAACAATTCTATCTTAACAAGCTGTTTATCTAAATCACAATAGGTTCTACTGAGGATTGTTAATTATAAATATAGACAGATCTATATCACCAGTAACTATGGCACTTGACCAAATCTCAAACTCACTTGCTGCTATTGTATCTTAGATTAAAACACATTGAAATAAATATCATTTTATTAGTGGTCATGAAAATTTTAAAGAATTGGTATTGAAGACAGGGCGATATGTTCAATTCCTAGAGGGGTAATGTTGGAGGGGTATTGTTGATAAGGGTGTGTCAGTATCTTGCTTTTAGCAGAGGCTAAAGTGGATAATTGAAAAGATTTGGGGTGCAAATCACCATCAGCTCTAGCTTCTAATGTGACATTGACTTGACTTTACTTTTTACTTTCCTAGTTTATCTTTATCTTTAGAGGATGTGTCGAAATATATTAATTTACTTTTTAGTAAGTTAGGTCATCAGGCTTGTACAATTGTGCATGTGCTATTCCTTGAGAAATAAAAATAAAAAGAACCATTATCTTTTCTTTTAAATATTTAAAAAGCCAATAACCCCAATGACCATAAGCTCCACCAAGAATAATTTTAATCTAAATTAAGGTTAACTTTATCATTGGAGGCTATGCCATTAACCATAGTAAGCTTTGGGAGTAGGCTTTAAGTTTGTTCCAAAATCCTTGAATTCTAGGACATGTATTCGCCTATCCTCAACTGGCAGAGAGAAGGGAAGCTGGGATTATCCATATTCTGAGCTTGAAGGAGAGAGAGAGAAAAGGCTGTTGTTCCAGTCTGATCAATCCATTCTTTATATTAATGTCCTAACAAGTGACTGGGGACTATTATTTTAGATGATAGAACTTTTCGAAGAAGGGGATGAAGAGGAGAAGCAGGGATGAGATCAAGGATCCATAGATCTGTAAATGTTATGGTTGCGAAGCAATCTTTTGGATTGTCTTTTTTTTTTTTTTTGGTAATGTCAGAGATTTGCATTAATAAAAATAATAAATACAAAAGACCTATACAAAAATACTATATGACTCATAAAAGACCTAAAATCTCAAGTATATCATCACCAAAAATAAAATGGTGTTGGCATTACAAAACATAAGTACTTTTCATTACAAAAAAATAACTAAGAATTACTCTAACTACTTCATTAGCTATTTTGGAACCGATGCCTATTCTTCTCTCATTTCGTTCCCTCCAAACAAAATAGATAGCCAAACTAGTGATGACTTTCCAAGAAGAATTTAATCGGGACCCAACAACAATTTTGGGAAATTATAACCCACCAAACAAGCCTGTGCATAATCAAGAGCTTTTATTGTGCTGATAATCACATAATAAAGGAATGTTTAGGGGTTGTCTTTTCAAACCATACAAAGTTACTCCATAACACCTTTGCTGCTTGGCCTCAAATGGAATTGTAGGCTACTTTGAGTGAAAGTTGTCTTGAGGAATTATATTTCCATATCATTATATCTTCATAAAGTAGATTCAGTCACAATCCACTTCCAATTTCCAATTTGATCCTCTCCCAAATTTCTTTCATAAGCTAATCTCATCCATCATTATTGATGATACAGCAAAGACGAGCTTCTTTTGGGAATCCAGAAGAGTAGGCTGCTCTTTCCCCCAGCCAGTCCACTAAAGCTCCTTTTGGGTGCCATTTATCATACCAAAGAGGTATGATATTACCATTACCCACCTCCCATTTGAAAAGATTGCGGGCAAGAGATCTAAGTTGTAACAACTTCTTTCAAGACCAGCAGGCTATTGAGGGCACTTTTATTGACCAAACGTTCTTACTTTTAATAAGTTCAAAATAAAACCAGGATGGCCAAAGAGAATCACTGGCATCTAAGTAAAGGTAACATGAATATTTGAGTTGAGTCTCTTTATTCCACAAAGTTAAGTCAGGAATGCCCAGACCACCTTAGATCTTTGGTCTACATACCATAGTCTAATCCACCCTTACCCTTGCTTTATTTTCATCACTTCCCTTCCACAAAAAACACTTCATCTTTGATGTTAGATCCTTTAGGATGCATTTAGGGAGAGTGAAAATAGAAGACAAATAAACTTGGACAGAAAAAAGCATACTTTTCACCAGTTGAAGGTAGCCCGCATAAGAGAGAGTTTTGCTTGTCCAATTATTGATGCGTTTACTAAATCTTTCCACTAAAACTTGATAAGTAGATTTGTTAGGTTTTATAGATAAAAAAGGAACTCTTAAGTATTAAATAGGTAGATCACCTTGCTGAAATCCCAAAATCTAACTTAGTACCATATTTTCTTGTTGAGATACACCACTAAGAAAAACATACTTTTTCTTTAGCTTGCCATAAGACCTAAAAATTCATGGAATTCCTTCAAAGCCTCTTTAATTAAGGAGATGGAGCCTATATCTCCTTTAAAATAGATCAAAACATCATCTATAAAGCAAAGGTGATTAAGGTTCTCTTTTCAACATCTCCAATGACATGAGAATCCAACAAAGTGAAAATTTAAGGGGTGGACATATTGAGAGCTATATAGGCCAGTTGATAATGTAGGTAGGTGTTAGAAAAGTAGTAGTAATTAGTAGAGTCTGTTTGTTAATGGGTTTATTTAGTTATGACTTTTTGGATCTGGCTAGTAGTTTTGTTATGGAATCTGAATCTTTCTTTGAAAAAAAAACTTGTATTCGTCTATTTTTCATATTAATTGAATGCAAAATTTATTCAACTTGTATTGCGTGTCATGTATATCATCATATAATTGGTGTTGTTGCATCTTATGCCTATTGTAAAAGTATGAAAGCTCAACCATTCAGTTTTGATGAGAATACTGGATTGGATTCCTTACATGACTAAAGATAATTCATTTTTGCTCCACCACCACATTAGCATTGTTTTGATTGCATGCTGTAAATTTGATTTCAGGCTCAAATTTCTTCTTCTCTTTCTAGTAAGTTATGAGGAATTATTAAACCCCCCTCTTTGGTATTTAATCTATTGAGGGAATCCTGTCCCTTTTATTTAGCTAAAGTCAAGAGTGCTCTTGTACATGTTCGTATTTCTAGGACATTAGGAATACTTGTATGCTGGTTTAGCATTTAATCATACTTAACTTGTGCTTGTTACATTAGCTTAGGCATACATGATATGGGTGTATGTGTTTAATTACTGTGTACTAGGTTTTACAGCTCATTTTATTAACCTTTCAGGTCTTGCTAATGATTCGATGGGAATGAGAGCTTTGCAGGGAGTACCAATTAGATTTTGTTACACAAGATATGGATTTTATGAGTTTTACATGAATGAATTTGTTGTAATCATATTTTATTATGTACTTAGATGAATGTAATCAAGTAATTATCAAACATTTTTGTTTGATTTGATATGAATCTTTAAGTCCCAAAAGTTTTGTAATCAAGTTGTATTCATTTGATGGTTCGTATAGACAATAATTATAAATTGATATTTCGAGGAACTTATTTTTCAAATAGGTTAAATTTTTTAAATTTTGATAAACCCAAACCAAGGAAAAAACATATAACACCTTGTCACAAATTTTTACAAAAACTTAATAATAATTTCCCAAATTAAAATTTAACTAGAAATCCACTTAATAATGAAATGCCTTGTACATGTCACTGGGAGGTTATATGTGCAGCATAATTGTCACGCTCTACACATTTGGGGCAAGGCCATTTTAGAAAGAAGTCTTAAAGAATTACTAAAAGAAGAATTTAAAGTTTTGGATAAAGTTGAGGAAAAGAAAACTGAGATCATTTGTGATGCACTGAATGCCAAATTAAACACTGTTGTTGGTCAAAATACGAATAGAGTGCTTCATCAAGGCAACAATTTGAAGACAACAGTGGATGATTTTAGTGAGAAAGCTGTTAAAGATCTTAACACCTTTGCAACCAACTAGGATAAGATGATAGCATAATTAAGAAAAGTTGTAGATCTTTTAACTACTTGGATGGAAGGTTTGGGTAGAAATCAAGTTGACATGATTAAAGTTGTCAAAAACATTCAACATGAGATCCAACTGTTTATCAAGACTCACTTTTCAAACTACAAAGGTTCAGGAGTACAAGTGACAGATCTCGATGCTTCTCTTACCTCTTTTTTACCTTCAAAATCTCAAACCAGTTGCAAACGTTCAAAATTAAGCTCTTTTTCTTATGTTTAAATGAAATCTTTTTCTATTTTTTTTTTATTTTATGGCAAATTTAGAGAGGGAGAATACCTTAGTAGTGATAACAAAAAGGGGGAGAAAATGATAAAATAATTTTGAATATGCTTGGATTGAATTTGCAAGAATGTAAGACATGCAAATACATGCTTTATTGTCATCTTTACTTTTGTTATATATCTACTAAAAAATGACATATGAAATTTGATTTAATATTCTAATTTAATTTTTAGAATTTTTATAACAAGAAAAGAAATCCGTTATCATTAAGAAGGGAGAGAATATTAAGTTCTTCAAATAATATTTTGATGATAACAGAAGGATTAAAATTTGTTTAACAAGTATATTAATTAGTACATGACAAATTTAGCATAAACTTCTTCAGATCTTATAAAATTACAAGATTAATGAATCTATAGATACTTTGTTAGAAGTTTGATCAATTTATAAGTTCACAAAAAGAAAAGCATAAATTATGGTTATTGATCTTTTAAAGGAAATACGGAAGCAAATAGAACTTTGTATAGAAGCTTTATTATAAAGATAATAGAAGGGTTAATCTTTCACAAGCTATTAGAAATTATTCTAGAAACGTATCATCGAAGAAGTTTTATAAGTTAGAAGTTACTCTAGAAGTTATGTGTTTGAAAACTAAAGATGGAAAAGATTTAAAAGTTAGGACATAACGTTCATCTAATGCAGACACAAATTCTTCCAGATTTGTGAGAAATTCTTTATAAGTTGGGTTTTTAATGATTATAAAGGTCCCGCTCCACTTATCAAGCATATTTGGGTAATATTTTTAATGCGTTCCACAAAAGGTGAATTAAATATCATGGGGATTCTTTGCAACTCTAATTATTGATTAATTACGTTTAATGATTTGAGTTACTACAGATTTTCTTCTACAGTTTGTTTTGGAAAAATATCAAGTTTTATTTTCAAGAATTATTTGAAGAAGATCAAATAAGGACATGAAAGGATATGGCAGTTATCGATGAGAGAGATGTTTCCACAAAGTTTAGGATTCATTAAACAATCTCATCTTAAAAGGATTTGTTGATATCTTTTCAAATGACAGCATCCTCATAGTGAATTAAAGATTTTATCTTCAAACAGATTTTATGCAAACTACAAGTACTAATATCATAAGATTATTGAAGATTATATCCAGAACTTGAATGCAAATTCCTCACACCAACAAGAAGATAATGTTAGGAGAAATTTTACAGATTTTCTCTATATAACTGTTACAAGTGAAGAATATAAAAGAGAGATTTTCAAAAGTAAAAAACACATAACAATCATATTTTGTGTTGTTTTGAGAAAAAGCGTCCAACTTACTTTCATACATTATTGCTTCCAAAACTTTTACTGAACCTTTATTGTTATGAAATTTTACTTTGCTTTCTCATTCTTTTGAGTTTATGAGAGATAGTTGAAAGTGTTTTTATCATTATAATGAGTGATTAGCTAGTATAGCTAGATAGACTCAACAATTGGACTTTACTAAGTTGCTTAGTTCGATTGTACTCTCATTTATTCTTTTAATATAATATGTAATGCAACTAGTAAAGACAACCTAGTCCACAGTGTGGAGCTAAAAAAAAGAATTGACTCACAAAAAGAAACCTCTATATACACTACAAGAAATTTGGGCTTTAGAGACAAAATATTCTGTCTCTGAAAGTGAAAAATCTGTCTCTAAAGACTTTCAGAGACAGATTTTCCGTCGCAAATTTCTGTCTCAAAAATCATCTTCGCTAATTCTTTTAGAAACAGATTTATTTTCCGTCGCAAATTTACTACGGAATTTCTGTCGCAAATTTGTCACTGTTTGATAATTAGTTATTTTTTAAATATCAAATTAGTAAATATTAAATAAAATTATTCCGTCGCAAATCTGTCTCTGATTTTAAGACAAATTATTTAAAAAATACTCATTTGTCTCTTATTTATTATTCCCAGGAGGTCACCCATCATAGAATGCTACATACTAAGCACACTTACATTAAAGTTTTCACAAGCACTAAACCGATAAACCAATTCATAACTTCATGAGTAAAGTTCCACTACTATTTATTTAAGAGATATCACAATTTACAATATTATAACTATAAAACATTTTATATATTTTATAATTTATTTTTATTTTATAATTTCACTTTACCTATTTATTAAGGATTTTTCATTAATATTTTATTAAAATAATATATAATATTAATATATAAATGTTTACATTTTATAATAATTATTTTAAATTATATATTTATTATAAATATATAATATTTTCAGTAGTATATTATAATTTTTTTCCAAATATGATATTATATTAAAAAAATATTATGTATTATGTAAATATAAATAATGCTATACATATAAATTTATATATATATATATATTTAATGATATATTATATTATTATAGTTTACATTACTTATTTAACATTTTATATTAACTTAATAAATTGTATATTTTTTATTTCATTTTTGTTACACTTAATAAACTATGATATAATATAAACAATATAAAAATATATTTTTCATTAATATAATAATAAAATATAATATAATATCAATTTAAATATATTTAAATAATTATTATATATTATATTTTATTACTTAAATATACTATATTTTACATAGTATATTATTTTTTCCCCAAATATGTTATTATATTTAAATAAAATACAGTTTGTAAATATAAATTATGCAGATATATATAAATTTTTTTTATATTAAAAAACATATGAATAGTCATAATTAATATATAATAAAAATTTATAAAATAATATGAATATATAATTTTTATTATATATTATTAAAATATAATATATTATTTATATATTTGTATATGTTTAAATATAACAAGTTTACATTTTATATTAATTATTTTATTTTGTATATTTTATTATTGAAATATACTTTATTTTTAAGTAGTATTTTATGATATTACTTGTATATAACATATTATATATTGTTATACACTATTTTATTAAGTTGTATAATTTGATTTTTTTATATAAGTTATTCTGTAAAAGATATATAATAAGATATAAATATAATATTTATAATTTAAGTACTATTTTAATTTATACTTTATAAAATATAGATATGTAATGTAATAATAAATATATTATAATAAAATATATATAATTAGTTGTAAATAACATATGATTATACATATTATATTTATTATATAATAAAATTAATTTACAAATATAATATATGTCCTTATTATATAATGCACATTTGTATATATATATTAGATATGTATAATTAAAACTAAATTTTAAATAATTATTATATATACATATATGTAATAATTTATTTTAGAGACAAATTTGCGACAAAATTTTAAAAAAATAGAAATTGGAGCTAAAATAATTTATTTCCCTCTAAAATCAGAGACAAATTTGCGACGGAAAAATTTCCGTCGCAAATCAATGTGTAATCCGTCGCAAATTCTGTCGCAAAAGCATATAAAAATTAGAAAATTATTCATAATTTATGTCATCATAAATCCGTCGCAAATCTGTCTCTAATTCATTTTTTTAGAGACAGAAAGTTTCCGTCGCAAATTTTCTGTCTCTAAAGGCTAGTTTTCTAGTAGTGATATTGGTGTCTGATCTTCTTTTGTCTTCTCTTTTGATTTCAACATATTTACTTTCTTGTTATTTATTTGTTTCCAGCCATTCTTTTGCAAAATTAAGAGGGACAATTTTAAAATTATTAAATATGAAAAAGTTCTTTTTTTTTTTTTTTTACAATCAATTCGGCCCCCCAGTTAGTCTTACCACATCTCTATCTCTGGAATGGAGCAATTAAACCTCCTATGTTATTGAATCTTATTTTTATTTTTAAATCATATTGTACCATTTTTTCTTTTGATAATAAAAAATTTTTATAACTAGATGAAAATTTGCATAAAATCTAAAAACCAACGAAATGCCATTTCATTTTCTAATATAATTTTTTCATATCAATGCATTCATTTTTTTGAAGAAAATTTTATTTTTAAAATCAAAATGATTATGTAGAAGTTTGTAAACTAGGTTTTTAAAATTTCCTGGTAGAAATACTTAATTTTAAATATTATAAGGGTGAAGCAATTAGAAAATAAAAAACAGAATTGTAAGTGTTTCAATTCCTTGTAAAAATGTCTAGAATTGTGGTTAGGGTTTGTGAAACGATATATTACGCTACCATATTTGCATCATTTCATTTTATTTATTTATTTATTTTAAATTTTTATAGTCCCATCATGGGATTGCCATGCCTATAATATTATTATAAAAGTGATTATAAAAAGATAGTGTAAAATTTTTTAAAAAGTTTTCATCATTAATAAAATAGATATGAATTGTTCAATAATATGATGAGACTTGTCCTATTATAATTACTATGGAATCATAAAATTTTTCATTCTTTTTTTATATTTATGGGCTCAGTATATCTATATCTTCTTGCTAATAATGAGTGCGACAATGTGCTAGTGCTCGACCTGGGCTGTCATGTATAAGTAGAACGCGTAGATAATAATAAGAAAGATGCCACCAATCGATATTGCAGTAATAATAATAATAAATCACATGATATTTTAAAGTCTAGATAATTTAACTAATAATTTATAATATTTAAAGATAATAATAAATTTAGGCATCCAAATTGCGTATTTGTATGACCTAAAACTTTGTTTTTCATTGAGTAGGGATATCAAGTTTGTTAGGTATTAAGTCCAAAAAGAGAGTCCAACCCAAAACTAGCCTATTAGGTGAGAGAATTCTTTATGCTTAAATACCATTCTACAATTTCTCGTAGAACCGATGTGGGATCGTAACATTACCCACATCGGTTCTACGAGAAATTATAGAATAGTACTTAAGCATAAAGGGTTCTCCCACTTAATAGACTAGTCTTTTGGGTTGGGCTCCCCCTTTGGACCTAATACTTAACATTTGGTGCTCTCATTGAGAGACCGACCGTAGCGAAAGGAACGACCTAGGAAGGGGCGACCTAGAAAAGGGCTATCTAGGAAAGGGCTACCTAGAAAAAAAGAGTTAGAGTGTAACCACCTAGAATGAAAGCCATCCAGAGTGGGCCATCTAGAGTAGGCCGCTGAGGGCGTCGGCTTCTCAAGGGGTGGGTAATGTTACGATCCTATACCGGTTCTACGAGAAATTATAGAATGGTACTTAAGCCTAAAGGGTTCTTCCACCTAATAGGCTAGTCTTTTGGGTTGGGCTCTCCTTTTGGAGTTAATACCTAACAAAGTTTCAGGTTCTGTTTAATTAATAGTAGAGAAGAATTTTTAGCCACACACTGACTTGGAGTAAAACCTTCAACTTCCTCAGCCATTAATTATGTATCCTATATACAAATATGTGCAGTTCTTCATCTTTTTTTGAATGACTGAATGACAAATGCTATTACTGTAAAGGCACTTTATTGTCAATTATGTTTGGTAATTTTTAGATAGTATTTGGTTGCAAGAACTTAACAGAATAAGAAAAATTGAATAAGATGATATAATTTTTTTGTGTCATGTTTAGTATGTATGACATTAAATAAAAATTTTTATGCTGTCCAATATTTATCATTCACAACTACTCAACAAGAAATTACATTTTTTCCCAAGTCATCTTATGCGTTTTATGTAATATCTACGATATTAATTAAAGGTATTTCAAAGTTTTCTAGAGGCTCCTTTTTTATTATACGTGATTTTATTTTTACCAAACGGTTTCACGTCTAATAAAAGTTTGTATGACGAGGATCATCTGCTTTTAATATATAATTAGTACTCGTGTCTTGTGTCCCATCAACATCCTCACAATTTTGAAATATATGTCTATTGCAACCTCCAAGTTTAAACTCATGTCATGTGATGTATGGCCCCACCCCACGAGTCCACGACTAATAAATAATAATGTGTTCTACGTCTACCTTGACGCCTGACATGGCCAATGCAATCTATAGCTTTTCTCTAATTAGGCTGTCATCGAGACATCGTGTATTAATATATCTAAGAGTGGGTGACCGCAGACGGTGCACAAAAAGATTCCATTCCCTTGTCAGGACTCATATGATCTATTATTATTACTATTATTATGAAATGCGATTGCGAGTAGGGATGCAATTGGCATATCATATTATTATGAAATGCGATTGCGAGTAGGGATGCAATTGGCATATCATTATAAGGTATCCGATCCACTTAATCCGTTAAAAATTCTATAGGGTTATGAGATGAGTTTAGAAAAAATTATTGCAATCATTTAGGATCACGGATCGGGTTCAGGTTATAGTTATGATCCTACAGGATCAACCCGATCCGATAAGATTGCTAAAAATAAAATATAATATTACTACATCAAAACTTGAAAATATCAATTTTTTATTATTTTTATAGTTCTATGATTGTATAATTTATTTTTTTGTCCAATTGAGAATGTCATGCTTTTTTATGATTAATAAGAAGCAATAATCTTATTTATGTATATATGTCAATCCTCAAGTAAGGTGAATTATTATATGTTGCATTCAAATAATTGATTGTCATACATCAAAAATCAATTGTTTAGCTAACTGACTTTTTTTTTTTTATGTGTAGTATTACCATCAAATGAAAAGAAATTGAAACAAATAAGAAAAATGAAGAATATATATCATGAAAACAAATAGGCAAATGATGGATAAAAAGAATGAAAAAGAAAAAAATTGTAAAGAGAAAATTGGATCAATGTGGCGGGATGAGTCGGGACCATAACCCTATAGGGACGAGTTTAGGTATTACACATAAGATCCTATAGGGTCGTGAAACGAGTTTGGGCAATCCTATAAAAACCTGGGTTGGGTTTGGGTTTTATATGACCTGTCCCAAACCCGTCCCGGTTGCATCTCCAACTACGAGTTCCTTTTTACTGCTTGTATTGAATCCGTATTTTCCTGTTGATTCTTCACACATGGCAAAGCATATTAGAATAATGTTGGAGAGGCTCATCCTAGCTAGTTATTCATAAAATTATTAGACCAAAGGATTGAAATAAGAATTACAATAGCCACATTAGAGGAGGAAATAGAATCACCAATATGGGCCATAATCTCAGAAGGACTCCTTAAATTTATATTTTAATTTAATTATCTAAGGCCACATATAGATGTATACATGTATATATCGTCATGTCATTATGTCAATTTTTCGGTATACGTGCATCCACAATCTGGATTGTCATATTCGATAATTATTAAATAGCTATTGGTTACAAAAGTTGAGAAATAACAGAATTAGATATATTAAAGCGTATTTAATGGATTTGATAAGATGGAATAAAACAGTTATATATATATATTTTATGAATTTATTCGCATATTTGTTTGGTACAAAATTCTTTCAATCTCTTTAGAATTCCTTAACATATTTCAAAATAAAATAAATACTCATACTTTTTTTTTGCCAATCTTTTACTAATGTCATGTTAATTGTATAGAAACAAAAAATAATAATTATTAATTATTTAATTTATTCTTTTATTTCTACATTATTCTGTTCGAAAATTTAAAAAAAGAAAAAATGAAAATAAAAGTAGGGATGTAATAATTGACATTAAACTTAATGGACAAATTAGAAAAACGATAACAACCAGTATTCAAGTTAAACTTTTTGGTCCTTTACATGCTTCAACAGTATATTCGTGTTTGGTTTTGTTTGACTATTCATTATTTATTATGGCAATTTTGTCCTTCTAACTTGTTGGAGAAGAAAGTGTTCCATGTTATACAAGGATTTTATTAAATCTAGCGTGAACGAAGAAAGATATATATCTATATATATATGTACGGATATTTTTACCCTGAGAATTTTATGGTGATTAGTATTAAGAAATCTTAATAGAATTGATGTCCTTATTGTTATCATCAATTATGGATATTAATTAAACAGTAAACCCACCATTAAATGTATAGACTTGAAAAATAATAGAATACCTTCCCTTTCACCCCCATCCCCTGCAAAACTTCCTACCTCTGTTAGTCCATTTTCATATTCCTCTCAGCACCGGCTATATCCACATGGACTCACGGACGGCGACAATACAACAGTCCCCAGGTGGCTGGAGCCTACATGGATATTCGCCGGCGGCATCTTCCACATGACTAACAAAACGGGCCATATTAAGTTGATATATACGATTTAAAGACCTATCATGAATTTTTAGTTGAGATGGAAAGACATTAGTTACTTTCAAAAGAATTAATTTTCTTTCCAACAAATAATAACATAATATTGAGGTATTATCACACTTGGTCAAAGCCCTATATAGCTAGTTTAATTAAGAACTTGCCACCATCATCACATCGGAGCTTTGACGGAAACAACCCCGACGCCGGGGCGTCATCCGGTGACAATACAACCATTAATTAAGTTGACAGCGATTCGGTGAAGACTGCGGCTGCGGCGGCGGCGGCATGGAAGATGCCTCTAACGAATATCCGGTGCAACGACAAACCCGATGACATTGGCGTAATCGCGGCCGGCAACTGTTCCAACGGCTGGTAAGTTGACCGCGATGGTGATGATGACTCCGGTGGCGGCATGGAAGACTCCTCCGACGAATACTTTAGTGTAGCCGCCTGTGAGTCCATGTGAGTTGCTTGTACCGAGGGTAATAATACCAGCAAGATCCACTCGGCAACTGATACGGACATCGAGGTATTGCGGAGGTCTAATCTCTAATATCTTATTATACAATTCATTTCCCTTACTCTTGTTCTTTCAAAACCACACCCAATAGAAAATCACAAATATACGTGAACTACCATTGAGAGAGTAAATGATATGTAGCCAAGCAAACATCTCAGTTCGACTGTCTGTAATACGAGGTACTATATTTAATAAAGGTTGGGATACCCCCAAAAAAGTAGACATCTCAGCAAAATTAATTTTTTCTCCATTGTTACGGTTATCATATTTTTTTTCTCTTAAATTTACTGGTCGTTAGGCATGATTTGTCTACAAACAAATATTACCAAGAAACTCAGCCTAAGAATAAGGAGAAGATATTACGCCAAGCGCGGGGGAATTTTCCATCAACACAAGAGAGCATGAAACACCGATTCTAGTTATAATTAATTACGCAAAACAACATGGTGGAGTGGCAGGAAATTAACATAAGAATAATACAAACCGAAACCTAAACGTAAACGAAAAAAGAAGATATGGAGCAAGGAAGGTTCCCCAGCATCATACTCCAATTCCCACCACCATCACCACCACTGATGACACCACCATAAGGAGAGGGAGAAATGGTGGGGTTAGCAAATATAACGTCATCACAAACCACATCAAGATTAAATGCAACGACCCAAATACTTCCGAACCCTAGCCACCGATGCGTGGAGAGAGTGACCTGAAAACTTATGGGTTCACCATCCATTAAGGTCCACCAAAGACCTTTTGTGAATTGGAAGTGTTCCTTAGCCTTGAGCGAAGTGGATCCAAAATTGACCTGTACGACGGCCATTTTCTTAGGTTTAACAACGAAATATGGGAGCGAGACGGTGATACCTCCGAAAGCTTGGTCATAATATAGCGATGCCCTGATGTGGGAGTGTTTGACCGCGACAATAGAACTTGGGTTCCTGAGATTAATAGTGAGATCCCAATCGATATGAGTAGAGTTAAAAGAGAAAAAAGAAGAAGCAGAATCAACCTCAACGGCAGGCACTGCCGTGGCATGCACTATGAGGAAGACTATGAGGAGGAAAAACATAGAACCAACGACTATGGTCAATAACAGTAGAAAAAGCATTGCAATCCGCTGGTATTTGTTTGGTTGGTTAGGAGAAGTGGGCATTTCTGCGGTGAAGGTGGCGATACCTAGGGAGCCAGGAGACAAGGTGGTGTTACTAACTGCTATGGGGTGCGGGAGGTTATATATCCTTTATGTATGTATGTATATATAGAGAGAAATTTAAGATTGATTTGATACTAAATGAATAGCTATTTTTATAATCATATCAAGACTCTTCACTCTGTTGTTGTTACATAGTGCTAGGAGCAACATACGTTGTCTTTTCTATCTCTACAAATAGAGCAATTTGTTAAAAATATAACAAAAATAACTATAAAAAATTTAATTATATATTAAATTAATCATTTTAAAATTTAGATAGTAAATTGAATTTTTGAGTGAAATTCAAATATTGCATTTAATATATAGCCTAAACTATATACGATCTCTATAGAAATGTCTATCAATAAATTATCCTTGAGGAATAAATTACGCACAAAAAATATAAATGTCAACAAGTTAATATCAAAAAGGAAAAAAAAATGTCATATGTATAACCTAGAAAATATGTGTATTTTTTATGAAAATTTTTATAATCTCGTTGTATTTTTTAAATATTATTTTTAACGTTTAAGACTCATATGAAATATAATACGTCGATTGCTAGGATACGGAAGTATTTTTGCATGGTTGAATCTGATTGATTCTGATAAAAAACGAAACGGATGAGGAGACATTATATGAGCATGGGGTGGGGTGTGTCGGGTTGTGATTGGGAATAAAAAAAACCAAAGGGAGGGCAAAGATGGGTCAACAATATCAGGTATTGTATGACCATGACAGGCTAGCATCTAATCGCTAAGAAGCATCATCGACATGTAACCGGAGTTACCGTTGTATCTTAAGAAATTAATATTGGTATGTTAAACATAAAGTATAAAATGGAGACATTTGTAATATATATTATTACAACTTTTTTAGTTGATTTTTATAACTTTAAACGAGTTTTTCATCATTTTCTTTTTGCCAATTAAATTTTAGCTTTAATGATTAAGTGAAAACTTAATAATTATTCAATATACTATAATTATTTAATATATATCATTACAACATGTTCTCTGTCTCATCTTATGATATAGACCTATGCATTTTTTTTTAAATATAGGTTTTAAAGGTACATTTGACCCCATTGTTCTAATTGTTTATATTTGTATATGCTACACCATTTGGAGTCCTGGTTGTTGAGCAGAAGAGTTGGCTTCAATATCTGATGTGTCATTGTTAATTAAAAATCATATCCAAAATTCATTGAAGACCCGATGAATACTATAAGGTGTTAAAAGTACATTTAAGCCTAGGCTGAATTATGAGAATACCTTGCTTAATTTATCCATTGTTCTCAATTGCCAAAGAACAATACAACAAGGGATGAGTTAATTTGAGGTTAGGGTTTTACTTCAAATGGGACCGTGGAATTAGAGAAGATAATGAAGATGATTTGGGCTTTGGTGGAAGTTTCGATGTAGTTAAAAAAGAGCATTTTTAGTTAGAATTTTTATTCCAATGCTACTGACATTTATTGTTAGGTTAATATTTAATTTAATTTGGTCTGAATTATTTGGGGTTGCATTGAGTGGCTTACATGTAGCATGAAAAATTTGAAAAAAAAAAATCACATCATATAAGAAGAAAAAGTTAACAAATGTAATAGATGTCCACAATTAAATACAATTTAATTGGCAACTTTTAATGAGACATTATATAATGCCTAAAAGATACCACTAGATGGGACCATATTCTAAACCCATCATAAAAATCATAAGTGTGACCTCTCACACATACCCACACCCACACACATATATGTATATATACATATCTCCCCTCCCTCCCTCCCTCCCTCCATGCCCTAATTGTATCTTGTGTAAAATTAAGAAATCATTAAGTCATTCAAAATAAAGCCATAACCTTTTGGCAGCTGATAACATCAAATATCCTAGGAAGCCAAACATCCACTTAGGAGTCCTAAAAATCAATTTTCTTACAGTTAATTAATGATGAAACGATTGAATTTTCTGGAACTTATCTCTATTGTTTTCTTCCCCACTATAAAATGAAAAATACTACGAATTCCCTTTTGTTGTTGATTCTATGCACATGGAAAAGCAGATTAGAATGTTGAAGATTCCCACTTTAGTTATTAAAAAAATTACTAGACTAAAATCCTTGAAATAAGAACCAGGCGATCATCGTCTCTGGAGGACTCCTAAAAATTTATATTTCAACTTCATTACACCCTCTGCTATTTTGTCATAATTTTATTTGGTAAGCATGTATCTTTATATGATTTTGCTTATTATATTCTATGATTTTTAAAAATCTTTCATTTCTAAAAGTTAGGAAAAAAGCAGGTTCATTAAAAATAGAATAATCATTCCATGTTTATAAGCTTATTTATACATTTTGTTGGTAGAATTCTATTTCACGAAATTATTGCAATTCCTTTATAATTCCCTGGTCTTATGCAACATATTTTCAAATCTAACTATATATTAGACACTAATACAATAGTCAAATCAAGTGTAAAGTAAATATTCATACTTATTAGGGTTGCCTGGCTTTTTAGTATCATAAACATATAAACCAATTAATACTTATTCCTTTTTCGATATTTTCTTTTATTCCTTTATTCCATTTTATATAACAAAATTGCCAGTATAAAATAGTAAAATGAAAAAAACAGTAAGGATGGAATAGACATTGTATCTAATGGACCAATAGACAATGAAACCGAGAGTTTTGAAGAAAAACCGATAAGTGTTTAATATATATTTATATATGTGTGTGTGTGTGTGTGTTTATATATTTGTGAATGATAGTAACTTTGCTTCAACCTTACATGTTCCTAGAAAAACAAACAGATTCCTTGGATTTGAGGCATAATATTGTTATTATGATATGTGATTCAAGGGCATTAATGGTGAGGAAAAAAAACAAACAAACCAAATTGAATAAATAATGCTGAATCATGAATATTTTCTCTTTAAATTTATATAGTGAGCAAATTAGTTGTCAAAAACTTCTTAATTGTGTTGATATTGGTTTCATGAACCTCTTATATAGAGTAAAAATATTATTATTATCAAGTAAATTTAGTTTTTATGATAGGACACCTGTAAATTGTCTTTAAAAAATGAACATTAATTAAATTTGGAAGCAAATTGAAAATTTACATTTTGGGGGAAAGATTAAATTAATTATTGCGGTGTTATTGAACATAATAATGGCTTGATTTAATTAGTTCAAAGAAAGAATTGTATGCATGCACCTTATCTATACGCTACATTTTGTTAGAGGTTGTTGCTCGGGTAATTTTCTCACTCCACCTCAAATACATCCAACTTTCCCAAAGCCAGATACATGCTTTATATCCAAGGTATTATAAAAAAAAAATCATTTATATAAATTGATTTTTCTTGTGAAATTATAAGTACTATATTAAATATTGCATGAAAGCTCACACAAACATTCTAATATTATGCACTCTCTTATTCTAGAACCTCCTTAATGATATATATATATATATGTGTGTGTGTGTGTGTGTGTGTTTTAAAACTAACCCAACTTTCTAGAAAATTCTATAATCCCGTCATTATCCAAATAGCTCACACCACCCAACTGCAATCGAACCATTAAAATAGTTTCGATTAACCACTTAACTCTTTCCATTTTCACACCATCACAGTTTAAGAAAAAAATAATTTCAACTTCCCATAAAAGGTATATTAGAATTATTGCTTACTTTAAAAAAAAAACAAATTAATAGTATTTTCCTATTAACATTTCAATATGAGTTTATAAAATAGGCCTCACACTAAAATATATTTTAGAATAAAGATGAAAGAAGAAAAGTAAGTAAAGTATAGGGCAATGAGAGAGTGAGGAGTGCTGGCCGTGAGGGAGAGGGGAGGGAAAGAGATTAAAAAATAATTTTAAAAGAGAAAAGCAAACAAAGTATAAGAAAAGTTTAGTATAAGTAGTATTGGAAATGAAAATGTAAAAAATAGGTGTGTAAGTTATAAGAAGTAGGTTGTAAGAAAAAGTAGAGATAGATAAATAGCAATGAATTGTAATGAATAGTGGATAACACAATTAAATTACCAATAGTGATAAAAATACGCGTAATTAAGCTATATGTGACGTTTTTATAAGCCGTAAAAATTGCATATGACGTTTTTATGAATTCTTATCACATTATGAGTCTAAATTGTTTATCAGAATATTTTGCTTCATTTTAGGTGTTGATGCCCTCATTTGAAAACTGATCCTGTACGAGTTCAAAATAACCGAAATTTTAGCAAATATGATCTTTTTTGGATATAAAATTTATCTAGACAATGAGCATATAAGTCAGCACATATTTTGTATTATTCTAGTTTATTATGTTTTCTTTATTAGCTAAGATATGTTTCTAATTTATTCTAGTTGATATTTTGATTTATTGTATAGTTGACTATCCTAAAATAGTCATATATGCCCTATATTTATACCCTTGAGATATATGAAAAATTCATTTAGCCAAAATAACAATTTGGTATCAAAGCATTAGGCAACAATATTCGCCACAGTATTTTTTTTCCGAGGGTTGAATCCCTAAGCTATCATTCCTCCCTTCTTTCTTCCGACACCATGTTTGAGGCCGCAACACTTGCTATACAAAAGAACCACTCTCGTTTCTACACTCACTAT
The DNA here is from genome assembly GCA_024138025.1 of Combretum micranthum. Lineage (NCBI taxonomy): Eukaryota > Viridiplantae > Streptophyta > Magnoliopsida > Myrtales > Combretaceae > Combretum > Combretum micranthum. The sequence continues at coordinate 548,075 of JAMXBD010000375.1, forward strand.
AATGGCACTAGGCATACCAAAGATGTTTGCTGGAAGAAGCATGGGTATCCAGAGTGGTAAAAACTCAAGCAAGCTAAAAGGAAAAATAAGAAATCTGCTCAGGTTACTCTAATAGATTCCTCTCCATCTTCTGCTTCCCATGTAACTTAAGTGTCTTATGAGGAAGCCAATTCTGGTTTGGCCTTTATTTTTGCTGCCACTAATAATTAGGTTATTGATTCATTGGCAGTTGATCACATGACTAGTAGTTCTTCCTTGCTTGACATTCTAATTCCCTCATCTGTTAAATCTGTTCAGGTTGCTAATGGGACTCCTATGCTAATTTCAGGGTTGGGAATGTCTCATTCTCTTCCACACTTTCCATTACTTTTGTCCTTCTTGCACCTAGCCTCTCTAATAATCTTCACTCCATTAGTAAGATTACTAAAAATCTTAATTGTTTTGTAACCTTTCATTCTATCCATTGTGTGTTTCAGGACAATCTTACAAATATGACGATTGGCATTGGTAATTAAGGAAAGCGAGGGTCTCTACTACTTGGAAGGGGAAAGGGAGTAGGAAAAAAAATCAGATCGTATTTTTCAAGTAACAAGAGAAATGTCTTATAGAGAAAAAATTATGGCATTGTTGTTTAGGTTACCCATCTTTTCCTTATTTAGAAAGTTTGTTTCCTCATTTATTACGAAAAATTCCAGTTTCTAGTTTACAATGTGAATAATGCATTTATGTTAAAAATCATCATGTGACTTTCAAAATAAGTCTCAATAAAAGTCTTGTTCCTTTTGTCTGTGTCTTTACAAATGTTTAGTGTCCTTTTTTCTAGTCCTTCTGCTTTAGGTCACAAATATCTTGTAGGCATGATTGAAATTAGCTTGTGGTATCCAAAATTTACCTCTTTTGATCTAATTGGAAACTTTGATGCTGACTATACTGGATGCAAAGTAGATCGGAAAAACACAAGCGGTACATGCCACTTTCTTAGAAATTCCCTAATATCTTGACACTTAAAGAAACAAAATGCGATTGCATTTTCAATTGTTGAAGCTGAGTATATAGCTGTTGGTAATTGTTGTGCACAAGGTTTATAGATGAAGCATACATTGCTTCATTATGGTTTACTAATCGGGTCATATAACTCTGGAATATAGAAGTTGATATCATAACATGTGAACCTGAATTAACCTCAGTGAAGGATGCAGCTTAGATTCTCGACCTTAGTAGGGATGCAGCTCGGATGGAAAGAGAAAACTATGCTGCTTTTGCATGACCTAAAAACATAAATATTGTCACTCTCCTTGCTCATCTGCAATGGAAGTACGGTAGGCAAGCGTTGATTAAAGATTTTTGGTTAAGGCTTGCTAGGTTGAAGCCTTAGACCAGTATGCTCCCAAGCCTAGTATTGGTGCACATAAAGCCCACTCCATGAAGGCCTCAAGGGGAAATAACATCATAACCTTGACAAGAAGCTCCTAAAAGACCTTGATTCTCCCAAGAAAACTATGCCCCTAACTTCAGTCATGGCCCTTAGAACAGAGGCCTACAGTGATGAGGTAATGTTAGTTAGAACCTCTAACTTCAACCATGGCGACCCGATATTTGGATCTCTCTGGCAATCTACACTTCTTCGGCTACCCTCTATACACAACATATCCATATTGTAGTCCTAGTACAATTGCATTCCACTCCCGATACAATTGTGCCTTGTGGATTGGACTACCTAACAGTCCAAGGGGAATCCGCTACATATAAAGAAAATTTTTTGTGGTCCCCCTTAGATTTTGTTATGACCTCCTCTTATAAGGAACCTTTAGAGTTCTCTAAGATAAATAAGCTCTTTATAATACCTGAGACTATCGGTGCTTTCATTCTTAAGCACCTCAAAGGGACCCACAATTAACTTAACATTGGAGTGGTCATGCCAGACAATCCTCGGCACACCACTAACCTAGTTTTTGTGTTTGTAGGTTCATGGTGCTCTCGTACCCTCCTTCCACTAAGGAAGAGAAACTCTATCGGTGAATTCAGCACCTGCGACACAATTGATTAATCTTGTTCATTTAAAAAATGTATATAATATCATCCGATTCTTTTCATCCTTTTGTTTTAATCTTTTTTCCAATTCCAATGTTGCAAATATTAGTGGCTTGAAAATTATGCGTTATTTACTTTGACCACCGGAAAGCAAAGGGAATACCATATGTGTCCATATACCATCACAATCAAGGAAGTAGGGGGAGTATATTTTATTGATGTACCAAGAAGAATAAGGATAATGAGCATAACGCCTTATGTCTCCTAGCTTAGTTACCTAGCAAGTAGCAAGCGAAGATAATATAATAGAGATGGCTTGGGTGGTATATTTGGTGCCTACGTTTGCACTTGCTATGTTTTAGTCTTACTAGCATGTGTCTCTGTAATGAAGCATTTAAACCTCCAATGTTTATGAATCGTATTTTTAAACCATATTATACTAATTTTTTTCTTTTGATAACTTATTTAACAAGTTTTATAATTAGAGGAAAATTTACATAAAATCTAAGAAGTTCCATTTAATTTTTTTTTAAAATATAATTTAGTCATATGAAAAAAAAAATTATTTTTGAAAACAAAATAATTATGTAGAAGTTTGTAACACGTTTATCAATTATGGATAATCATGTTTATCATTTTTACCTTGATCTATATTAATATATGGAGGAATTACTAATTACGAATGTTTTTCTTAAGGTTAATTTCTACAAGTGTTTTTTAGTTAAGACTTAACAAACACAACCATTCTATTGTCCAATCAAACAAATATCCACTTCAAAAAAGTAATGATTGTTTCATAAATTAAAATTGAATAAATTTGGAGTTTTAGCGTATTTTATTTAAGCAAACACAAGATAGATTGTTATACCTTTTAAGTTTCTGGTGTGATATATATTCTATATGCCAATTCCGTAGGCAACTTTGCCACTACTTTTAAACCAGATATTTAGCAAGCGTTGAATCACATCGGTGTTTGATGATTTTCCATTTCCTTTACTTTAGATTTTCTTTTAATATATTTATTTTTAATATCCGCGTAAGCGCAAAGGAGATATCGTTTGATGGGGAAGACATTGTGTGAAGAGAGGACGCGGTGTTCGTAACATTGTGTAGAATTTGCCTTGTTGTCGTATAGTGCTATGGCAAAAAATGTAGTTTGTATTGATCTTTAAATGGCTCATGAAGGGGAAAAAAAAAAAAAAGTATAGATAGGTACGCGGTTCCTTCTTAGTAAAATATATTTCACGAGGTAAATCCTTATTTGTTGTATATACAAAACAAAATTTAGCGATTAAATTTCCATTAAAGTTATCATAACTAGCCTCGAATCCCTTTTATTCCTTGTTACACGTATATCATGCCTGTTTTTTTCTGGTTAGTAGTTAATGAAGCCTCAATAGATACGACAAAAGTGTCAAATGGTAGCAAATCTATGGTATCTAGAGCTTGAGGGATGATTTCTTTATCAGAATATATAAATTGATGATGTAGATTGACATAAATCTCAAACACCTGTCAATAATTATTAATTGAATTCAATTCGTTTACAATTGAGTCGATCTCGAGTTTGAGCTACTTGAATAGCTACCGAACTTGAGTATAAGTTTTAAAATACTCGATTTGTTGAGATCGCGAGTTTAATCGAGCTTAATTGAGTATTGAGTCGAGTTTTATTTATCAAATATTAAATACACTTGTAGTTAAATTAATATTTAAAAAAATAATTGAGCTTAATCAAATAGAGTTCAAGTTTATCAAGTATTAAATAGAGCTAAATTTGAGTTTAAAAGTCAAAACTCAATCAAGTTTGAGTTTCAAGTTTTTTATTTGAGTTGAGTTTGAGCTTGGTACTATAGTGACTCAGTTCGACTCATTTACAGCTTTATTAATAAGTCACAAACCTAAAAAGGAAGAAGAAGGATCATGGAACTTTCCCAACTTCAAAAAAGTAGCTATTTGCCTTTTTAGTCTTTTATATTGCTGTGGAACGGAAATAATATAATAATAATAAAGGAAAAATGAATTCCTTTGCATACGTTGCAGTTGAGGATTATTTATTAGTTTAACATTCGGTCATCTCACTGAAAATAGCAGATACCTTATTTAGCATATTATCATTATTATTATACGATGTGCTAATGCTGGTCCCGTGGCTTTCGTGTCCGAACGCGTAGATAATATGAAGAAAGATTCCACTAAACGACTGATCACGTTCTTAATTTGTATGGAAGTGGATGTTACTAGATTATTTTTCCTACAGGTTTCTAAAAGTTTGACCTCTTAGGATAATGCTACGTATACAGATGCAGATCATAAGAGGAAAATTAAAAAAATTAAAAAAAGAAAGATGATGTTGTAATAATAATATCACACGATATTTTTAAGAATTCATATAATTTTAACTAATAATTTATAATATTGGAAAATTTCATGTAAAATAAATAATTTAGGCATTCATCTAATTATGTATATATAAGTGTGTGTATTTCTTTTTTCGTTTGTGAATAATTGAATGACAAATGCTATAACTGTATGGCACTTTAATTATGTTTGGTATCATCTTGTGGTCTTTAACTATCTGTTTGAGTTGTCTGATTTTTATTTTTATTTATATGTATATTTCATCTGTATCTAATATGTATTTTGATTTATTTATAAATAAAAAAAGAATATATTTTATTTATATATATTTCTTAATAAATAATTAGTTTAAAAATAATATACTAAAATGATTAAAATAAACCATCTCAAAGGTACAAGCAACTAAATATTATATTCTCCAAATGTTTCGTTTTATATTCTACGATATTAGAGGTATTTTGAAGCTTTCTAGATGCTCCTTATTATACGTGATCTCACCAAACAGCATTAGAATAAGGATCGGTTTCTTTTAAATTAGTAGTTGTCATTGAGAAATAGAATATTTTTAAAATTGATTTCCATGTCTCTGAAACTTCGATGGCCCCACGACTATAACTGTTCTGCTTTGACGGCCAATTACTGTAGCCTTCTGACTAGGTTGTCATTGTGTATCTTAGGCTGTGTCATTAATTAGTGCATGAAGATTCCATTCTCTTGTCAGGAGTTATATGTATTGTTCTTCTATAAATAATAATAATAATAATAACCATTGAGAACTCCGAACTCTGCTATCATTAAACTAAGCTAATGATGCAAAGTCATGCTAATTCGCTTGAGAACTTGAAGGTATAAATGAACAATGTTGTTGACATGCGTAGGAAGAGAGTTCGAAAAGAGGTAAATGCTATCATGCTGAGGATTAGAAGAGAGTTGCAGAGGAAAGAGGAAGAAGAAAAAAAATAAAAGAGAGCAAGAAAAGGTAACGGTAGGCACAAATTAGTTTGGCTCGATTTTTCTTAAAATCAAACCAAACCGTAATTTATGATTTGATTTTTTTTTTTTCATCCCAAACCAAACCTTATATAATGATTTGGTTTGGATTAGAAATTTTTTAAATCATTAAATAATAGTTTGGTTAGGTTTGAATTACAAATTAAGTCAAAATTCTAACAATATTAGGAGTAGAAATGATTACGTTTGGATTAAATTGGATTCAATTCTGGGATAGGAATGATTGCACATCTTGAGATGAATGAAGAAGTTGTGAAGAAGGAGATGTGAGAGGAGATGAATAGAGATGATGATGAGAGATTGAAGCCTTATGTTGAAGAGCCACCTGATCTAGAACTGAAAGAATTGCTAGATCATTTGGAATATGCTTTTCTTGAAGAAGATTTCACCTATCATTATATCTTCCAAACTAGATAATGGATAGAAGGAAAAGTTGTTTAAAGTTCTGAAAGAACACAAGAGGGCAATAGCTTGGAAAATTGCTCATATTAAGGGTATAATCCCCTCATACTACACATAGAAATTTTTTATGGAGGATGATTTCAAACCAATAGTGTAGCTACAGAGACAATTAAACCCAAACATGAAAGAAGTTTTGAAGAAAGAGGTAGTGAAGTTGTTGGATGCTGGAATTATTTATCTAATTTCTAATACCGCTTGGGTGAATCTAACTCAAATGGTTCTAAAGAAGGGTGGGATGACTAGTGTCCCTAATGATAGGAATGAACTGATGCTTATATGCACTATTATTGGTTGGCGAGTGTGCATAGATTATCAAAAACTTAACGGTGCTACTAGGAAAGATAATTTTTCCTTGCCTTTTATTGATCAAATGCTCAGGAGGTTGTATAGTCATGATAGTTACCTACGCAATGGAATGTCTGCTAACTTCTAAATCTCCATAACTCCTAAAGACCAAGAAAAGATCAATTTCACATGCCCTTATGGAACATTTTCCTATAGAAGAAAGCCTTTTGTAATGCTCCAACAACTTCTCAAAGGTGCTTGATGGCGATTTTTGATGAGTATATCAAAGATATCATGAGGTGTTCATGGATGATTTTTTTTATTTTTAGGGATTCTTTTGATAGGTGTCTCCAAAACCTCAGTAAAGTTCTTCAAAGATGCGAGGACACGCACTTGGTTTTAAGCCAGGAGAAATGCCACTTTATGGTCCAGGAGGGAATAGTTCTTGATCACAAAATTTCTTAGCCATGTTAGCTTCTACAAAAGATTTATCAACGATTTTTCAAAAAGAGCCTGGCCCTTGACTAAGCTTCAGGAGAAAGATGCACCATTCGAATTCGATGAGGGGTGTTTGAATGCTTTTAATCTTTTGAAAGATAAGCTTGCATAAGCTTTGATCATGGTTACACTTAGTTGGAGTTTACCCTTTGAACTTATGTGTGATGCCAGTGGTTCAGCTGTTGGAGTTGTTCTAAGACAATAGAGATATCACCATTTCCAGCCCATCTATTACGTTAACAAGACCCTGACAACTGCAAAGCAAATTATACCACAACTGAAAAGGAGCTATTAGCGTCATTTTTTTCTTTTGACAAATGTAATACACAGAAAAATAAGATAAAATGAAGATAAATGGGTCATGATATATATATATATATATATATATAAGCTTATATCAAAGCCACAAAAAAGTTAAGTTTAGCTAATTTTGTTTTGGGAAAGAATTGTGAAAATGAAATAGCCATGAATTCCTTAAATTATATATTAATGTGTTATTGAAATGAAATATATATAAATGTGTGTGCTTGGTTAATATAGTTAGTGAATGTGTTAGACATGTGTTACTTTGTATGTGTATAGTATTATGAAATTAATGTTATTGTTTGATATGTGTAAATGTGCATATAGTGTAATGAATATGTGTGTCTTTTTCAAATTATTATGCATGTGGTATGTTTAGAATTTAGTAAGTTTATTTTTGAATTGCTTAGAATTATGACAGAATTTTGGTTAACTTGAAAACGCCTTTTTATGCCTAAATACAACTCAAATGCATTTGAAGTTTGCCCAAATTAATTCTAGGACAAATATACCCCTAATGGCTAAGTTTGGATGAGATTTGACTTTGTTTAGACATGTTTTTGACCTCTTTTTGGGTAGACCTATTTTCATACGAATTTTCACTTCATTTCTTTCTTTCTTTCTTTCTTCTTTTTTCATCCCAAAATCTTAAACCCTAAGCCAAGATTTATTACAAGCTTTAGGATTTGAACATCATTCCAAGCCAAGATTTAGTCATGTGAGTTTAATGCAAACTTTATCTTTTATTTTATGTTCTATATTGTGTTGTTTGTAAAAGTTAGAATAGAAATGATTTTGATGTGATAATTGGTGTGGGATTGATTTGGTGCATTGATGGTAGTTTGAATGAGATTATGTGGCTAATGGAGTGGTAATTTATATCTTATAGGAGTGTTGAGGTGAGGGGATAATGTTTTGGGAGATTGAAGGATTGAGTATTTGAGATGTGAATTGGAAGTGTGATTAGTGTTATGATGATTAGAAGTAGAATTCATGTTGTTAGGATAGTGTTTGGATCCTATAACAAGCTTTGGAAGTTTGAATTTAGTTTGGAGAATTTTTGAAAAATGAACAAGTTGTAATAAAACAGGGGAAATCAAAAATATTTTCGTATAGGCTAAAATTTGAACGTACGCCGGCATCTGGGGCTTCTAAGTCGCTGGCCTATAGGCGGTGTTAGAAGCCAACAGAATCAAATTTCTTAAGGCCGATTGAATGCCGCCGGCTTTCACTGGAAAAGTCAGTCGGCGTTCATTCTTTCACATTGTATGCCGGCTACTGGGAATCAAACCCGTCGGCTTATAGTGAGAGGCTGCCAGCATATCCATGTACTCGGCCGGTTTGCACCTCTCTGGACGTTTTGAAAAATTTTGGATTTGCATTCTACACCGGCTCAAAGCTGCCGGCGTAGAATGAAGGCAGCCGGCGTACCCTTAAGCGCTGCCAGTGTTGGCAATGTTGATTTTCATAGTGTTCAACACCGGCTCAAAGCCGGCGGCTTTGAGTGCCGGCGTATCTCCTGCGATTTTGAATTTTAAAAACTTTCTTCAAAATTTTCCAAAGTTTGATATATGATCAATTACGTATTTGTTAAGTATTCTATGATATAATAGGATGTTTAAATGCTTTATTATGACTTTGTATTAATTTATTTGAATTTCTTTGATTTATTGTATTTTCAATTAGTTAATTAGTACTTAGGTTAAATGTGAAATTTAATATTGATTTAAACAGTAATAGATCCTCGCCCAGTCAACCCCGTTAATTCTCGAGCTATCTCAGGTACGCAGTAACTTGCTTATTTCTTTGCTAGGATAGGCATCGAAATCAAGCTACTTTAAATTAAGAAAATCCTATTGATATATGAGTGTTGATTGTCTTTGTTTGCCGTTGAATCTTAGTCGGAGAGCAGCACCTTGCTCAGATTGGGGGCAGGGTACTTTCTTGTTAATGGATAGAATTGTTTAGGAGATATGAGTATCCGAGCTGCTCATATCAACCCCCTGAGCGTCGTGATACGTTACTCAGGATCCCCAAGTATTACAGGCTACGCTGGAAGGTGGGGTTGCCTAGTTTGTATGAATAGTAGGGACCACTCAGGGAGGTGGACGTAATACTAAATCCTTGTTGTCCGGAGTTTGAATACTTCCATGTTGTTTTACTAATTAAAGACTTAATAATAAACAAGTGATTGTTGCATAATGCATTTAGCCTAAGATTGTGTGATCCACTTCGCATTTTGTATTCGTTACTTGTGTACTGGGCCTTTGGCTCATATTTTATCTATTTCAGGTGAGATTTCCGATGAGTTCTATACGAGTATGGAGTACGGAACCGACTTTGAAGATTTTCTTGATGGGTTGGAGGATTAGAGATGACCATGGACTCAATGGATCCCTATGAATGTAATAGAATAGATGTGATTCTTTTTTGTTGATGATGTAATTATAGTGTTAGTTGAGTTGTGTTTTGAGGATTTTTGCTAAGGCTTGTAAGAAGCCTTTGGATGTAGTATATATGTATATATGTATGTGTTTAGCTATTTAGAAGTTAAGTTGTACTCCTTTGCAAAATGTGTTGGTAGTGTAGTAGTATAGTTTTGTTTAAGGTTAGAAAAAAAAAAAAAACTATGTCTCCTATTGTATATCATCTTTATGGAATTAGATAAACAATTACTCAAACAAATCCTTCAGGCAACCTTACATATAATCTTAGGGGTTATATGTGGTCGGGGAACCGTTATCTCCTATTTCAAATATAGGGGTGATAGCGGGTCCTTACAGAAAATTTGGAACTTTAGTAATTTTCTACAGATGCAACATCGCCTTTTAGAGGGAGTACGCTGCCAACGTAGAGACCAGTGTAGGATGTCCACAGTGACAAATTTTCATATGCTGGAGTCAAACACTAGAGTGTGTGTGTGTGTGTGTATGTGTTCGTCAACGTTGATTTGGATAAGAAGTGTTATTATTTAAAGCCAGAGTCGAACGCCGTCGGTGTTGCCTTAGGTTTTGTCGACGTATGACGTTCTGAACGACATGAAGGATTTTTGTTGTACGCCGAATACCGCCTCCTGGGGATCCTATGCCACTGGCATAGGAATTTAATTTGCCGGCGTAGGAGTAAAATTCTATATATACGCAAGCGGTTGATAGATTTCGATAGATTTTGTTTCCTCGTTCTTTCTTCTTTCCTCCAGAGTGTTTGGGGTCTATTCTTCGTGCTTTGGGTCTTATGAGGCTTAAGATTGATTCTGGTAAGTGTTATAACCATCTATAACATGTTTTCTATGGATCTAAGCATGATTCTTAGGGTTTTATAGATGGTCTTGAAGGATTTGTGAGAGAAAAACCCTAGCTTTGGTTGGAATCTGAGTTTGTGAATGCGAGTTGGGTTTTAATGATCCAAATCAGTAATTTTCGTCTTTTCATTGATGGATTTTAATCAATGTATGATAGGATGATCCTTATACGTTCTTTATGTTATGTAATAAAGGGTTTGTGGAGAAATATTTAATAATTTGTGGAGTTTGATCGGAGTACTCGTGTTAGGTTAGAGTTTTTGGAGAATTCATGTCTGTTAAGATATATTGATAACGTGTTTATATCTGTTAATGTATGATATGTTGTAATAGGATATTTAGAGTTTGTGGAATTGTTATTGGTGTTGATATAAGAGTTTGTGGAGTTCGGGTTATCTTCGTTGTTGTTGATATCAGATTTGAGAATTTGAGTTGTATTCCTAAATTTGAGAAAGGTACGATCAATCCCTGCTTATTGTTTTTGCTTGTAAGATTAGTATTGGTTGATTGGTTGTAGGGATAAAACTTTATAATAAACTTAATTCTGTTCGACTTAATAATTATCTGCTTGGTTGTGCTTGGCTATGACCAGTAAAGACTTGGCAGACAATGATACTGGTGAAGCACCCTGATGATCTTAGTATGAGGTTGTCCCTAGTGGATTCGTGCTTTGATGATTCTGATAGAAATAGGGGGAAACGAGGATGTTTGGGGAGTACTCACTCATCCATATATGTATATAATTACCATATTTTCAAAGAGTTAGTTGTTTTTAAAGAAGAGTCTGAGTTACTTCGAGTTCAGGCCTAGAGTATACATAGTTCTGAACTGTGTTGATTTGCTGACTATAAAAAGATAATAAACTGATTGCTTGCATTAGACTAATTGCATTTGATAAATATACCTTTTGCACGATTGGAGTTATCGTACTGGGCTTCATAGCTCACTTTTTAAAATTTCAGGTACAGGTGATGAAGACATTATATATGATCTTTCGAGTTATGATATGATTTTTAATTAGAGGGATGGCGATAGTGGACCTGACTATCCAGCTGAGAGTTAGACTAGTTGATTACAGGTTCATGGAAGAAAAGAAGTATCTAGATATATTGAAGACTTAATTTTTCTATATTTTATGTTTTATGAACAGTTATTGGATCATTTGTCGTTGGAAGACTAAGTTGTAAATGAAGAATTTCTCTTGTAGACAATTTCAATTGTTATGTTGAATTGTTGGCTTGTGGTTATGCTAACTAGGATGTTTGTATGTTAAACAGGAATGTTATGAAGTATGTTTGTGTTTTCAGGTTATATAGGTTGTGTTGATTATCCTATGAGATACCCTATGTGTGCGTTTACAGGTGATATTTGTAAATTTGTGGATGTTAGAGCCTTAGCATGTCCTATAAAAGAGAGGACATGTGGCGGGTTATAATGCCTTTTTTTAGGGTGTTATAACAAATTTTAGTCATATCTTATCTTTTCTAAAGTCATTATTTATACTAATCATTCAGCTTTAAAATACTTGCATGCAAAAACTGGTGCTAAGTCATGTTTGACCTGCTGGATTTTACTGCATCAAGAGTTTTACTCAGAAATATGGATAAGAAGGGTTGTGAGAATCTAGATGTGGATCATTTATCTAGACTTGATAACCTACTTTTTGACTAAGTAAAAGAAGATGATAGTAATGATGCCTTTCCTAAGAAAGGCTTTATTCTATTTGCACTGAAGAAAATGAACTTGAGCCTCGTCTTCTAAACATAGCTAATTATTTGGTCGATAAGAAGCTCCCCACAAAATTCAACTACAATAAAAGGAAAAAGCTCTTTTCAGATTTAAAACACTATTTTTGGAAAGACCCATTTCTTTTTTGAATCTGCTTTGACTAAATAATTAGACAATGTGTCTCACATGAAGAAGGCTGAAAAATTTTGTACCACTGTCATAATAGACCAACGAGTGATCATTATAGTGTAAATAGGATAGCTCACAAGGTTTTGAAATTAGGGTTCTATTGGTCCTCAATTTTCAAATATGCTAAATCAGTGGTTGCAAACTGTAGCAGTTGTCAAAGGATAGGAAACGTTTCAAAAAGGGATGAAATGCCCAAAAAATTTATTTTAGGATGTGAAATCCTTGATGTTTGGGGTATTGACTCTTTGGGACCATTTCCTAATTCCTTTGGGAACAAGTATATCTTAATGGTAGTCTATTATGTCTCAAAATGGGTGGAAGCTTAAGCTTCACCTATTAATGATGCTAGAATTGTTACAAGATTTTTGAAAAAACTATTTGGAAGATTTGGATGCCCACAAGCTTTAATCAACAATTGGAGTACCCATTTTTATAATGCATAGATTGAAATGTTTTAAAATGATATGGAGTACACCATAGGGTATCCACCCTTTATGATCCACAAACGAATGGGTAAGTTGGGGTCTCTAATAGAGAACTCAAACAAATCTTAGTAAAAATAGTTGCAACCATTAAAAAAGATTGTTCAAAGAAATTGGATGATGCACTTTAGGCCTATAAAACCGCTTTTAAAACATCCCTTGGAACAACCCCATATATATTGGTTTATGGGAAAGGATGCCACTTACTAGTGGAAATTGAGCATAAAGCATATTAGGCTATCAAGTTATTAAACTAGGATCTCATAACCATTGGCAAATATAGGTTCTCTCAATTAAATGAGTTGGATGAATTGCATTTAAAAACATATGAGAAAAATAGAGTGTACAATGCAAAAGGTTAAGAAATGGCATGACGCAAAGATCAAGCAGCCACACTAGTTTGAAGAGGGAGATTTGGTTTTATTTTTCAATTCCAGGTTGAAACTTTTCCCTAGAAAGCTTAAGTCAAGATCATTAAGCCCGTTCAAAGTCAAAAAGGTCTTTCCCTATGGTGCTGTAGAGGTTGAAGAATCTGATAATGAGACATTTAAATTTAATGAGCAAAGACTTAAACTCTATCAAGGACCATCACAAGATTTGGGAAAGATGGAGGAGTTGCACTTGATGAAAGCTCAATGAGCTCTCGAAGGAAGTTTTTATCGAGCTAAAGATATTAAACAAGTGCTTAATGGGAGGCAACCCATTTCTAACTTTCTCTCTAACTTGTTCTTTGTGAATAAATAAGTTTTAGGAAAAAAGCAGATTCTTTGATCATAGGGTGATGATTTGGACCTAATGGAATCAATGCTTAAGGTCGCAATTAGAGACACAAAGGAAGCTGCACACAAAAGTTTAAAAAGAGATTGAATCCACCTATCAATTTTAGGAGCATTTCAACCCATAACCCAATTATCATGGCTTTAATTCTTTTGTCCAATTTTTGAGTTGCGTCTCCAATAGAGTTAGCAGCTATTACTGATGTTTTGCCTTATCTTCCATAGTCTTTAAACAGCTTTAATCAAGCAATAAACTAAGCCTAAGCCTAAGCCTCTAGAATACTTCAACCCACGATTCAAAATAGAAAAGTGTTCTTAAAACTTTTAACTTAAAACCTTGCTTATTGTTGATGATAGTTCTCGTTTGTTTATAATCTTTTAAAAGATTGAGGATAATGTTTATTTTAAGTATCAGGGAATGGAATTAAGCAAGAACGGTTGAAAATAACAAAAGTCTGTCAATAATAGAGTATTTGGGCTTTAAATGATCATATTTCTCCACAAATCATAAGAAAATAACGAAATGGCTAAAATTTGACCATAATTTTTTTAAATTCGAAAAAAAATCACCAAATAACTCAATTGGAGTAATAATGATCACATATTGAGTTAGCTTTACTATGTGTAAATCACCTTACAATATCCATATAGAGTAGTTTTACTTGTTATTTAATCTAGAAAGCTAGAGTTGGAATTAGCTTAAAATCCCTAGTAATGCAAATTAATTGATTTTTGAAAGCTTAAACAATCTATTTGTTTTTCATTCCAGTCATTTTGAAAGCTTTATAGTCTCTAATGAAGGTTTAAATAATGTTTATAACTTGATGATTTTTTGTTATGCTTTATCTAAAAATTAAAACTAAAAATGAAAATGATCATGCGGTTATGGTTGAAATAGGCAGAGATTGGTTCTTTAGAAGAGCAATTTATTGACCCCTCTTTCAATTTCAAATAAGCCATGAATATTTAAAAACAAAAAAAGGCAAAAAGATGTAGGTAAAAACCCCTCTAGAGGAAAAAGTAAAGATGAAGGCAAAAACCTTCCCCTCTGTAACTTTGAAGTATATAAATAATTAATAAAAAATGAAATGAAAGCACAAATAAGGAAAGAAATTCAAGGGATGAACTGATATACATACCTTCAGTTTTTACTACGATGCTTACAGAGATGATTAAGGGATTACATACTTATTTGTGTAAGGAGATAAAATTGATTGAGTTCCTCTTACTTTGTTTGATCTTTTGAGTAATTTTTGCTTTAGCATTCTTAATTAAATAATAAGGGTAAAAGCTAATCTACTTAGACAAGTTTAGTGATTTTAGTAAAAGTAACTTTGTCACAAGTTTAGTGAGAATTGAATGAAGTTATATAGTATTGAGTTACACAGGTGGTTGAGCTTATTTGAGTGAGAACTTTAAGTTCTACTTGGTCCAATTCCATTCATAATTTATTTTCCTATTCAAGAAACTTTGCCTGATTGTGCTAAATTGATGTTTTGCTTGAAGACAAGCAAAGGCTTAAGTGTAAGAGAATTTAATAAGTTTGTTATACTCTATTCCATTCATAGGAATTTAAGCTTAATTTGATCCATTTTTAGATAAGTTTCTATGAATTTTGTGCTTTTATTATTTACATGTTGTTTTTCAGCTCTTAAAATCAAAAAAAGAAGAAACAATGTGTTTTAGATCAGATTTAGAGCAAAACAACAACAAAGTTCAAAGACAAAAATTTCCATTGAGTCCATTTGAAATGCCTATTGAGGGCAGAATTACAACACAAAATGAGGCAAAGTTTCCATTCGTGCCCTAAACCAAGCCCTCGACATGAACTTAAGACGATCAAGCCTTGAACTTCATGATACAGCTTCAATCGTGCTTCAAAGTCGAGCCCTAGGTTTTACTCACAATTGAAGTTGAGCCAAAATTCTAGCTTTTGAAGAAAAGATATAGTTTAGACCGAGGCCATACTTCAAGCCTTGGATCTAACCCATGAAAAGTGACTCTGTTTAGCTGTCACAAATTAGCTTACTCAATGCATGCATGTAAAAATAAGAACTATTTCCGTTATAAGGAATCTGCTACATTAACAAATAAAATCATCATGATTTCTGTGTTTATAACCTATATATATACGTATGAAGACGTCTAATAAGGAGTGTACCATATGCAACAAATTACTAACGTAGAATAAGGATAGAAATCTTTAGCGAAAGAACTGTTTCTTCTTGCGAAGGAATTTTGAAGTTTTTTAGATAAAATCATTTTAACCCATTGTTTGTATTTGCTATATTTTGAACTTAATTTGCAATGTTCATTATTAATTCCATTTTATTTCTTTTGAATATGTGCTTAATAGATACATCTATGGAGAAATAATCATCTTAACTTAGGGTTTATGAAACTGAATCTTGATTCATGTGATTTCAAATATGTTTTGAAATAAATATTGATAGTGGCTCAAATTTAATTTCGTAGATCTAAACATGTGATGCACCTTTTAGATCTACATCTGCTTTCAACTGAATAGATAGATAGATCATTCTTTTGAAAAGATCTAGGGTACTAATGAAGTTTCCATAATTACCTTGAGAAAAGAATGGTGAAACTTTCCATCACTTGTTTTCAAATTTCCGAAATGGGTTTTTAAATAGAGGATTTTTAAACTTTATGTGGATATATATTGTTGATAACTTGTGAAGAGATTCCGGTGGTCTAATCTAGGTCTAGGGTTTCTAACCTTAAGAGAGGCTTTAATTTATATTCGTGCGTTTAACGATGCAAATACACCATCAAACAACTCTCTAAATTTATTGAGAAATCACATAATACGGATTTGGTGAAGCAAATCCTAAATCACATCTTGTATTCACAAACTTATCATACAATTTTACCTTGAGAATATGTGTATATATATATATATATATTTTAGTATTAACCCTAGTTTAGCTTCTCTTTTTATTATGCTTTGCTAAATTTTTCTTTAGGTAGATGATAGATAAAAAGTGAGAATAGTAGATGTTAACGATTTCTTAGAATACGACCTAATATTTTCTATGATGCTTCGATGGATGCGCTTGACTTATGTTGGTGATTGTAACCAAAGTTGAACATAATTTATTAGCATTTTTATATAAATTTTTTAAATACTTCAGTTTCGTGTTTGCCCATTTCTAAATGGTTTTAACACGTCAACCAATTCCTTTACCACTATTTTTAGACAAATCTTTAGCAAGTATTGAGTCATATCATGTTTGGTGATTTTCCATTTCCTTTTATTTTCAATTTTTTTTAATCTCCACATAAGCGCAAAGGAGATATTGTTTGATGGAGAAGCCATTATGTGAATAAAGAACAAGATATTCGTACAGTTGTGTAGAATTTAACTTCATGTGGTCCAACTTGCTCTAATGATATCACTAGAAGTTCACTCACTTTTTCGACATATATGATTCACTATAACGGAATTGATATTCCATCTTTATTATCATAAAATTATTTCTTCATTTAGTTTGCAAAAAAATTTTATAAAAAAGAAATTATTTCATGTAATGCACAATAGATAAGGAATTCTTATTTTTTCTTTTTACTAGAAGAATGACTATTCCTAATCAAAAAGTGTATTTTAATATCAAAATACCCCTAATGATAAAATAAAAAAAAATTGTAATTATTTTCCAACCTCACTTCATTCCAGTGAAAACAAACGTACCAAAAGTATATTGACTTTTATAATGGATCATGAAGAGAAGAAAGCATAGATAGGTACACATTCCTTCCTATTAAAATATTTTACGTTAAGTAAATCACTAAATCCTAATGCTTGTAAAGAAAAACAAAATAAGAAAGATTAAATTTCGATTAAAGTTATCATAACTATCATAACTAGCCTTGAACCCCCTCATTCCCTGGTATAGATATTATGAGTGATTTATACCAGGTCAATAATCAATTAATGAAGCCTCAATAGATACGAGATAAGAGTCAAATAGTAGCAAATCCATTGTATCTAGAAGGAAGCTTTCTTTATCGACTAGAGCTATATATAAATTGACGATGTATATTGATATAAATCACAAACAACTGTCAAATAACTATTAGTGGAAATCGGGGGTAATTACTACGAGTTAATCTAACTCAAAGGTTCACCCGTAGCAGGGACAACAAATGGTCGTACGGAAAAACTTTTACCGGGATATGTATTAAAAAAATTAAAAATAATGAAAATAATATTGAATAAAAAATATTGGACAATTTTCGGGTGTAGTATTCTATGTGTTTGTTCCATAGGTTCCTTTGCCACTATTTATTAACTAATTTTTAGCAAGTGTTTGAATCACATCGTGTTTGATGACTTTTCCTTTCCTTTCATTTCCTTTTTGTTTAATTTATTTTTTTTAATCTTCCCGTATGTGCAAAGGAGATAGTTTTTCAGATAGAGAAAAAATTAGGTGAAGAGAGGATAAGATATTCGTAAAGTTGTGTGGAATTTGACTTCATGTCGTCCGACTGGCTCTAATCATCTCACTAGAAAGTTCAACATTTTATTCTACATATGGTGTACTGATCTGGAAATGGATCATGAAGGAAAAGAAGTATGGGTAGGTACACAATCCTTCTTTGTAAAATATATTTCACGAAGTAAATCACTAAATCCCATACTTATATATAAAAACAAAATTAAAAGATTGATGCCTCAATAGAGACGAGATAAGGGTCAAATGGTAGCAAATATGAGGTATCTAGAAGGAAGCTTTCTTTATCAACTTTTTTTTCATATTTTACCTATATCTGATTATATATATCTGTATCTGATCTATTTAATTATCTAATTATAAATAAAAATATTTATTTTTTTATTTGTATTTATTTCTTAATAAATAATTTTCTTAAAACACTAAAAATAAAATGTAAAAACTATCAAAATATGACCAACCACATGGATCCTAAATGTGTATATATATGTATATATAAATTCGTGATGTAAAGAGAGATAAATCTCGAGCACCTATCAAATAATTATTAATTGTATCGGGTGTATTTGTGATGATATCGATCATACGCTTATACAGTAAGGACGCCGTCGACTCCGCTCCATGCGGAGCATCACGTCCGTTTGTGACAATTAATTTTTTTAAAAAAATCAACGCTAAGTTACAAACCTATAGAGGGAAAAGAAGGATCGTGGAACTTTCCCATCTCCAAGAAGAACCGTGGAACTTTCCTAGCTCCAAGATGGAGTGGCTATTTGACTTTTTTAGTCTTTTATATTGCTGTGGAAGGAAAAAAAAAAAGAAAAAGAAAAAGGAAAAGGAAAAAGGAAAAAAAGGAAGTCTTTAGCATTCAGTCATCCCCCTGAGAACAGAAGATATACTTTTTAATTGGCATTTTCTAGCCTTCAACGGTCGATAATATCATTAAAGGGATCGATGGGACTTTGAGTTTAGACGTACCTTAAAATTTAACAGAATTATGATCATATATATAATTTTTATATAAAAGAAAATGGTGATTACAGATAAGGAAGTGGAATGAAAGTTATGATGAATCGAATGTGTAAAAATTATATGAAATAGTTTTATAAAAATATGTGTCTATTGTTCCTTAATAAATGATAAATATTAGACTAAAAAAATATCTTTTTAAAAAGCAATCTCATAATTGACTTATTTCCTTAATTATTTATTATTTGGAGCACGATGCATTTCATGAAAAAAGCTTCAATAGTATTAAGATGGTATGTGTGTATCATTAATATTTTGATACATGATTATTATAATTATTATTATTAATATAATATTGACATTTATCTACCATTTACCCGAATATATGAGATGTATTGCACCAATAAATTCTTGTTCTGAGTTTAACAAAATAGTTGTAAAAACATAGGTTTATATGTGTGTGTATATATTCTAGTGTAAGCGTAATCATTTCAAGCTTGTATATGTGGCTTTTGAAAACTAGGGATACCATTAACAGTCCGTTCACTTGACATGAATAGCTATTTATTATTCCTCATTTGACGTAAAGCTCATATTACGGTGTTCACACAATTCATAGTGAATTGCTATTACGTAAAATCATGAATAACCATTCATGTCTCCAATCCATGAATTGTCATTCCATGAACTTTGTCATAAATACTCCTGTTTTGAAAATAGCACATATACAAGTATTCTCTCTCTGTAGTAAATGTAGGGAGTAGTATAAATATTTTACCTCTTACACTAATAATTACTTGTTTTACTTCTTAAATTAAGTGAACATTATAATAGCCATTTCAATCCTATTACATTTCCTTTGAATTAGAATTCCATTCTCTCCTTATTCCATTCAGTAAAGTGAACGAGCTGTAATTGTTTACGGACTTTGTCAACAGAAAAGTTTAATGACATCCATAACTTTTTTGGCTAAAGAGGTTCAAAACCACTTAGATTAGGTTTTCAAGTCTCAAGGTCCTTTTTTCTTTTTTTTTTTTTTTTTGAATATGCATGAAAATACACGACCGTATATTTTCATATAGGTGAAGTGATGTTAGTTTCATGATTATAAAAAAAAAAAATTGGAGAACCTTCTTCTATTTATCTAGACCAAAGTCCAAAAAGGCATGTTTAGTTTTACCATCAATCAATCTCCATCACTTTAAATTTATAACAAAACAAAATCACCTTATTCTGTTAATTTTTTGTTTTAATATTTTTCCCATTCCGACATTTTGCAAATATTGGTGATTTGAAGGCTGTATATTATTTCTTCTTTAATATATTTTGACCAACAGGAAGGAGAGGGAATACTATATGAAATAGCCATAATTTTTTAATATATTAATGCATGCTAAATTTAACAATTATATGTGTGTATGTGCTTGAGCGAATTAGTGTATTTGTAATGTGAGTATATTATAACGTATGTGATTAGATAATAAACTATGGTAAATATATCTAAGTTGATAGTTTATTCATGTTAGTGTTAATTGTTATTGTAATGAATTAAATATGTTGGATTTAAGCTTGTTTTAGGCCTAAATAAGATCCTAAACTTAGCAGATTTTTTTTAACCCTCTTAAGCCCCAAACTTAAGCCCAAATCTAAGCCTAAATAAGGCCCAAGCCTTCTCAAATTTGCCCTCCCCAAAGTCAACAATATTAAGATAAACATCAAAGTCTAATTGCACCATTAGACAATCCAAAACAGAACAAAGGAAAAAGAAAATTCGTAACTCAAGAAGGCAAAAAATTTTCAAGATCCAAATCAAGTTTTCTTAGACTCAACACATCAAAAATCCTTTCCTAAGCCTTATATATATATTGAGGTAAGTTTATTTGATGTTTGAGATGCTTTATTTCTTTCTTAATCCATGAAATATGCATATGTGGTATAATACAAGTAGTTGATTTGCTAAATTTTTGTTGAGATGTTGTAGAGTTGTTAGGAAAGCTTTAGAATGCTTGAGTTGTTGTAGATAGGTTGTAGTAGGCTCTCATGTGGTTTGAAATTGAAGTGTTGAAGTATGATAAGTATTAGAATTGTTTGAAGTATTGAAGTATGATAAATATTAGAATTGTTTGAAGTGTGCTAGAGTTGGTGAAAGTTGATGAAGAAGAGTTGATTCTTGTAGAGTTGTGTTTCAACTTGTTTGATGTTGAGGAGTGGAGATCACTCTTGTTTTATGTTGTTAAATATATAAAAAGTGTTGTATGAAGTTTGCATAAGGTTTAGGACATGTTAGGAGTTGAGAAAAGTTGAATTTTGAAGTTAAAAGTGTTAAAGTTGTAAAAAAATTTTGTGTTCAAAATAGGGGAAGGCGAAAAATTTTCATGCAGCCCCATATGGAAGGGTGTTTCACCCTCTGACATTAAAAATGCACTTTCCCTTAGTTGAAACGGCCCTGTATGTGGGGGTGTATGAATTGAAACGGCCCCATATGCAAGGGTGTATCACTCTCGGATGGAAAAGTGCAATTTCCCTGAGTTGAAACGGCCCTGTATGTAGGGGTGTATGAATTGAAATGGCCCCATATGCAAGGGTGTATCACTCTTGGATGGAAAAGTGCAATTTTCCCTAAGTTGAAACGGCCTTGTATCAGGGATGTCTAAATCGAAACGGCCCCATATGGGAGGGCGTTTCAATTTTTGATCTCTCCCCTACTACGATGTTGTTTTGTAATTTGATCATAACTTTTTCATTCGACCTCCGTTTGAGGTGATTAAAATTGCATTGGAAAGTTTAAAAGAGATCTAAAACTTTCATATTTTGAGTTTTTACAAATAAAAACTAATCAAAACAGAATTTTCATTTCTTTCCAGCTACTCCATTCTCCAAATAAAGCTTATAAAGCTAAAAGCTTATGTTTGATAGTTAATGTAATTTTATGATTAATTATTGAACTTGTATGATGTCACGCCCGAGGGTATTCTAATAATAATAATCAAGGATCACTCGATTAACATTATTAGATTACCTTCTAGGAATGACATGATTTTTAAAAACAGGATCTTTTAGTTGCTTGGATGGAATAAACAAACATATAAGATGTAAATTAGTAAACAACTGTTACAAACTACTATATTACAGATCATACGCTTCAGAATTCCTTACAACCTGAACTGATGATTCAATGCACATTATGCACCATAAGATTATTACAGATATAGATATTCTAATTCTATACTAAACTTTAAACTTCTGGCTTCTATTCTCTTACCGGGACCATGCTCCTGCTAGTAATGAGCCACGGTCGCAGAGTGAACCTGAAAGGACTGTGGGAGTGTGAGCTAAAACACGAGCTCAGTGAATAACCAGAACTTATTACACATAGCATACAAGTTATTAATCAATCATATGAAATGCAGCAATCACACAAATGAACATTACAAGCTTGGATAACCCGGAATCCAAACAGGATGAAGATTTACGCCCTCCCATCGGGGTTGAAGGATCCAATCTATGGTCCACCTACCCAGGAGAGACTTAAGCTTTCAGGAAATAACAATCTCAATTTAGTTATCTCTTTATACTTATCATGTTTCATGATTTATTTCCTGTTTAGCTTTAGAAACTCCACTAAGTGTTAGTTATCCTCACGTAATACCATAAGCGGCGTCCTTCGTTTACCATGTAGTTCTTATGGTACTAACAGAACAAAGTAATCTTGCAATTAACTACTAGCCCTCTGGCCTAGATAATTCAAGCCTTACCAGAGATCCGAGAACTAACACGTAGTAGGCTACCACTTACTCAATGCTTTTATGCATAGTATGTAATGCATGATTTATTTACATTATGGTACCAGTAGTTTTTAGTCAATTTAGGGGTGATCAAGCAATACAGACACTCAACTTGATACTACACATTATCAAGATACAAGCAATTTGTTATCACTTAATTTAAAGTGACATTGCAATCAAAGGAATACAATACACACCTTCACAAAGCAGATCACCAATTTTTATTATCTTTTTATTTACGGTTCACTACCAGTACAATAACAACCAATGTAATAAGACTGAGTCACTCACCTTCCCATCCTATTCAATCGTAGTAATCTTCAGGTAGGTCCTCTCCAATACCCGAATCACCTATTGAGATAAATAATAATATAATTATTAAAATTTTAAACTATACAAATTAGCTATTTATGTGTCCTATTGGTCGGTTGGGTTTCTGTTTTATTTTCAGCTAATTCTTTTGACATAACTCTAATTTCTAGATTTTTGTACTCTCCATTATCTTTTAAATTATTTAATAAGGTCATAAAAAGAATTTTATTTTTAAATTTAAATAAATAAATAAATAAATGATTTTTGGATTTAATACTATTATATTATAATATTACTATTACTATTTCAGAAAATAATTAAATGCAGGAAAACAATTAGTAAACGTTCTAAAATTATTTAAATAATTAATTAGTATATACTTATGTATACTTAAATTCGTTTTTCTTCTCTTCTGGCCGAGGCGTGCACGGGGTACGTACGCCCGTAAAGTTGCTTGGCAGAGGGCTGCACGGGCATGAGTACGCCCGTACAAAGCTGCGAGCAGAGAGCTACACGGGGTTAAGTACGCCCGTGCAAAGCTCTGGTTGAGGAGTATATGGGTTAGTACGGCCGTACAAAGTTCGGTCTGAGGGTTGTACGCCCGTACAACGTTCTGGAAGAGGGGTTGTACGCCCGTACAAACAGCCTGGGCTCATCGGGAATCACTGTTCATCGTCTTCTCCGATGATTCATGTTCATTTCCGACGAATCCCGACGTCAAAACATCGTGATTTTAGTTCCAAAAGACTCTTAATGATCCAATAAACCTATGTATCCAAGAATCATAACTTAAAAACAACATGCTATTCATGATCTCAAATCATTAAGCTCGGCTAGGGTTTAAGAAAAATACCTTCGTTGTAGCTTATCAGTGGAATCCGAAGCTCCTAATTGTTTTGGTTAGCTTCCTAAGATGTTTATAAGTCAGTATACATCCTTAAAATTGAAAGAACACTCGCGGAATAAGATCGACTCACCTCAAGCATGTTCTTGAGCGTTTTTCCAGATTTTGCTTAAATTTTCGAACTGGATGATTATGGGCGTTTAACAATTGTTCCTAAGTTGGTTCTACTCCTAATGATATAAATGTGTTCTGGAAAGTTTGGAGGAGTTTGGATTTCATTTGTTTGTCCTTCCGAGTTCGTTTGCTCATTTATGTATATATAACGAATGCGAGTTTGAGCCGCATTCCTCCGTGATATCTGATACAAATTGCTCTTGTTTGATATCCATTGCTTCCCTTGTTTGATTGTAATTAAGGCAAGGATGATCTGGCACAATTTCATTTGTTTTGTAGAGGAGTTGGATTGACTTTTGGCAAATGATTTGAAGAAAAACCGGCTCACATCTCTCAAGGACATCACAGCCCTTCAATCTTGGATAAAAACGTCTCCAGCAAGCCGAATTGATATATATATATATATATTATAATAGTTAGATGTTATTTAGTTAAGTTTTCGGGTAGTTTAATACACTATTAGGGTATATTTTAGCTTATATATGTACATATACATATACAAGATTTTTAATGAATCCAATGAAATGTTTAGTTTAACAAAAGTACAATTTTAAACTTTAATAAAACGTATCTAATTGTCTAAGAAAAATTCATCCCACGCGATTTGAATTTGAAAAGCCTCTCGGGTCAATTTTTGTTTCAGGCTCCAAGGGCTTTAGAAAACCCTAATTTGGTTATTGGTATGACTCGATTTTATATTTGAAGTCTAAATCTCAAGTTATACATCAATTTATGTTTTTATTGGGTATTTATAATCCTAACCGTTTATCCTGAAATCACAATTTCCTAACTAAAACCCTATCAAGTAATTTATGTAATATTACTACTAATATATAGGCTATACTAGTTATATATATTAGATTTGGATACTCACTATGAAATCTTATCAAAGTAATTTATTACTGACTAAAACTCTCAAATTTTAGGGTTCCAATCTAAATATAGGTTCATTACTAAACCTTGTTTTAATTCCCGGTCTCATCAGATATTAAGGTAATCACTTAATATTCATATTTAGGTTTTCCTATATATCCCATCTGTTTGACAAAGATTCGGGTTTAGGATTGGAAGTTTCCTTTGATCAAGATTTGAATTATTAACTCGGAATACTAAATCTTGTTTTTGGAATCACTTGAGGTTCAAGAATTCCTTTTATAAAGTCTATGAGTTCCAAACCGATCAAATTTAGAGTATCTATCTAAACTAGGGTTTCTAATTAACTCTTAGGTTACTAGTCGACTTCATAATTTCTAATTTAGGGTCATATCTTATGATGGAAGTATTCGGGGTTTACATTTTCTCCCCCCCTTAAAATAAGCTTTGTCCTCAAAGCTTGAGAGCGTACCTGGATTTTCGAACAGCTGTGGATAATTCTTCTTGATTTCCTCTTCCAACTCCCAAGTTACTTCTTCAGTCCAAGGATCCCATAGCACTTTGACGTAGTGGATTTCTTTATTTCTGAGAACTTGAACCTTCTTGTCTAGGATTCGGATAGGGTGCTTTTCATAAGTCAAGTTCTCTTATCCACTACAGGGATTATCGTGCTTCATACTACATATCTCATATAACAGTAAGTTCATCAAAACAATACATCAGTTATATTATCTATCAAGCATATATCAAGGCTACTCTATGGGCTAGGGTACAGAGGTCCCTTGCCCTTGTCCCGAGGGCCCAACTGTGGATAGTGATCCTCCTCCTCTGAACCACTATCATCACTCTCCATCCTCCCTCTACTCCCTGGTGGTGCTAAAGTCAGATTGGTATCCATCATACGGATACCTTTAGTAGCAGGTCTCCTCATAACATCAGAAGGTGCCACATCTTCCTCAATCCCCCCCATGAGCAGTCCCAGTCCAATGAGCATAATTATAATTGGAGACAAATTTTTCTGCTTCCTTCCTTCTCTTTTTGCCTTCTTTTTCATCTATCATAGCTGTAGTCACACTTTGCATAACCACTGTGGTCTGCATAGCTGATTGTCTTCTTTTATTAGCTGACCTCCTAATGGACTGAGTCTCATCTTCCTCTTCTGGTATGATAGGGGGCCTGTTTGTCAAAACACTTCTGGGGAAATGGCTTCTGATCACATGTGTCAGCATCCTCTCATCATCAGGAGCAGTATCCTCCCGGACTAAGGCATGATCATACCTGATATCATGTGCATATACCCAATCACCTCCAATAGGAATCCAGATCCTAAAGTCTGGAAGATCAGGTCTCACTGATCGGGCTGACACAATGAAGGCTATATTATCAATCTCTATGCCTCCACCCTTCTGGATGATCAATCTCTCAAACCTGTAGAGGGTTTCTACGGCTGTGCCATTATCTGGAAAAGCTCTTTCTACTAAAAACAACCAAGTCTTCAACATGGGTTGTAAACCTTTCTTCCAAGTGCTAAAAATTTCATCCAGGGTCTTTGTAATGCCAGACAATGCCAAATCTTCTACTAAGACTCGGAGTCGGCGCCTATAATCTGTAAGGGTTTCCTCCTCCATCATGCTAAAGATTTGCCATTTAATATGACAAACTGCGGGATTGGACTGCACATAAAATTTGTATGATTAGTAATCACACAGATTTTATTCCTAATTGTGCATCTAATTCTACTAATAACTACCCCACTAATTCACATGGTTCTACCTGGATCTAAATTGGTATTTTAACTGCACATTACTAATTCAACTTCTTACATATATTTGTTTTTCCTATACCAGCAACCATGCTCTGATACCAACTTAAATCTGTCACGCCCCGAGGGTACTCTAATAATAATAATCAAGAACCACTCGATTAACATTATTAGATTACCTTCTAGGAATGACATGATTTTCAAAAACAGGATCTTTTAGTTGCTTGGATGGAATAAACAAACATATATAAGATGTTAATTAGTAAACAACTATCACAAACTACTATATTACAGATCATACGCTTCAGAATTCCTTACAACCTGAACTGATGATTCTAATGCACATTACATGCACCATAAGATTATTACAGATATAGATATTCTAATTCTATACTAAACTTTAAACTTCTGGCTTCTATTTCCTTACCGGACCATGCTCCTGCTAGTAATGAGCCACGGTCGCAGAGTGAACCTGAAAGGACTGTGGGAGTGTGAGCTAAAACACGAGCTCAGTGAATAACCAGAACTTATTACACATAGCATACAAGTTATTAATCAATCATATGGAATGCAGCAATCACACAAATGAACATTACAAGCTTGGATAACCCGGAATCCAAACAGGATGAAGATTTACGCCCTCCCATCGGGGTTGAAGGATCCAATCTATGGTCCACCTACCCAGGAGAGACTTAAGCTTTCAGGAAATAACAATCTCAATTTAGTTATCTCTTTATACTTATCATGTTTCATATTTATTTCCTGTTTAGCTTTAGAAACTCCACTAAGTGTTAGTTATTCTCACGTAATACCATAAGCGGCGTCCTTCGTTTACCATGTAGTTCTTATGGTACTAACAGAACAAAGTAATCTTGCAATTAACTACTAGCCCTCTGGCCTAGATAATTCAAGCCTTACCAGAGATCCGAGAACTAACACGTAGTAGGCTACCACTTACTCAATGCTTTTATGCATAGTATGTAATGCATGATTTATTTACATTATGGTACCAGTAGTTTTTAGTCAATTTAGGGGTGATCAAGCAATACAGACACTCAACTTGATACTACACATTATCAAGATACACGCAATTTGTTATCACTTAATTTAAAGTGACATTGCAATCAAAGGAATACAATACACACTTTCACAAACAGATCACCAATTTTTATTATTTTTTATTTAGGTTCACTACCAGTACAAAACAACCAATGTAATAAGACTGAGTCACTCACCTGCCCATCCTATTCAATCGTAGTAATCTTCAGGTAGGTCCTCTCCAATACCCGAATCACCTATTGAGATAAATAATAATATAATTATTAAAATTTTAAACTATACAAATTAGCTATTTATGTGTCCTATTGGTCGGTTGGGTTTCTGTTTTATTTTCAGCTAATTCTTTTGACATAACTCTAATTTCTAGATTTTGTACTCTCCATTATCTTTTAAATTATTTAATAATCATAAAAAGAATTTTATTTTTAAATTTAAATAAATAAATAAATAAATGATTTTTGGATTTAATACTATTATATTATAATATTACTATTACTATTTCAGAAAATAATTAAATGCAGGAAAACAATTAGTAAACGTTCTAAAATTATTTAAATAATTAATTAGTATATACTTATGTATACTTAAATTCGTTTTTCTTCTCTTCTGGCCGAGGCGTGCACGGGGTGCGTACGCCCGTACAAAGTTGCTTGGCAGAGGGCTGCACGGGCATGAGTACGCCCGTACAAAGCTGCGAGCAGAGAGCTACACGGGGTTAAGTACGCCCGTGCAAAGCTCTGGTTGAGGAGTATATGGGTTAGTACGGCCGTACAAAGTTCGGTCTGAGGGTTGTACGCCCGTACAACGTTCTGGAAGAGGGGTTGTACGCCCGTACAAACAGCCTGGGCTCATCGGGAATCACTGTTCATCGTCTTCTCCGATGATTCATGTTCATTTCCGACGAATCCCGACGTCAAAACATCGTGATTTTAGTTCCAAAAGACTCCTAATGACAATAAACTATGTATCCAAGAATCATAATTAAAAACAACATGCTATTCATGTTCTCAAATCATTAAGCTCGGCTAGGGTTTAGGAAAAATACCTTCGTTGTGGCTTTCGTGAATCGAAGCTCCTAATTGTTTTGGTTAGCTTCCTAAGATGTTTATAATCAGTATACATCCTTAAAATTGAAAGAACACTCGGAATAAGATCGACTCACCTAAGCTGTTCTTGAGCGTTTTTCCAGATTTTGTTAAATTTTCGAACTCGATGATTATGGGCGTTTAACAATCTGTTCCTAAGTTGGTTCTACTCCTAATGATATATAAATGTGTTCTGGAAAGTTTGGAGGAGTTTGGATTTCATTTGTTTGTCCGTCCGAGTTCGTTTGCTCATTTATGTATATATAACGAATGCGAGTTTGAGCCGCATTCCTCCGTGATATCTGATACAAATTGCTCTTGTTTGATATCCATTGCTTCCCTTGTTTGATTGTAATTAAGGCAAGGATGATCTGGCACAATTTCATTTGTTTTGTAGAGGAGTTGGATTGACTTTTGGCAAATGATTTGAAGAAAAACCGGCTCACATCTCTCAAGGACATCACAGCCCTTCAATCTTGGATAAAAACGTCTCCAGCAAGCCGAATTGATATATATATTATATATTATAATAGTTAGATGTTATTTAGTTAAGTTTTCGGGTAGTTTAATACACTATTAGGGTATATTTTAGCTTATATAAGTACATATACATATACAAGATTTTTAATGAATCCAATGAAATGTTTAGTTTAACAAAAGTACAATTTTAAACTTTAATAAAACGTATCTAATTGTCTAAGAAAAATTCATCCCACGCGATTTGAATTTGAAAAGCCTCTCGGGTCAATTTTCGTTTCAGGCTCCAAGGCTTTAGAAAACCCTAATTTGGTTATTGGTATGACTCGATTTTATATTTGAAGTCTAAATCTCAAGTTATACATCAATTTATGTTTTTATTGGGTATTTATAATCCTAACCGTTTATCCTGAAATCACAATTTCCTAACTAAAACCCTATCAAGTAATTTATGTAATATTACTACTAATATATAGGCTATACTAGTTATATATATTAGATTTGGATACTCACTATGAAATCTTATCAAAGTAATTTATTACTGACTAAAACTCTCAAATTTTAGGGTTCCAATCTAAATATAGGTTCATTACTAAACCTTGTTTTAATTCCCGGTCTCATCAGATATTAAGGTAATCACTTAATATTCATATTTAGGTTTTCCTATATATCCCATCTGTTTGACAAAGATTCGGGTTTAGGATTGGAAGTTTCCTTTGATCAAGATTTGAATTATTAACTCGGAATACTAAATCTTGTTTTTGGAATCACTTGAGGTTCAAGAATTCCTTTTATAAAGTCTATGAGTTCCAAACCGATCAAATTTAGAGTATCTATCTAAACTAGGGTTTCTAATTAACTCTTAGGGTTACTAGTCGACTTCATAATTTCTAATTTAGGGTCATATCTTATGATGGAAGTATTCGGGGTTTACATATGATGATTGTATGATATATATAAATCATATTATGACTTGAATGATTTTAATCAAGATCATATGATTTCTTAGGTTTAAACTAATAGATATAAGCTTAGCTTAAGATAGTATTGTTAATAGGATTTGATTTATGTGAAATAGAGATAGATACTCAGTTGGAGACGCCCTTTTGAATTCCGAATCGAATCAGGTACATAATAGTTTGATTGATTATTGCTTAGGTTAAGCATATACCAATTTGAGCTTAATCAAAGATTAATGAAAAGATATTGAAATTGGTTATGCTTTACATCGTTGAATCCGGATCTGGGGAGCGACAACCTTGTCATGATGAAATGACACGATAGTTTAGGCAGTTAGTCCAATCCTTTATCATGATGCAATGGTTCACCATGATGCAATGGTGGTTTCTTTTATTGGATAAGTGGGTAGCTAATAGGGTTAACTGTATCGGTATATTCTCTATTTAGGCTCCGGAGGAAATAATATGTTTTAGTCTACGGTTATAGGACCATTGAACTAATTGATATTATAGACCAGGATAAGTGGATTGTATAAAGGAGTGTGAACCCTAGATGAAGCTATCGTTCTCTATCGGTTAGATATAAGAGATATAGGTATCCGGTCTATCTATATCACCTCTCTAAGCAGCTGCTGTTACTCAGGAACCCCAAAATCCAGGCTTGAATCGGAGTTTGAATACTCCAATGTTATCTCTACCCATTTAACTAAAGATAATGAAATGATGATGGAATGTTGCATTACATTTAGCTAAGTGTGCTTGGCATATGTGTTTGTTTGCATCATTGTGTACTAGGCCTTTGGCTCATGTTGCTATCTTGCAGGTGACTATGATGACGAGCTCTATGACAATATGGGCTATGGGACTGACTGGGAGGACTCTATGGATGACCAGGAGAGAGGCCTAGTATATGCTTAGGATTCCTTTTGATGTATTTTTATGAAGTTATAGGCTTGTTTGTTAAAACCTTGTGTTGTAAATTATATTTCAAGTTGTATTTGTAATGTAGCTGGTTTGTAAGTAAGATTTCTATATTTATGTGATCCTTGAGAAGTTGTAATGTACAAATATATGATGTATAACTTGTATATAGTTAATGACCCACTACCTATGTAGTGGTAATGTTTCTAATTCAAAGCATATGAATGTTATATCTGTTTTAAACAGGTAGCCATTATAAACATCTCTTTTTAAGACGACCTTGCGTATAATACTTGAATATTGTTCTTAATATTTGGGTATTATGCGTGGTCGGGAGATTTGGGACACTTAATATATGGGTTAAGTGGGCCAGGTCTTTACAGTTGGTATCAAAGCTTTAGTTTGTATGACTACTTGTTTAAATGAGATTGTTAAATATGATTTGACTGTAAGTGTAGTGTGATTTGTTTGGGATAAACTTAAGTTGATTTGAATGATGCGGTTTGTTTGATTATTGCTTTGATTGTTTGTGTGATTGTTAATTGAGTGACATTTCATTAGGATTGCATATTTAACAAGTGCCCTGCATATATTATATGTTTTTTATAGATGGATAGAACTCGGAGACAAACTAGACAACAGTCGAAACGAGAGGACATGCCACATCCTCCATCATCATCAACTGCTCAAGCTTCTAGTTCATCATCTATTCCAGCTTCTACTACTACTCCATCTCCTGCTTCTTCTTCTACAGCTTAAGCTCCACAACCACCTCTGATGCCCTAAATGCCTTCTTTTCCTCCTATGCCACCAATGCCAGAGACGACACAAATGTCAATGGGAGATCCGAATGCTATGTATGCAATATTCAGAGGTATGTTTGCTATGATGCAACAGTGTCAACAAATGATGTACCAACACCAGTAACAGTTTATACAACAACACACTCCTCAAGCGATGGGACATGGAGCAAATGTGCAAGGCAATGAGAGGAATGACCAATTTAAATTACATGATTTTGTCAAGATTGTGCCAGAGTTTGATGGAACAGTTTCAGATCCTACTACTGCTGAACATTGGGTTAAGGAACTAGAGAAAGCTTTTGCAACTAGTGAAGTTCCAGAGAATAGAAAGGTTGACTTTGCGGTTTATATGCTCAAGAAGGATGCAAATAATTGGTGGAGATTAACGAGTCAATACATGGTGAGACCGATTTCATGGTTTAGATTCAAAGAAGCTTTCTTTCTACAATATTTTCCCAACACGGTCCGAGAACAGATGATTTCAGATTGGATGAGTCTCAAGCAAGGCAATAGAACATTGAAGAAATATTATGCAGAGTTTTGTAGATTGCTCAAATTTGCTGGAGGCATATACAATGATGAAAGGATGAAAGTTCAGAAGTTTCAGGATGGATTGAATAAGGAAATCAAGGGAGAAGTTAAGATGTTTCAACTTCCGACTCTATCAGATGTTGTGAACAAAGCGAAGTTGGCAGAACAGATTTAGAATGAAAATAAGACCCAAAGTGATAGAAGAGCTACATTCCTAGCAAAGAGACTCGCACCCTTCACTTCCTACAAGAAGTATGATAATTATGGCAGATGGAAGAAACCATTTCCGAGAAAGAAATTGAATTTGGGATCTTCTACTAAGACTTCTACTCCCTTCAACACATTTGAGAAGAGAATCCTAGATGTTTCGGGTCTCATGATCAAATTCAATGTAAGTGGACTCCAGGAGCGTGTTTTGCTTGTGGGAAATTATGACACAGAGCTTCAGAGTGTAAGGATCCGATGCTACAACCTATTTTCTGTGCCTATTGCAAACAAAGAGGGCATCATGTAGCTAATTGTACAACCAAACCAAAGAATGATGGTCTTAACCCCGGGAAAGGAATAACAACAACTAGGATCTTTTCTTTACAACAATGTGAGAAAGATCCATTGGTAGATACTCTAGCAGGTATTATAATGATTGCAAATCATCCAACATATGCATTAGTAGACATTGGTGCAATTCATGCATGTTTAGCTAAAACGTTTGTGAATGAGTGTGGTTTGAAATTTGAAGTGTTGACTGATAGAGTAATTAGTATTAATACTGCTTTGGGTGTGAAGTCTAGACAGCCTTGTATTTGTAGAGAAGTTAATGTAAGAATTGCTAATAGTGATATGTCAATTGATATGATGGTTTTGCCTATAGTTGATTTTGATGCGGTTTTGGGTATGAATTGGTTAAGTATGTATAAAGTAATTATAGATTGTAATAAGGTGGAGATGAGTTTTGATATGGAGAGTGGGAAAGTTATTCATGTCTTGGAGAGGAAAAGACCTAAAAGTATGTATAAAATGGAATTATGGGAGAAGACTTCGAAAACAGTTGTAAATGGTGAAGAGCTCGATATTGGTGTAGTACCCGTGGTAAGATATTTTGTAGAAGTTTTCCCTGAAGAATTACCTAGGTTACCACCAGATAGGCACTCCTATACCAAAGGCTCCTTATAGAATGGCTCATGCGGAATTGAAAGAATTGAAGATTCAGTTGGAGGAATTGCAAAAGATTGGTTTCATACGACCTAGTATTTCCCCATGGGGAGCTCTTGTTCTCTTTGTGAAGAAGAATGATGGAAGTTACGATGTGTATTGATTATAGAGAGTTGAATCAAGTTACAATTAAGAAACAAGTATCCTTTACCCCGTATTGATGACTTGTTTGATCAATTAAAAGGAGCGACAGTTTTCCAAAGATTGATTTGAGGTCAAGTTACTATCAACTTCGAATTAAACCAGAAGATATACCAAAAACGGACTTTCGCACTCGATACAGATATTTCGAAATTCTTAGTTATGCCATTTGGTTTAACGAATGCCCCTGCTGCCTTTATGGATCTTATGAATAGGGTATTCAAGGACTACTTGGATTGGTTTGTGATTGTATTTATAGATGATATCCTAGTGTATTCGAGAAGTGAAGAGGAACGTGAAAAGCATTTAAGTTTGGTTCTTCAAAGGTTGAAGGAAAGGAAGTTATATGCCAAGTTTAGCAAATGTGAGTTTTGGTTGAAAGAAGTTGCATTCTTAGGGCATATTATTACAAAGGATGGGATATCTGTTGATCCTGAAAAGATTAAGACAGTATTGGAATGGCCAAGACCTACCAATGTTACTGAAGTAAGAAGTTTCTTGGGTTTAGCAGGTTATTATCGAAGATTCGTTCAAGGATTCTCAAAGATTGCCACTCCATTGACAAACCTAACCCAGAAACATATGAGGTTTGAGTGGGATGATCAATGCGAGAGAAGTTTTCAAGACTTGAAGGAAAGATTAATATATGCACCTATCTTAGCTTTACTCCTTAATGGAAAGGAATTCACAGTCTACAGTGATGCTTCAATACAAGGTCTTGGATGTGTTCTGATGCAAGACAACCGAGTGATCGCCTATACGTCTAGACAATTGAAGCCACATGAGAAGAATTATCCTGTACATGACTTGGAACTTAGCAGTGGTTTTAGCTTTGAAATTGTGGAGACATTATTTGTTTGGAGAAAAGTGTAAGATATTCACGAATCACAAAAGTCTAAAGTATATCTTTACTCAGAAAGAACTGAATATGCGTCAAAGAAGATGGCTTGAGTTAATCAAGATTATGATGTAGAGATTCTATATCATTCGGGAAAAGCCAATGTGGTAGCCGATGCTTTGAGTAGGAAGAAACAAATGATATGGCGACCATGATTACGAGTCAAAGAGAAATACAAGAAGATTTGCGAAAGATAGATATTGAAGTAACTTTGGACAAAGTAGAAGTGATGATTGCAAATTTGACACTCCGACCATCTCTTATGGATTTGATTAATCAAAGACAACAAGAAGATCCAGAAAGTGTGAAAATAAAAAGTGCATACAAGAAGGAAGAAAAAAAGAAATGAGACTTACTGAAGATGGTGTCATCAGGTTTGGAAACAAAATATATGTACCAGAGACGAGTGAATTGAGAAAAAAGATCTTGAAGGAAGCTCATACTACGGTGTATTCAATACATCCAGGGAATACATGATGCACTTGGCACGAAACTTTAGTTTAGTATGGATTTTTCATCCTTCAACTGATGGGCAATCCGAGAGGACAATACAGATATTAGAAAATATGCTTAGAGCTTGTGCCTTGGATTTTAGAAGAAATTGGGATGATTATTTTCCTCTAGTCGAATTTGCTTACAATAACAGTTATCAATCGGCAATACAAATGGCTCCGTATGAAGCACTATATGGAAGAAAATGTCGATCACCTCTCCATTGGGATGGAGTGGGTGAGAAAGCTCTAATTGGTCCAGAATTGATTCAACAAGCGATAGACAAGATTCAACTCATCAAGCAAAGAGTAAAAGTTGCACAAGATCGATATAAAAGTTATGCTGATGAGAGAAGAAGACCGTTGGAATTTGAAGTAGGAGATCATGTCTTTCTTAGAGTTTCTCCAACCAAAGGAATAATCAGATTTAGTGTCAGAGGAAAATTAAATCCGAGATACATAGGTCCTTTTGAAATCTTGGAAAGAATTAGACCATTAGCATACCGGTTAGTATTGCCACCAAATTTGTCAGATGTACACAATGTATTCGATGTTTCATAGTTGAGGAAGTGTATATCAGATCCAGATACTGTTATTGCTACAAATCAGCTAGAAATTCAACCTGATATGACCATAGAGGAAAACCCTATGAAGATTTTCGGGAGAATGGATAAAGTGTTAAGAAACAAGATAATCCCTATGGTAAAGGTTCAATGGAGTAACCAATCTGAGCATGAAGCGGTTTGGGAAGTTGAGAATATGATGACACAGAAGTATCCCGAGTTATTTGAATCATGATTTAGGTAAGTTCCGAGGACGAAACTTCTTGAAGGAGGGAAGAGTGAAATAGCCATAATTTTTTTAATATATTAATGCATGCTAAATTTAATAATTATATGTGTGTATGTGCTTGAGTGAATTAGTGTATTTGTAATGTGAGTATATTATAACGTATGTGATTAGATAATAAACTATGGTAAATATATCTAGGTTGATAATTTATTCATGTTAGAAATTATCATGTTAGTGTTAATTGTTATTGTAATGAATTAAATGTGTTGGATTTAAGATTGTTTTAGGCCTAAATAAGATCCTAAACTTAGCAGATTTTTTTTAGCCCTTTAAGCCCCAAACTTAAGCCCAAACCTAAGCCTAAATAAGGCCCAAGCCTTCCCAAATCTGCCATCCCCAAAAGTCAACAATATTAAGATAAACATCAAAGTCTAATTGCACCATTAGACAATCCAAAACAGAACAAAGGAAAAAGAAAATTCGTAACTCAAGAAGGCAAAAAATTTTCAAGATCCAAATCAAGTTTTCTTCGACTCAACAGATCAAAAATCCTTCCCCAAGCCTTATATATACATTGAGGTAAGTTTATTTGATGTTTGAGATACTTTATTTCCCTCTTAATCCATTAAATATGCATATGTGGTATAATACAAGTAGTTGATATGCTAAATTTTTGTTGATATGTTGTAGAGTTGTTAAGAAAGCTTTAGAATGCTTGAGTTGTTGTAGATAGGTTATAGTAGGCTCTCAATAAAGAACAGAGATTTTTGCATCAATAATCAATTCTTTGAATGAGTTGTGGTAATACCTTTGGTTAGGAATTTTTTATATTAAATTAATTCTTAAAATGTGTTTGCTTGTTTTAGATGTAATTAATTTTCTTTGAATTTCACAAACCTCCCCTCCTTCTTTTGTTAATTTTGATCTCTAAATAGAAATAGATTTCACCAATCTCTGTGGATCGACCCTGCCCACTACTATATACAAGTAATATATATTTTGAGAGTAGAATAATATATTTGTTGGATTCGACACCCACCAGTAAGCTCAACTAGCTTAGTGAGAATATTCCCGAATTAACATAGTTGTAACATGAAAATCAAAGAAGTTATTTTTAGACAAACATATGAAATGCATCAATCATGTAAGCAAGAACACATATGATCAATTGGAAATCATATGTTTGAATGGATTTATGCTCTCCATTCGGGGTTAAGTGTTTCAGGCCCTATACGACCCAATTTCGCAAATATGTTTTGTGGATCTTTCAGGCTCCTACTCGCTCTAAAATTGATAGTTTGTTCAAGCTTCTATTCACCCATACAGACTTACGGGACCCTACGTGCCCCATTACTATACTCTTGTCCCACCGAAGGTATAGCAGCAAATAAAATGCAACTTACTTCGTGATATGCATGATCAAATTATAAATTTGTTTTGCTCGTATAATTAAAGTATTTTAAAAGTAACCATATGATATTTATAGACACATTAACGTAACATAAAGACAGTAATTAATTTACAAACAACTCAATTCCGATATGCTTAATATAATTTCAGCAAACATCATAATCACAATCGATTCCCATCATGAACCTACATATATATTCCATTTTATCTTTTCCTACTTCAAGTGCCTCTAATTTACAAACACAATTATAAATACGAAAAAGTAGGAGATAAAATCACTTGGCTATATCTTGCCAAAAATTCCTCAACTATAGTAGTCCTTCAAATATGAGTCTTCCAACTCCTCATCACCTAAATAAAAGAAATATCCATAATGAGTATTTCATAAGGATTCTATCTAAAATTTCTAATGCTATTCTTCTATTCGCATTACTTTTTCTAGTAAAGGCAATTTTAACTTAAAATGGTTATAATTTGCTCATTTTAATTCGGAACTTTACATATTAATACTCATTTCCTACCTAATGGAAAATATCTATCTATTTCCAAGGTTAATTTTAATTTTTGAGGTCATTTAAGGGTTGCACTAAAATAGTACAGATTTAAGAAAACATGTTCCAGCCCTTGATTTTCCCAATTTTTCAAAGTTTCACTCCATTTGAACACTTTATATCATTCATAAAAATATTATTACTTTTGAAAAGCATTTAATGTTGATATTAGATCATATTACATGAATGATTCTAGTTATGTTGTTAAGAGAATGATTTTTCATAAAACAATCCTTTATAGGAGCTTGAAAAGTTAAGGGTCTGTTTGGCTGGTCTGTTTTTCATCTATATCGTATCTCCATCAAAATGTTATGTGTAAATATGTTCGATTTACAATGACATTTTATCCATACTTAATCTATTTGATATTTTAATAAGAACTACCAACTATTTTTTATCCATATCTATTTCTTAATAAACAATTGTTAGAAAAAAGTTCGAAAAAAGTGTCTGGATTTATAATATGCCAACAAACAAATAGATTGTAAGATTATGGAAAACTCATAACTCTTGGCCTGTTGTAAATATTATATTTAGGGAAAATTTCTATTCTCATACTTGATGGAAATTTTATGTTCATACTTCATTTCTTTTTGTTGATCTAAGTTTCAAAACATGAAGTCTTGTGCCTTTATGTGAATTTAATCTACATAAGATTTTTCAAAAATTATTTCTAGTTTTACTCTTAAAAGAAACTTCATAGAAGAATTTTATTTTGAAAATTCTCCATTTTTTATAGAAAGAATTAACATTTCCTTTATGAGTAAATAAATTGAAAATATTTCATAACAAGGAATTTCCAACATTTGTTAAATAAAATGATTTCATGATAAATCATTTTTATTCTATATTTCATAGGATTTTGAGCTCATTTTGCTAAAAATTTCAGATAAAATCCCATAAAATTTTATGTTTTTGATAAATAATGTTGTTTTGAAGCTCTTAGAATTCAATAAGGAATAATCAAAGTGTTTTAAATCAGATTTGGAACAAAAACAACAAGTCAAGATTGCAAAAGTCGAGCCCTATAAAGTCATAGCCACGGCCAAACAAAAGAAAGAAAACAACAAAATTGGTCTACTTAACTGTGAGCCGTCGACATAACCTTGACTTCAGTCAAACTGATCGAGCATCATTCTGAAGAAAATACATTGTCGGGCCTCAAAGTCGAGCCTTAAATCTTGACCCTCGACAAGTGCTTTTATAGATCAATTCTTCATCAGAATTTCCTTAAGCCTCAGCAATATGAGCCTCAACTTTCTCAATTTTGCCCTCAATAGAGCAATAGACAAAAACGTACATTTACTTTGGAAATTCCTGAAGTCGAGCCTGATTTTACTTAATACAAGCCTCGACTAACGAATCACACGTGACCCTCAACTAGTGTTTTCACAAATCATATGCACGCATAGAAAGTATCACAAATCCTGTTAGAAAGAACCTGTCATGTGTCAATAAAGTAGGTCATTCTTTTTGTGTCCAGTAGCCTATAAATAAACAGGTAAGCATGCATTGTAAGATATGTACCAACAATATGAATCATTTTAATGTAGAGCAGTTTTCTAAAGGATTCTTGGGTGAAAGAATTTCCATTTCTTCTTACTTGAGAATCTCTTCTATTTTCTAGGTAAAATCAATTTAACTCGATGTTTGTAATTTCTATGAATTTCTGAGCAATTAATTGATTAATCTTTCGAATATTTTTTATTTCTTCTAATTCGCTTATTTTGATATATCCATGGATAAATAAACTCCTAAAGCTTAAAGATTACGAATCTAATTCCTAATTCAGTTTGATTTCAAATACGCTTTCAAGTTAATTTGATCGAGTGTTTGTAATTAGTGACTTGAACTTAAACTTGTGGTTTTTAAAGGAGTTGTTCACTCTTTTAGATCCACGATTGATTTCAATTGGATAAATCGAGAGATTATTCAATTGGATAGATCTATGGTTGCTAATAGAGTCAATCTTAACTACCTCTTGTCGAGAAATGGGTGAAGTCTTCCTATCACTTGTTTTCAAAATTCATTAAGTTGTTTCATTTCGAAACAATGGATTCCTATTCTTTATGTAGGTCTAATTGGAATTTCAGATTACTGGTTTCGGCTAGATATAGAACTACTAACTTTGAAAGAAGCTTTAGTTTAAATTAGAGAATTTGGAGGTATAAACACACAATTCAAACAATTTTTAAGAAGTTTATTGTTTTTAAGAAATCATTATGATAAAGAATTGGTGAAGTAGCCCTGAGCTGCTGTTTCATAGAAGTTACAGGATTATATCTTATTTTACCTATTAAACGTTTGTGATATAGAATTTGGAGGTATAAACACACAATTCAAACAGCTTTTAAGAAGTTTATTGTTTTTAAGAAATTATTATGATAAGGAATTGGTGAAGTAACCCTGAGCTGCTGTTTCATAGAAGTTATAGCTTATCTCTTATTTTACCCATTAAATGTTTGTGAATAATCCTAACTTAGCATAGTTCCTTTTTCTTTATGATTTTTCTAAAACCTTTCTTTGGCTAGACAATGGGTGAGATTGGAGTACTCTAGCTACTAACCATTCCCTTGGGACTAGCCTAAATCACTATCTATGATACATCTAATGGGTACGCTTGCTCTATGAGACCGTAGTTATTGAAACCGATTTAGAAAACATTTGTAAATTTGAAAAACTCGATTAATGATCAATATAAATTGAATTTCAAAACATTAAATAGAACCAAGCAATTTTCTGACATCGTTGCAGGGATTGGTGTTAGATTTAATATTATTTTTGAAGCCCAATAAGGTAATAGTGGAAATCAATTTTCATTTGTTGTTCTAGCATCTTTTGCGTTCTTATATCTTTTTGTTAGAATAGCTATACGTTTTCTATAGTTTTTTGTTTTTGTTTTTCTATTTGGTTGTTTTGTTTAAGATGGAGTACCATATGCCATTTTTAATTCAACAATTGGAGGATGCCTTGAGACAACAAGAAGAAGGGTTCTTCCCTCATCAACAGAATGGTAACCAGCACCCCCTAAAGATATTCCATCAGCATTTTTCCAACAGTTACCCTAAAGTGTGTTGGAATCCCCCATAGAAATGGGATCCTTATCCTCAGTATCAAAATGTACAACCTAGAAACTTTAACTCTCATTCCAGCTTGGGGGAAACTGTCATTTCTTTCATCAAAGAAACTGATTACTAATTTCAACAGAC
The DNA here is from genome assembly GCA_024138025.1 of Combretum micranthum. Lineage (NCBI taxonomy): Eukaryota > Viridiplantae > Streptophyta > Magnoliopsida > Myrtales > Combretaceae > Combretum > Combretum micranthum. The sequence goes on from JAMXBD010000375.1 coordinate 589,232, forward strand.
TAAGTTGGCACTCAAAATCCACTTAAGATCTCTTGAAAAGCTTGAAAACAAAGTAAACGATGTTATGACTATGCTCAGAGAGAGAATTATGGAGGGAGTTCATGCTGTTACCCTAAAAAATGATAGGCAGTTAAGATAAGAGAAGAAAATAAAGAGGAAAAAGAAGAAGAAACGAAGGTTGAAAAAGAACAAGAAAAAGAAAAATGTGAAGAAAATAAAACAGATACAAAAGAAAAAGAACAAAGAGAAATTGAATAGAAAAAGAGTGTATCTCTTATTGAACCATACAAACCTCCTTTGCCTTACCTCGCAAGGGCAAGGAGAGACGAGATGAGGAACAGTTTAAAAAGTTTTTAGAATTGATTAAGCAGCTGCATATAAACCTACCTTTGGTTGATGCACTTTCGCAAATGCCAAAGTTTGCAAAATTTCTGAAAGAGTTACTTTCCAATAAGAAGAGATTGGAGGAGGTGTCCCTAGTGACCCTTGGAAGAGACTGTTTTGCAGTTTTGTTAAACAAGCTCCCCAAAAAAAGGAAAGATCCAAGGAGTTTCCTCATACCATGCTTAATAGGGAATCTCCCTATGGAAAAGGCATTAGCTGACCTAGGAGCACGCATTAACCTCATGGCCTATACCATGTTCAAGAAATTGGGGTTAGGAGAACCAAAACTAACAAGAATGAGCTTACAATTAGCTGACAGATCTACTAGATACCCTAAGGGAGTAGTTGGAGATGTTCTTGTTATGGTCGAGAACTTCATCTTTCCTGCTAATTTTGTGATTCTGGATATGGACGAAAGGATTGATGTCCCTTTAATTTTGGGAGACCATTCCTGGAAGCTACAAAGATAGTTATTGATGTTAAAAATGGGAAGTTTGTGCTGAAATTGGAAGATAATGAAATGGTAATAAAGTTACTAGGAAGTATGAAGCAAGGGGTAATAAATGATGATTGTTTGACATTAGAGTTTGTGGATAATGAGATTCTTGAATCAAATTAAGATTTGGCTAACAAGCTCTATTTTGGGAAGGAAAAATATAAATGATGATGAGCCTATGAAAGAATCTTTAAAGAGTGGAGTTGAAGAAGAAAATGTAGAAAACAAGATGAGATAAGAGAAGAATAAGATGATGCTAAGCTCAAGCCCTCCACTAAAGAACCACTAGATTTGGAGCTAAAAGAGTTACCAAATCATTTGGAATATGCTTTCTTGGAAGATGGTTGCAAATTACCTGTGATTACATCTTCCAAACTCAATGAGGAGTAGAAGAAAAAGCTTTTGGAGACTCTGAGAAAACATAAGAAAGCTATAGCATGGAAAATTGCAGACATCAGAGATACAAGTCCTACCTTTTGTACATACAAAATTCTTATGGAAGATACTTTCAAACTTGTGGTCTAACTACAGAGACATTTGAACCCAAATATGAAGGAGGTGGTGAAGAATGAGGTGCTAAAACTTTTAGTTGCAAGGATTATTTATTCCATTTCTGATAGTGCTTAGGTGAGCCAAACACAAGTGGTACTAGAAAGGAGGAGTAACAAAGGTCTCTAATGATCGAAACGAATTAATACCAACTCGAACTGTCACTGGTTGGTGGGTTTGCATAGACTACAGAAAGTTGAATGATGCCACCAAAAAAGACGACTTCCACTTGCCTTTTATCAATCAGATGCTTGAAAGACTAACAGGACATGAGTACTATTGCTTCCTTGATAGGATGTCTGGATACTTTCAGATACCCATAGCTCTAGAAAATCAGAGAGAAAACAACTTTTACATGTCCTTATGGAACTTTCGCATATAGAAGAATACCCTTCAGGCTATGTAACGCTCCAACAACATTCCAAAGGTGCATGTTAGCTATTTTTGAAGAATATGTGGAGCACATAATGGAAGTTTTCATTGACGATTTTTCTATGTTAGAAACATCGTTTGACAATTGTCTTAAAAATTTAGACAAGGTCCTCCAAAGATGTGAAGATACGAATCTCGTGCTGAGTTGGGAGAAGTGCCATTTTATGGTACAGGAAGGAATTGTTCTAGGACACAGAATCTCAAGAAAAAATATCGAGGTGGATACAAAAAAAAGTTGATACTATTGCAAAATTACCACCACCCACAACAGTTTATGGCATTAGAAGCTTTTTTGGTTACGCTGGCCTTTATAGGAGATTCATTCGGGACTTTTTCAAAAATAGCCAAACCCTTAACTAAACTCCTAGAGAAAATTCTCCATTCGTTTTTTATGAAGAATGCAACACAGCATTTGAGCTACTAAAGAAGAAGCTCACATAAGCACCTATAATGGTAGCTTCGGATTGGGATTTGCCTTTTGAACTCATGTGATACTAGTGATTTAGTAGTGGGAGATATTCTAGGGTAGAAGAGAAACAAGCGTTTCCAACCAATTCACTATGCCAGCAAGAACTTAACTGACACTCAAGCAAATTATACAATCACGGAGAGAGAGTTGCTCACAGTCATCTTTGCATTCAAGAAGTTCAAGTCTAATTTAATTCTTTCAAAAGTTATTATTTTTACAGACCACTCGACTTTAAAATATGTGCTTGCAAAAACTGATGCAAAACCTGGATTGATTAGATGGATTTTATTATTGCAAGAGTTTGATTTGGAAATAAAAGATAAAAAAAAAGGTATGAAAACTTAGTTGTAGATCATTTATCACGGCTTGATAATTCATGTGAAAATGATTCTAAGATTGAGATTGATGAAATATTTCCAGATGAAAAATTATGTTCTATATGCACCATAGATAATTTCGAGTATTGGTTTGCAGATATGGCCAATTACTAGATTGACAAAGAAATATCCACAGAGTTTAATTATAACCAAAAGAAAAAGTTCATTTCGAATTGAAATATTATTTTTAGGAGGATCCTTTCCTTTTTCGAATGTACTCTGACCAAGTAATTCGAAGATGTGTTTCTCATGAAGAAAGCCAAAAAATCTTAAATCATTGTCATAGTGGACCAACTAGGGGTCACTATGGTGCAAATAGAACACACATAAGGTTTTAGAATCTAGATTTTATTGCCATCAATTTTCAAAGAAAAAAGCTTTGATTTCAAACTATGAAGTTGTCAAAAGACAGGGAATGTCTCGAAGAGGGATGAAATGCCCCAAAAATTTATTTTAGAATGTGAAGTTTTGATGTTTGGGGCATAGACTTCATGGGACCTTTTCCCACATCTTTTAGCAACAAATACATTTTTGTAGTTGTTGACTATGTTTCAAAATAGGTAGAAGCTCAAACTGCCCCATTAATGATGCTAGAATAGTCACAAATTTTTTTAAAAAGTTGATTTCAAGATTTGGATGCCGTTGTGCCTTAATTAGTGATAAGTACCCATTTTTGCATTGACCAAATGGAAAAAGTTTTAAATAGATATGGAGTACATCACAGGGGTATCTACCCCTTACCACCCCCAAACCAGTAGACTTATTAGGTCTCTAATAGAGAACTCAAGCAAATTCTAGTAAAAACTATGGCATCCAATAGAAAAGATTGGGCTAACAAGTTAGATGATGTGTTATGGGCATATAGAACAGCTTTCAAAACACCTTTGGGCACAACCATACAAAATAGTGTACGGAAAACATGCCATTTACCTGTTGAGCTGGAACATAGAGCATATTGGGCTATTGAGTTGCTAAATCTTGATCTCGCAAAGGTTGGAAAGAAAAGATTTTTGCAGATGAATGAATTGGATGAGCGCGACTACAGGCCTATGAGAACAACAAGATATACAAAGAAAAATTCAAAAAGTGGCATGATTTTAAAATCAGGTTTCCACATGAATTCAAAGAAGGAGACAGAGTGCTATTGTTTAACTCTAGATTAAAGCTTTTTCTAGGGAAACTTAAATCCAGGTAGTTATGGCCCTTTCACGTGCGCAAAGTATTTCCTCATAGTGCTGTAGAGATTAAAGGAAAAGATGAAGAAATTTTCAAGTTAATGGGCAAAGATTAAAACTATATAAAGCACCACCTCAAAATCCCACAATGATAGAAGAAATAAGCCTGATGCACCCTCATGATATGTGAAGGTTTGTTATAAAAAAAAAGTCTTTATTCTTTATAATAATTGCATATGCTTGCTTTTTATCCATAACTCTATCGATACTCTGATTGAGCCTTGATAATTGTATCTATTGTGTTAAGTTTTGTTTTAACAGACTTACACAGGTCTCGACAAGACAATTTTGACCCTCAAGCTTACATAAAGAGAAGTTTTTCCTCACTTCTCAATTTCTTTTAAATCTTCTTTAAATAAAAAAAAATTGTTTTGATAATTAAAATCTCTATCTATTTATATTGTTTAAACATTGAGACAATGTTTGTTTTAATGTGGGGGAGGTCAAGCAAGATGAATGGGTCTAATAAATGAATTAATTGCATAAATTGTTCTAATATAGATTATGCACCGATATAGATCAATTTTCCCATGCAAATTCATAAGAACTCAATGAAATGGTTAAAATTTGACAAAATTTTTCGAAAGTTAACTTAGCTAAATGATTTATGAAGTTGTCTTGAAATTGAACAATTTTTACCTTGTTTAAATCAATTGATAGTATCTACGTGAAGTAGTTTTACTTATTATTTAATCTAGAATTTTAGAGCTAGAATTAGCTTGAGATCCTTAGTAAGGTTACTCAATCTTCTTATAAAAAATTAAAATGATTTGTATGTTTTCGAAATTAGTCATTTTAAGAGCCATCTTAATCTCTTGTGAATGTTCAAATGATGATCATAACTTGATAATTTTTCCTTAGGCGTTATAATTAAAAACAAAACAAAAAAAAATTAAATATAAAACATGTGCTTGGAATTAGAATGGGCTTGGGTTGGTCCTAAAAGAGCAACTTCTTATCCCCTCTTTCAATTTCAAAAGTCATAAAAAGAAAAGAAAAAACATAAGCAAAAAATGCGGGCAACACCCGTCCTTCTGAAGCTTTAAATAATCAATAAAATTAAGGACTAAAAAGCACAAACAAGGAAAAAGATGTAGGGGATGAACTGATGTACATGCATTCACTTTAAATTATTCTTCTTAGAAATGATTAAAACACTACATACTTTTATGTATAAGGGGATAAAAGCTTATTGATTTTTTCTTACTCTGATTGATCTTCTGAATAATTTTTGCTTAAATTCTTTATTAAATAATAAGGGTAAAAGCTAATTTACATAAATAAGCCAATTGATTTGTAAAAGTAATTTATTTCAGTCAATAAAGATAATTAAATTCTTCAGAATGTTGAGATGATTTGCGCTTAAAATATTCAGGTCAAATAAAACATTTCATGATTTTTTTTCTTGATAAGCCTTGTGATCTTTAAAATTGTTTTATTTGCTTGAGGACAAGCAAAGGCTTAAGTGTGGGGGAATTTGATAAGTCATTTTTATTTTTATATTTTATAGGATTTTGAGCTCATTTTGTTAAGAATTTCAAGTAAAATTCTATCAAATTTATGTTTTTGATAAATTATATTGTTTTGAAGCCCTTAGAATTCAACCAGGAATAATCAAAGTTTTAAATCAAATTGGAGTAAAAATAACAAGTAAAGTCAAACTGCAAAAGTCAAGCCTCGCAAAGTCACAGCCGAGGCCAAACAAAGGAAGAAAACAACAAAAATTGGTCTATCGAGCCTTACCTGTGAGCCCTCAACATGACTCTTGACTTCAGGCAAACTGATAAAGCATCATTATGGAGAAAATACATTGTTGAGCCTCAAAGTCGAGCCTCAAATCTCAACCCTTGACAAATGCTTTTACAAACCAATTCTTCATTAGAATTTCCTCAAGCCTTAGCAGTACGAGCCTGACTTTCTCAATTTTACCTTGATAGAGCAATGGACAAAAACACACAGTTTACTTTGGAAATTCCTAAAGCCGACCCTGATTTTACTTAATATGAGCCTCGACCAACAGATCACATGCGACCCTCAATAAGTGTTTTCACAAATCATATGTGCATGGAAAGTATCACAAATTCTGTTAGAAATAATTTGTCACGTGTTAATAAAGTAGGTCATACTTTCTATGCCCAGTAGGTTATAAATAAACAACCAAGCATGCGTTGTAAGATATATACCAACAGTGTAAATCAGTATTAACATAGATTATTTTTTTAAAGGATTCTTAGGTGAAAGAATTTCCATTTTTTCTTACTTAAGAATTTCTTCTATTTTCTAGGTAAAATCAATTTAACCCAATGTTTATAATTTCTATGACTTTCTAAGTAATTAATTAATCTTTCGAATATGTTTTTTTTTTTCTTTGTGCTTACTTTGATAAATTCATTAAGAAATAAACTCTTATAGCTTAGGGATTACGAATCAAATTCCTGATTCGATTTGATTTCAAATACGCTTTCAAGTTAATTTGATTGGGTGTTTGTAATTAGTGACTTGAACTTAAACTTGTGGATTTTAAAGGAGTGGTGCACTCTTGTAGATCCACGATTGATTTCAATTGGATAGATCGAGAGATCATTAATTGGATAGATCTATAGTTGATAATGGAGTCGATTCTAACTACCTCTTGCCAAGGAATGGGTGAAGACTTTCTGTCACTTGTTTTAAAAATTCATTAAGTTTTTTTTTTTTTTTTCGAAATAATGGATTCTGTTCTTTATGCAGGTCTAATTAGAATTTCAAATTATTGGTTTCAGCTAGATCTAGAACTACTGACTTGAGAGAAGTTTATTTAAATTAGAGAATCTAGCGTATAAACACACAATTCAAACAGCTTTTAAGAAGTTTATTGTTTTTAAGAAATCATTATGATAAGAATTGGTGAAGTAACCCTGAGCTGCTGTTTCGTAGAAGTTACAGGCTTATCTCTTATTTTATCCATTAAAGTTTGTGAATATTCCTAACTTAGCATAGTTCCTTTTTCTTTATGATTTTTTCTAAAACCTTTGTTTGGCTAGACAATGGGTGAGATTGGGAATACACTGGCTTCCAACCATTCCCTTAAAACCGACTAAATCACTATCTATGATACATCTTATGGGTGCGCTTACCTTGTGAGACGTAGTTATTAAAACTAATTTAGAAAACATTTATAAATTTGAAAAACTCGGTCAATGATCAGTCTGAACTGAATTTTAAAACATCAAATAGAACCAAGCATTTCATTTAACACTTTGAAAACTCATATAGTGCCTATTCTTTTGAATAATAAAAATTTTCAAGTGTTGATGATAGGGTTAATTTTATAAAACAAAGATTTATCTATATTTTTATTCACAAAATTTTGTCAAGATAACATCTCTTTAACCATGTATGCTTGTGCTACGAATAATATTTATTAACACCATTTCATAGAAAAAAAATTGGAAGATAGAAGAATCAAAATATGACAAATATCAAAATAAAATTATGAGAGTCTTAGCTTGGACTTAAGAGTCCCTAGGGACTTAAATAAGTCCAGTCACCATAAAAATAAGAAAAATCATAAAGAGATAAACCATGGGAGTCTTAGATTAATTTTAAAGACTTCTCGACGGTAGCAATAATACCATTCTCTGAATAAAGTAAGGAAAAGAAATGAGAAAACATGGGAGCCTTAGATTTTTGTTGAAGGCTCCCCGTAACTTAAATTATGGATAGGTCCTTTTTTTTGTTTTGACTTGATTAAGGATAAGTCTAAGACTAGAGATTGACTAGTCTTATTTATTTGCATGAAATAAGTAATAAGCAATGAAATAAAAGTAACAATAAGAAGTTAGATTAGTAAGCTTTAACTCTAAAAATATAGATGCATACTTATACATAATATCATATAGATAGTTAAGTTAGGAATAAGATCATAACATAAACATAAATTCATCATAGAGTTAAATAGGACACGAACAAGATGTTGTTTCTATAATTTCATTCCCTAGCATAAGCTCATAAGGATTTTTAGAAATCATAGCATACATACTGTTCATGTTACGTTAATGAATTAGCATAATTCTCAATACATGATAATTTAATATATACAAGTTGATTTAATTAAATTATGAAGTTTTATCGAGTGTTTGGTTGATGAGAATATAATATGTTTGCTTGAAATATGGAAATTATGATAAATAGTTGCTTAATAAAATATGGAAATTACGATAAATAGTTGCTTAATAAAATATGGAAATTACGATAAATAGTTGCTTAATAAAATATGGAGTATTGGTATAATTTAGTAATAGTAGTGTATAGCATATATATGTTCTACTTGTTTAAAATATGAAAAGTTTGTGAATACATCTTAGTTGACTAATTAAACATGTTAGAACATAATGTGTTAATGAGTTTTGATAATTATGTTGATTATTGGTTATAATGCATGTAAAGCTTGAGTTATTAAAACAAGCTTAAACCAAAACCAAATCCAAATGTAACATGGCAGATTTTGAACCTTAAACCAAGCCTAACTCATCAATTAAAAGCCAAGATCATGCATTTTTTTTCTCTCCCATAGCAAGTGCCTTCAAAATCAACATAATAAGGATAAGATAAGCTCTTTTTGTCAAAAATACCAAAGCCAAAATAGACCCTAAAAGACCCTAAAATTCATTGGATTTTCTAAGCACAATTCTCCAACCTTTTTTTATCAAATTTCTTCCCCAAATCACCAAGAATTATCTTCCACTCATCATCTACACTTAAGGTAATTTATTTTCCTTTTTGTTCCATTTTTGTTCAAAATTAGTGTCTTGGTAGATTAGAAGAGGTATTGGAATGATGAGTTGTTTAAGAAAGTTTTTGGATGCTTGAAGTTGTAGTAAATAGGTTGTTATAAGCTCTGAAGTTATTTTGAGTTGAAGTGCTGGAGTTGGATGAGTGGTGTTATGTGTAGGAGTTATTTTGAGTATGTATAAGTTAGTGAAAGTTGGAAAGGAAGAAGTTAATTGATGTTTGAGAGTTGTTTGATGTTGAGAAGTGGCGTTTGCACTTGGTTTGTGTTGTTAAATGCTTGAGACATGTTGTATAATGTTTGTATAGTGCTTAGAGTAAGGTTAGAGTAGTGAAAAATGTGTAAAATTCGAGTTTAACATAAGGAAGTTAAAAAAGTTTCAAACATATTGTCAAACGGCCCATTTTGGAGGGGTGTTTAGGGAATTTATGGTCCAAAACGACCCCCAAAACAGCTTGTGGAAAGGGGTGTTGTACGATCTGGAGCTTTTATGTGTTTTCGCGGTCTAAACAGCCTATGGCAAAGGTGTTGCGCTTGCTGATTTCTTGTTGAGTTTGTCTATGTTTCTACACTACTATGCTGCCGACCTTCTCCTTCTACACCGTCGGTGTTGAGTCGGCATACGTTCAAATTTTTTTTAAAATAATAATAATTATAATTTTTTTGAATTACTTTTATTACTTTATGTATTTCCTTAGTTGTTTCTTAATTGGTGATAAATTAAAAAGCTTATATGAACTATTGTGAATATTAATACTAGTTATGTTGTTATATAAGTTGATTTGAGATTAATGAATGTTAAATACTTAGAAACTAATTATGATTTTATTCAATTGAGAAATAGTGATATTTGATATACAAATTTGTTTGAAATGTGATATATATATATATATTGTGTGAGTGATTACGAATTGGAATATGATTGTGAATTAACCATGTTTTGTGGAATGATTTCTTTAACAGATTCTTATACTTGACTGAGTTCGAATACTGGATTTTTACTTGACAAACCTAGTTATTAAGGCATGTAGTATTGTGATTGTTGATTGTTAGATTATATATATATATATATATATATATCCAAACCAACTCTAACCAAAGAGGAATTAAAAAATCCTTGAATTAATTGTGCTTTTCACCATTGAATCAGTCGGGGGAGTGGCAACACTATTAACAAGGTTAACATGGTAGTTTAGATGCTTAGGCAATGACCTTTCTTGTTAGCTCGATAGGTAATTGATAGGGAGTATCGTATCATTGTAATATTTGCTTATTCTTAAAAGGATATAATATGATTTAGTTCACGTTTGTGGAATGATTGAACCAGGTGATATTATTGATTAAGTTAAGTAAAGTTGATAACGGTTGTAAACCCTTAATGAAATTACTTTTTCTTTATGAGGATATAACAAAGATATAAGTATTCAAGCTACTTATATCAGCAGCCCTCGAATTCCCCAGGTTTGAATTCAAAGTTTGAATACCAGTGTTGTATTGTTGACTTAATTAAAGAGAAATAATTTATGATTTGTATTGCATTAGTTATGAGTGTATGTCACATCATATTTGTTTGTACTACTATATATTAGGCTCTGGCTCACTTTTTTTTTTCAAGTATTAAAGCTAGCGACTTTTATGATTCCTTGGGCTATAGGATAGACTTTAAGGACTTTTTGGATGAGTGTGATGACTAGGACTCCTGGACCAACCTTATCGTTTTCCCAGCAAAAGAGACCAACTCAAAGTTTGTTTTGTTTAAAAGTGTAATAGTATAGACATGGCTTGTTTATAAGCCTAAGTTGTAATATAAAGTGTTTACTTTTCCTCATATAGTATGTAATATATGGTTTGTAAACTTTAGGATACCAGTTATTGGCATCCATATGTTATTATATTAAAGTATCTGCTCCTTGATGAGTGGTTTTTGTTAAAGCTATGTATTTAAATAGGTTAAATAGAAAATTCACATAAACACTTTTCTGGACAACCTTATTTGTAACATATCCATATATTATACACGGTTAAAGACTTGACATGTCATATTTTAATATGGTAT